>LPNX010028736.1:241931-287515 GCA_001517045.1 Pseudotsuga menziesii | reverse complement strand
AAAGTTAAGAAGCAATATTATCTTCAACAATGAAGCGAATTTTGGAAATTAATTCTTAAATATATTGGAATAATTTACATAACTTTTTGATTTAAACAAAGTTTTTTTTTTTATATTAAGAATTATTTTAGAACTTTGAAATCTATTCTCAAATATTTAGTGATGGCCTTTATGAAAAGTAAATCAATAAATAAAGTTAAGAAGCAATATTATCTTCAACAATGAAGCGAATTTTGGAAATTAATTCTTAAATATATTTAATTGATTGTATATTATTGTTGTTTACTTATTTTTACCACCTTAATATATCAATAAGTGCAATGTTAACTCACTTTCACTAGGTATTAGTGTTGTCTACCAATTATGAAATTCAAGGAAGCTTAAAATAAACTAATTATGAGTGTTGTGTCTACGTGATACATTGTTGGAACACCATGCAAATGCTAAAATTGAAGTATACATGTTGTCTAGGGCACTATTCTTGTAGGAAAATTTTGTCGTTTACTCATTGTAAAGTCTCAAACTTGCTAGAACTATAGTTCCCCATTACTATTTCCTACTATGGGTGCTCATAATCAATGATAACAAATGTAATGAGACAACTACAACACCTTTAAGAGACAAGGTATCATATTATTATTATATATATATATGTCATGTACACTATTTTGGTTTCTATGTTGGATGAGTCATACATGTCTTGCTTTTCCATTTTTTCTTCATTTATCCTCGTGGAAGCTTCACTTTCAGTTTCCTTTGGAATTACCAAATGGCTGATCACATATAACCGAAATGGTGAAGCCTGTTAAAATTTCTCAATGGAACCCCCCATAAATCTATTTAATTTTGTGACTTATGCATAAAATGTTAAAAGTGATAATGGATGATGATGCATTTTAATGTTTTCCTTGAACATCATGTTGTTATTGAAACAACAATGGGGAAATATTCTCCCAACATGGAAAGGAATAAATCCTTATGGTTATCACTAGGATGGTGTTTCCTATAATGATTCTCGAATAGTTTCATTGCAAGTCTTTTGCTTACCATGGTTTCATATCATGCTAACAAAGTTTTATCTTCTAATGGGATATATATATATATATATATATATATATATATATATATATATATATATGTAGCTTATGGCTTCTTCTTAAGAATTTCTTAACTTTGAATTGGATATGTATGTCATTTACGGAACTTTCAACTTCTAACTAGATATTTATATCGTTTATGGAACTTTCAAATTCTAACTAGATATTTATGTCTTTTATGGAACTTTCAAATTCTAACTAGATATTTATGTCATTTATGGAACTTTCAAATTGTGTTTTATAGAAAATGTTGAGAAAATATTCTCGTGGTGAAAAATTAACAAGAATTTATCTTCAATGAATCTCATAGGAGAGATGCCATTAGAAGTTGGAGGTATTCTATCCCTACATTATCTTTAAATTGAATAAAGGAACCCCTAACATTACCAACTACTCACTAGCATATATCCTTCCATGGATTTGATTGCGTCTTGATATTGCAAAGTAGAGAAGAAAGAGGTCATTTATGTGAATTTGTTTCCATCAAAATCTAGAGAGGAAATTTGTATGAACTTTTTGAGGATCATATCAAGTCCAGATTCGTGTTCTAATGGATTATACTAATGCTCATTTTCAATGCACACAAAACAAATAGTGTTTGGTATATCCTCCTCATCTACCCTCAATGTAGAGCACCTCTCTTCTCTAGGTCTGAGTAGAATAGTAGTAATTGAGATCTCCCTATGGGTTGCATGGGAATAAAAATAGAATGATGGCACATATCTTTCATTGCAGGATTTTACAATATAATCCAGGTTTGATAAGACCAATTTTGAGTATTGTTGGAAATTTTTGGGATCCAATACCAATATAAATTCTCATCCTAAAGTGATGGTAACTATTGTAAGCTATATTCTCATCTCAATAGGATTTGTAAGTGACCACACATATACAACAATTTGAACAAGTCCTCGTGCATATAAAAAAATCACATACATGTAATACCAATAAATAATATAAGATATGCTTTTAAGCCACTTATAAGGTTAAAATTGGAAATCTATCTCTACTCAAAAGTATCCCAACTATAATGGAAAAATAAAACCAAATAAAAATCCAAAATCCATATTTCAAAAGAACCTAATTTGATAAATTGTGAATCATATTGTTTTTACAAAAAATCACAAACACAAATAAAATTCTACTCTGCCACATTTGTTGGAAAGAAAAGAAATCATGTGCACAAGACAAGGTCATCATAGAAAACCCATCCATAGTAAATACCACTATCTATTAATGAAATGGATGGGGGAATTCTTAATATTTTAAAATTTGTTATACCAAAACAAAAGGATATTTGAAATAATAATAAGCACAACAGAACAAAAGAGAACACAAAGATTTATCCAGGCAAACCCTCGTGGGCAAGAAAACCCAACAAAACTTCCCCTATATAGACTTCAACCATGTACAGTGTAAGACCCAATAAAAAGACTAGATTGTTTCCTCTCCTCCATATGGACTGTCTCTTCTCTCTCTAGTGGTGACTGCTTGAGTGTTCTACTTGTCCAAATGAGGGAGGTTGCTATCCTATTTATACATATAAACTGAGAGGCCTAATAACCCAACTGGGATGACATCTCCTTGATGCCAGGGCCGACTTGCCTTAGAGGACTCAAAAATACATTTTAATAATACTTTAGTGGGTACTACTGACCTGACTTACAACATAGTTTTTACCTCAGTACTTTACTTGACAAAATACATCAATGCCATTCCTAATCGGAGAAACAACATATCTGGAAGGGGTAATAACAATAATAATACAAAATATAATATCTTCTGCAGTTACATTTCTTTAACACTCCCTCTTAACAAGGAAGGAATTATACAATAGAACAACACGTCTGTACAATTGACTCGTAAATCTATATGTCATAGGATTTTTTCACAATTACGTCAACATCATCATCATCCATGGAACCTCATCATCACAAACATATCCATCAACATCATCATCTCTGGCATCATCTCAAGCATCATCATCTCTGGCATCATCTCGAGCATCATCATCTCTGGAATCATCTCTGGAATCCTCTCGAGCATCATCTCTGGCATCATCTCGAGCATCGTCATCTCTACCATCATCTTGAGCATCACCTGCATTATCAATATATAAATAATGAGCTAAATCACCCACAACATAATTAAATTTTGGAACATCATCATCTGCAACTGAATGCAAGTACTCATCCGCAAGTGTATGCAGGATCACTTTCCATAAGAGAGTACTATCATCATACACCATCCTCATCCTGTTAGTGCTAGGACCAATCTCAAGAGAGTTTTATTTTCCATGAGACCATCCTTAGAGAGGATACCGTTGTCTACAACTAAATGGAGAGCTCGTGCGCAACTGAATACAGGACCACTCAACATATGAGAGTACTATCATCGTAGACCATCCTCATCCAGTCAGTGCTAGGACCACTCTCAAGAAGGTTTTGTTGTCCATGGGACCATCCTCAGAGAGATTACCATTGTATGCAACTAAATGCAAATCTCATCCACAATTGAATGCAGGAACAGTCAACATATGAGAGTACTACCATCGTAGACCATCCTCAACCTATCAGTTCTAGTACCACTCTCAAGAGAGTGTTCTTTTCTACGAGACCATCCTACAAGTGAATGTAGGATCAGTCTCTAGAAGAGAATACTATCATCTACAGGACCATCCTCAACCGGTAAGGTCTCTGACCACTCTCAACAAGAGAGAGTGTTCTTGTCTACAATACCATCCTCAAAAGAGGATACTATCGTCCACAAGTGAATTTCAGATCTCATCAACATCTGTAGGCACACTGTCCTTTTCTGCAATGCCATATCATCCTCAATAATAGTCTTATCATCACTCCTTCTTTCTATGTAGGTCCTTTCAAACTACACCAATCTTGTCTTAAAAGTGTTCAAATATTACATGAGACAGAGGCTTAGTCAACACATCAACAACTTGTTCCTCTATAGGAAATTACTGGAGCTTCACAACTCCTCTCTGCACCATGTCCTGGATGTAATGATACTTTATCTCTATATGCTTTGAATAATCATGAAACATTGGGTTCTCTATTAACTTGATGCAACTCTGGTTGTCACAATAGATCTCAGTTGCATCCATCTCGGTATCGAACAATCCTGCCAATAGTTTGTGAAGTCATGCTGCTTCGCTATAGGATGAACATGCTCCAATGTACTCGGCCTTAGTTGAACTGAGGGAAACACTTGTTTGCTTTCTACTAAGCCATGAGATCACACCTGATCCCAAATTGAAATAACATCCTGAAGTGCTCTTTCTATATTCAACGCTTCCTTCCCAATCTGAATCAGTATAGCCACATAATCTGAACTCATTGTTGGCTGTGTATCTGAGTCCACAATCCAATGTACCTTTCAGGTACCTCATCACATGTTTTGCTGCAACTAAATGAATAGGTCGAGGCTCTACCATATACGAACTCAATGTATTCACATCAAAACATATATATGATCTTGTATTTGTTAAATACATTAGCGAGCCAATAATCTGTTTGTATATTGTGACATCTACTCTTTCTGAAGAATCATCATTTAGTATCTTTAGGTTTGTCACCATTGGAGTGTTAATTTCTTTGCAATCTAATATCCAAAATCTCTTAAAAATCTCTACTGTATTTTCCTTGGTTTAGGAAAATCTCATTAGGAGACTACTATACTTCAAGACCTAGGAAACAATGCATTGTTCCAAGGTCTTTCATCTCAAATTCTGTTGCAAGTTTCTTCTTACATTCACTTGTGAGCATCTCCTTCCTTGTCAAGAATAAGTCATCTACATACAATAGTAATATCATGATTCCATCATCTTCAACCTCATAATAAATGTAGGAATCAGTTTTAGTTTTGGTAAAGCCCAAGTTCATTAGGAATCCATCAATCCTTCCATACCATGCTATGGGTGCTTGTTTTAACCCATATAGAGATTTATTTAATTTGCATACATGTGTTTCCTTGTCATGGGTTTCAAATCCTGGTGGCTATTCAATATATACTTCTTCTATAACTTCATTTAGGAAAGTTGTTTTTACATCCATTTGATGCAACTTCCATTTCATTTTGGCTACCAAGGCAAGGACAGTTCTAATTGAAGTATATCTTGCTATTGGTGCAAAAATTTATTAATAATTAAGTCCTTCCTTCGGTGAAAAACCTCGTGATAGAAGTATATCTTTGGTCTTGGAAACACATCCCAAACATCATTCTTTATTATTGATTGGTATTCTTGCATCCATTCCTTCTTCTTCGAAGCCTCTTCAAAACATGTGGGTTCTTCAGCAACAAGATTGCTCATTAGTGCTACATAGTTCGAATGGATTCTTTGTCTTTTTCTTCCTTTTGGTGCACCATATATTTTGCTTCCTTGATTACATCATGAGCCCAAGCTGGTTTTCTTTTTGTTGAGATCATCTTCTGGGGTGTTTCCATAAGTCCTTGAGTCTCTGCAAGGTCATGATCTTCTTGTACAGGATCTTCTTCAATATCACTAATTGGTGGTATGACATCTTCTATGTCTCTAGGAGCTTCCTTCTCTTCTTCATGATCCTCATATGCAAGGATATTTCTGGATTTGGTGAAGGCTGCATCTTCACCAAATATAAAATCTCTATTGATCTTGATTTGACAAAATCCTTAAATATAGATTCTATAAGATTTTGACTGTTCACTATATCCAACAAATATTCCCTTCTTTCCTAAAAGGTCCAACTTTTATCTTTTCTCCATCAAAACATGTAGGTATACGAGACAACCAAATATCTTTAGGTGGCTTACTTCAGGATTTTCACCAGTGAACATTTATTCTTGGGTTTTGTTTCCAAGAGCGCTGTGAGATATTCTACTCTAGACATAGAATGTGGTTCTTGTTGCTTCTACCATAGATGCACAGGCATATATTGATCATGGATCATTTATCTGATTGCTTCCATCATGGATACGTTATTTCTTTCAACTACTCCATTTTTTGTGGATTATAGGGTGTGGTAAGCTCCCTCTTAATCCCAACTTATTTACAGAAGTCCTTGAATTCATTTGAAGTGAATTCTCCTCCATTATCTGATCTTTAGATTTTGATCTTGTTTTCAGATAGATTCTCCATAAGAACCTTAAATTCCTTGATTTTTCAAATACTTCATCTTTTCCTTTTAATAAGTATATCCAAGTCTTACGAGAGTAATCATCAATAAAGGAGACATCATATACATACCTGCTTAAGGAAGTGGTTGACATTGGTCCGCACACATCTTAGTGTACCATGTCCAAGATCCCCTTTACTGCTAGGAAATGGATTCTTGGTTTTCTTTCCTTGAGAACATCCTTTACATACTCCATGGTTGATTTGGAACTATGGTAGACCTGTGAATATCTTGCGCACAATTGGTAATGCTTTGTAGTTTACATGAGAAAGTCTTATATTCCATAGTTCACATGGAATGATGGTGCTAGTTGTAAGAGTTGAATCTGTGTGTCCTTTCAATTTGTAGATTCCTCCTTCTTCGACACCAATTACAGTAGCACCATCTATTGTTTTCCCTTTCGTCCATGTTTCGTTGCACTTGTACCCACCACAGCTTAAGGTGTACCCCAGGGAGAGAGAGCAAATTTTTTTATCAGGAGGGGTGTTATTGAGCGATGGTGGTCATGGTTGGACCCTTTGGCCCTCCTTTAAGGGTACTATGGATTAATGGCATTGTTGAAGAACCTTTAAATATCTTTTTAATGTCATGGTTGGTGTCTTGGGCCCTGAAGGTTGACCACTAGGTCTCATGGATCCATTTCCTTCTTGTGTGCTTTGGTGGCCTCTGCTTCATCTATGAGACACTCGTATTCACTCACAGCCACTTCATACACCCTCCTAGCCCTTCAGTTAGTGGGTCCTTTCTCTCCCCGGCATTCTTTCGTCATAGGAAGGAATCCTCCATGCCAAGTCGTTTTTATGCTTTGAGGAGGGAGTTGAGGGATTTTACAGTATTCTAGGGGTTAGATGGGGCATAACACCTATCACATCCCCACCCCTCTACTCGGCAAGGAGAACATGACTAACAGAGCTCCTATCTAGCTAATCCGGGCAATCTAGCCCCATGAACGTAAAATAAAATGCATTGAAATTAAGCATACATAGATGCATAAAAATTCAGTATACAACGAAAGCATTTACATTTCATTCAACACATTGACATGTTCATCATATTTATAAATCAAATACAAGTGCAACGATTTAACACAAGAGATACTTATCTTAGAAGAAGCTTGTCCCTGAACCAGCTATGTCGCTGCAACATTCCACCCAACTATAGGCCAGTGTGCTCATAAATCTCTCAGCAACACTGCCACCCCCGAGCTGGGTATGATTCCCACAAGGAATAAGGGAAAAATCTAGCAGGCTCACACATAGCCAAAGGTATATTAAAATTCAACCAAACCAACACAGTTGGGTTTATCAGGCTACAAAGGAGCTGGAAAGGCCGACTGCTAAGCTAGTGAGCTCAACCACAGAGCCATGGAGACCTACACCAGATCTAGCCTGGATTCTAAAACATCTACACACCCAACACAAGGAAGCATCCCCTTCTTTGCTACATAGTCCCTCAGGCTATGCCTTCCCTTCCACTACTATTCAGGGTGTGCAAAGAAGAAATCCATCCCCCTAGCTCTATCTATGAGGTTCCTTCTCACACTAGGTTTATCAAGCTAGTCAAACCCTCTTTCCACTCCCAAATCAGTTCATACCAAAGCAACAGAGGAATACACAACAATTGCAAAATTATGGAATTGAAGAAAAATGGTTTCGACAACACAACGAGTTAGTAAAATGGGGAAATCGACCCCTAGGTGAGAAATTTGAATTTAGAAACTATCCTTGGAATTATATGAGCCAAAATGATTGCTATGAAATCCAAAATCATGAATCCTTGATGGTCATTTTCTCAGCAACACAAAAACAAATTTCCTGGGCATGGAAAATGAGGAAAACGGAAGGAAAACGTGAGGAAGACAACCCAATCCCTGTGTATTACGAAAACAACCTTCCATCTAAGGGAAAGATGAGGTAAATAGCCAGAATCGTGGATGGATACACACAGGAATCTCTAGCTGTCTGAGAGAGCTCACGTGAATCAGAGAAAATGGTGAGGAAAATGAAAAACGTGAATGCAGAATGCTAGGAGCTCCAAAAACATGTGGAAAGACAACTACCTCCATGCATGAGGGAATGGGAAGCATTTTTGGGCAATAACTTGCCCCATAAGTCAAAATCATGTTTCCCAAAAACTGATGGCTTCTCCCATTCGAATTTAGACTGCCATACCTTTCCCATCCCATGCAATAACCAACTCAACCAACTTCTGGCAGTAATAAACGATTGGGTGAATAAGACAAGAAAGGTAGTTGACAGCTTGATAGGTTCTCCCTTTGACATTTTCCTTTTCCCCATTGGCCCAAGGGGTTGAATATCCCCCCCCACCCCTTATCCTTAGGAAATCATGCCACCATCTCATTATTGTTGCATTGACATAGCTAGTTGTGGGTTTTTAATTAAATTGCATATTTACATGATGTCCAAAATTATAATGTCCCGGCCAGCACAAAATACCATCGGCAACTATTTTTAATCGTCGAAACATAAAACGCTAAATCGTTGGTGGGGCTTTTTCCTTTAGCTCCACACCACGATTAAATACAATATTTACATCATATACGTTTAATGCAAACGACGTCAAAACTGGGGTGTCAAAACGCCCTCCCTCTAGCTCACTCTGGCCCTTCGTTCGGAGCAATTCACTTATTTGAGCGTGTTTTGGAACCCGGGGATGCAAATAACCTAGGTAGCCTACCTTAGTCTATATTTTATTATTATTTTCTTTTAATTTTAAGTTGACATTTCATAGTTATAGATTTACTTGTTTTAAGGCATGCCAGCCTGGATTTTATGTGTAAAAGTGAGTGTGAGATCATATAAATAGATATCCTCACTTTAATTTGTAAATTAGAACTTATGGGATAATACACTATGCACTTGTTTTACCCCTGTTAGGGTTTCTTTGGATGGATGTGCTCCTCTTGAAGAAGTTTTCTGGTTAATCCAAGCTATTTTTTGGGTAATTCTTTGGTGAATCTCTGCTTTCGGTGATGCTTTGATTTGTTGGATGAACAAAATCACAAGGAGGTCAAGCTTCTTACCTTTTTGTTTGGATGTTGGTGGATGTGCATGTCTGAGTCATAGTGGTATTCTTAGAACTGCACGTTGCCCTAGGATAGGTCATACATTCCTTCTTATCACCTTAGAAAACAACGACATGTCTCCTTGTCGTGGTGCCCTGGGGTTTCTCCTTAGTTTTTCTAGGCTAGTTGCTTAACCTAGGACCCTTCCTCACTAGCTTAGACTTTCTGCTTGGAAGTCCTAGGTTGGGTAGGGCTTGTGCTAGGGTAGGGTTTCCCTTGGCTCTTACACCATTATCATATTCAAAACCTAATTTCCAGGGTTAGTTCAAGGTTAGTTTTAGGTCTGCAAAATTGATAAAAATATCATAAAAATCAAATATTTGGCCTCCCAAAATTTTCGGCTCCTAAAATTTTGGGCCCTAAAATTATGTGGCCTAAATTTTCAGGCCCTAAAATTCCGTGGCCTAAAATTTCAGGTGCTTAAATTACACACCCTAAATTTTTGGGACCTAAAATTCCGGACCCTGCCTAAAATTCCGGGCCCTCCCTAAAATTTCGGGCCCTCCCTAAAATCTTGGTTGTCCTCATAATTGATCAATCTATATATAACTAATGTTTTCATAAATACTTACATGAATGAATGACCGTATGTTACTTGTATTGTTGCTTCAGATTATTGTGATAAATTACTTTTGGTTAACTTCTGCATATCACTATTACTAGTACATGTGGGATTTAATTACTTAGTAATGATGTAATACATGTATTTTTGCTAATTCCTACATATTGCACTTGTTATTCGATTATTGGAACAAATTAGCTATGCAATTGGTTTACCCTGGATGCGTGAACTTGCATTATCCATATCCTCTTCTAGACTCCATTAGGCATTGGTCACTAACCTTGCACACACACAAGATATTATTTGGTGTCCAAGTGTCTTCTGCAGAGTTCCATAGGGCTCTCCCCTAGGAAGTTTCGACCTCCGAACAAGTTAGGAGAAGTGACTAAGGTGACAGTGGTAACTTTCTCCGCATATGCTTGCTGGTGGCTTGGAATGCCATTTAAACCGATAACAGACCACCTATGGACTTCATCATCTACAAAAGAAACTCTAAACCCTTTCTTATCTAGAGCTGAGATGGAAAGAATATTTTGCTTTAAACTTGGAACATATAATACTTCTTTCATCTTCATGATATTTTTAGTTCTTAAATTGTAAGAGGTTTCTCCCATTCCTTTAATGGGGCACTGATAGTCATCTCCAAGTTGTGCCTTATGAGAATAGTATTTTTGGGTAAGTCAAGAGAGGGAATCCTTATGTCTTGTCATATGTTTGGAAGCACTAGTGTTTATGAGCCAAGTGTCACTTCCATGAGTGATTTCACCTGTGAGAGATGAAATTAGGACACACTCTTCACTAGAGTCTTCATTTTCTGTAGTACTTTCCTTGTTTGATTCATTTTCTTCAGGTACATGGACATGGTACTGCCGGTTCTTCTTCTTAAACTGATATTTCTTAAGAGGACAATGTCTAGCAATGTGTCCCATCTTATGACACGAGTAACATTCAAAAGATGAGTAATCCATTCTAGATTTCTTCTTGAAGTCAGGTGATATTCTGGGAGATGAACCTTGAATCTTCCTTTTGAATCTTCCATTCTTGGTGTCTAGCTAGAGCCTGATATTCATTGTTATTTATCTTCTCTTCTCTCTTGATTATCCTTCCTTCTTCTTGTACACATTCTTCCCATAGGTTGTTGAATTTGGTTAGCTTTATTCTAGCACATATTCCTCTAATGAAGGAATCCAATTCTCTAGGGAGACCATTCAAAGTGGTCATCACCACTTCTTCTTCTTTAACCATATCACCAATGGATTCTAACTATTCTTTGATCTAATATACTCCAGAGAAATATGATTGTATGGTATCTGTCTTCTGTATCTTCACACCCTTGAGTTGGTTTCTCAAGGTCATTCTTCTGTTGATGTTCTTACCTTCAAACATATTAGTTAGTGCATCAAACATTTCTTTAGGAGTATTCTTTGAAGATACATGGGAGATCAACCAATCCTTGATAGAGTTAGCTATGATCCCTTTTACATTGATCATATTTTTTTTGTGGTTGGCCTTTAGCTCTTCTCCTTTTGGTTCCTTGACATATTCCTTGATAAATCCATCTAGGTCATGTTCTTCAAGGATGAGCACGATTTTGTACTTCCATGTTATGAAGTTATCTACTCCCTCAATATTTTCATCGAGCTTGGCACTGTTTGTCATCTTTAATGAAAGAGAACCTCAAATGGAAATATAGGAGATAGTACTTACCAATTTGAGGACATTTTCTGGAACCAGCTTTAGGATGACCTAGGGTTTGATTAGGAAACCCTAATTTTCAAACTATGATCACTTGTAGATATGAGGGGAGGAAAATATCCTATAATGTATCTTGATTTTCTGGAATATGAGGATAGAACCTTGAAAAATATGATGCCCTAGTTTCTCCCGGCAACAATGGTAAGTAAAAAAAGTGAAAATCCTCAGAATGAAAAACTGCTTCGACAAAAAGATGCACCCTCCTAGGGCGAGCTGAATGAACCTTCTTTTTCAGCCGATCTGTGGAGGGAGGTATTTGGAATTGTAAACCCTATCTTGTTGGATTGTCGAATGAACTGTTGCACAATGTCTTCTTTTAGGTTAGCTCTGATACCATGTTATTATTTTAATTTTTTTTATACCTAAACAAAAGGATCTCTAAAATAATAACAAGCACATCAAATCAAAAGAGAACACAAAGCTTTATCCTAGGAAACCCTTTATGGGGAATAAAACCCAACAAAAATTCCTATATATAGACTTCAACCAAGTACAGTGTAAGACCCAAAAACAAGACTAGAGTGCTTCCTCTCCTCCAGGTGGATTGTCTATTCTCTCTCTAATGCAACTGCTTAAGTGTTCTACTTGTCCAAATGAGGGAGGCACCTCTCCTATTTATACAGATCAGTTGAGAGGCCTAATAACTCAACTGGGTCGACTTCTCCTTGTTGCTAGGGCCGACTTTCCTTAGAGAACTCAAAAATACATTTTAATAATACTTTAGTGGATACTATTGACTCGACATACAAAATAAGTTTTACCTCAATACTTTACTTGACCAAATACATCAATGACATCCCTAATAGGAGGAACAACATCTCTGAAATGGGTAAAACAATACTAATACAAAATAGAATATCTTCCGTAGTTACATTTCTTTAACAGAAATACCATGGGCCAATACCATCGTAGCTCTAGACCATGAACCAAGACACCACATCTAATGAGAGTATAGAAAATACCTCCTAGGCATTATACTTTTGCTCATATTAAGAAATTCAGGCCAATACAAAATGTGTGCCTTGAGGGTTTCATTCCCTACTCTAAAACTTTATATTAAAACCACGTATCATAAAAAAAAAAAATTGAAAAGATGTACAATATCATCCTACTTTAATCTCACTGTGAATTTAAATGTGTAATTTTCAAATAGTTTTCATATAAGCATATCCTCTTATGCACTAAATTTTGTAACAACACTCCAATCAATAAGGATGTCCTTTCTCTACTTGGTTTTGGTTTTGATTTAAAAAACTACTATATTAGTGGCTTCCACGAATGGTTATTACTCATTTAATGCATATTTTGTTTGTGTCAGTGTACTAGAATAGATCCATCTGAAACCCATATCTATCAAGCACTAAGAGGGATCCAATTTCTTGAGGTGTATTTTTTTTATCTTTAACTTTTTACACGTCAAGAAAAAATTTACACCTCGAGAAATTTTATTCCTATCGGTACTTGGTAGATATCAGTTTAAGATGGATCTATGTTGGTTTTGTTTTTTATTTTATTAGCCGACATGATGTGTGTATTTATTTAAGTGGACATCCAACCAACATGTTCTTATTATTTTGTTAAATTTATTTTTTAGTTGACATGTAATTATTATTTTTTTAAATTTTTTTTCACTTAACATCTTGTTATGTCACAACGTTTCCCCATGCTGGGTTGTAGAGAAATTTGTTGCTCTAGATGCAATAATATAACAAAAATATGATCAACAAACTCATGTATATGTGTTATATAATGGGAAAAATGAGAATCCACAAATTCTAGGTTAGTTACATAGAACAAGTATTTGGATAACTATAAACAAATTTAAACTTTTATCATCCAATGTCATAATCTTGTTGTTTTGGATTATATGGGTCAATGCATATATTTAGCACTAATTGTTTTCCTTGTTTCTCGTTAAAATGGAGAGGCCATTGTTTTATGTGCTAAATGTTCCTAATCCTTCCCATAATTTAGTGCATTAAAAAGAGGACTATGACATGTTAATGGTTATAAAGCACATTTCATTTCTCTTGAGTCAAATTTGATATTTCTCATTTCATCTTCCCGATCACTTTTCAGTACAAAATGCAGTTAGCAAGTTGACCTTTCAATGCGATAGAAAACATCAATAGTTGGGATTAAATTTGAGTGTGTCAGGAAGCAAGCAAGGACATTGTCTAGATATTTTTGTTTGCATTTGTATAAAACAAAGCATAATGGGGTATTTGCATTCCAATGAAAATCCTTCATGTGTGCTAATTTATTTTATATTTTCCACAAAGTTTTGGATTAATAGTTAAGATTACCAATAACCGGGTCTAGGTCTTATAAATTCATCCCAGTCTAGTTGATTTTCATAAATTAGTGACTTGATACTCATGACATTTAAAGGATTAAATACAAATAGAAGTTAGTGGTTTAGGGGTTGATTTCCCATCCATTTCCATTCACTATGCTATAGATGTGTCCATTGTCTCACCCTTGCAATGAACATTCCAATTCACAACTAATTCCAAAATTGAGTCTATGGTTGACGAGATGCATAGCATTGTCAAGAATACAACTTCAATTCATTATGGGGACAGATCGTTGGGTTAGATGGTGTCCTTGATTTGAGAAGTAATATTTTGTGTCCCGAGGGAAAACAATGGAAAACATATTATACCAAATGGATACACGATCAATTCCTCCTTTTTACATTTTAGCAATCAATTAACTTGCATAATTTAACACAATTTCACAATAGCTTGGAGAGAATATACAAAATCGATTCACTAGATGAAAAAGGGTTTTCGAAATTCCAATTTTCAAAGGAAACTTCTTAACAACTCAATAAATGGATTTTTGAAAGCCTAAAATACTTGATTATAATCTGAAAAGAGGAAATTACCATGTCCTCATTGCCATTTTTTTTCAGTCAAACCCTTAATTTAAATGTTTTACCGTTTTGCATTCCCACACACAAATTTCAAATTAGTTAATTAGAAACAACCATTATGCTCATACCAAAGATGGATAAATAACTTAATCTTTTATAAGTTGGGTTTTGAAGCAATTGATTGGGTGTGATCAATTTTTATTCCAACTTTAAGAAAACATTTTATGGATGTTATCCCTTCCCAATATATGAGACCACCAACATGAAGAAGACAATTTCAAGATTTCCAAGCCAATTTTTCTTTTTTTAGAAGATTCAAGATCAACAAAGAGAGATCTATTTAGGTCTTTATTCAATCTTTCAGCTAGAACAACGTTAGCACTCAATATACTACCTCATACATTATAGGAAGACACCCCCTTCTATGTTATCCAATTCCTAATACTACTCTTCATCTTTACGCTCTTCAGTATATGTAGCAAGAGTCCAAGTCACATTGCCTAGTTTCATTTTTCATTTCCAACAATATGTCGTTTCATCGACAAGAGGGTTTTAATTATTGGTTAGTAATACACATGGATTTAAGAAGCCGACTTGTTCATTTTTTGTGCCTATTGTCATCCTATAATCCCTCTTCCATATCTCCATGGATCATACAAGATATGAGATGAATTTTCTTTTCCACATTACCCCCTCCTAATTTGAATTTATCCTTCTTTAATAAATGAATGAGTGAGTGTTGTATAGGATTATACACCTAATAACCATAGGTCTGGGGTTACCAACATACTCAATTAATTTGCAGACAATTGACTTCTAGAGTGCAGTAAAGGAAATAGGAGGATGAGAAAGACTTACTCGATTAACGAAGGTCGATCCTTGCTAGTCCTCTTTCGTTCTGCTTCTTCTCCAAAGTCTTCAAGGTTGCTCATCTTTCACCTGTCAAGAGTCAATCTTCCAGACACAAGATGATTCATATATATATAAGCAGGTTAGATAAATCATATATAAAATGAAGAAACATAAACATTTATCAAACCAAGATACATGAAACACATATGGAATAAGGATTCTCTTTATTATCAATAATGGAAAGAGTTCAGATTACAACCCAACGCCTGAGACAAGGACTCCTCTGCAACCAAAGGATTTTGAGTTCCACTGCTCCAAAGACTTCTATATACAATCCACCAACATAACTTTGCTCTCCAAGTGTATCTATCAAACACCCTCCCCAAGGCTTGTATTTATATGGAGGAAATAAGGCAGTTTCAAAGGTTAAGGAGGTTGAGACAGTTAAGAGGATTAAGGTAAATGGCTTAACTAATCTCAGATCATCGTGTGTTTTTATTTTTAAATGTCAAGGGACATATTCGCGGGTATGTAGAAGGACAACCCACGAATGATCCACGAGTTTCTATAAGAGCAACCCGCGAATACATCCATTCGCGACTTGCAACAACCGACACTCGCGAATGATGCGCGAGTTGCATATATGGAGAGTCACGAATACAACTTAACATAGAAAAATGGCAAAGTAACCAGCTGGATGGAGGAGAAATGTATTTTATAATAAACCAACCTATAGTGTTTTGGGAAAACCTCTATCCATAGATGTCCTTTTGTGTGCCAACATGAGGGATGTTTGCACTCGGACGGAGAGGTGCCATTCAGGTGTATAACAGATGCCCCCTAATGTGTGAGGTCAAAGGGAAGCGATGGCCGAAATACATTATAATATGTAGCTTTGGAGAACTCAGAAATCCAATGGAGCAGAGAGAGTACCTGAAACAAATACATAGTAATGTCATATACAAAGTTACATCTGAGGATACTATGTTCAATTTACTGGAACATTAGCTCCTTTACAATAGTTGAGTACATCATATGATATGGGTATAAAACCACATATATTACAAAGGTGGATTGAAGCCACAATATACAATAATGATGAGTCTTCAAAGATCTCGAAGATGTGTAGAAAAATGGAACATAATCTTGCACAACTTAGTCCACAGGTGAGGAACTAAGGTCTTCATAAAGGATCCCAAAGAACCAGTACAATCCAAGCCATGTGAATAAGGGTAAGCTGAATTCAAACATGGAAAGGATTCAACAATTTGTCAATCAATAGATGATAATCAACAACTGAAGCAAAGGAATTCACCAATGATGAAAATGAATCCTGAGGTACTATCATCAAAACTCTAGGTCTTCGTCATTAGGAAGTGCTGAAACGGAACCATACTGTGATAGGGAAGGCAATAGATCCTCCAACGGATCACAAGAGTGACTAGGAACTGGGCAAAAGAAGGGAGACACAAATAGATAACAGATATAACAATGATGAGGTTAGGCTATGGATCAAACAATGGGTAGAGTCCTTGAATAGTGAGCACAACACAGAGATGACCCAAGGCAGTGTATAACTTATAGTTAGAACAACTAGACTTATCTGTCATGTAGGAGACATGATCAGATTCCCCAGGTATAACAGACAAGAGGAGCAGTAAGAAACTCAAAGTGATAGCTGAACAAAAGTGGACAATGAAACAAGGATGTCGGAAAGCAAAGAGTGCTATATTCAAGGATGACATGCTGCCATTACTGAAAATAAGAGAAAACTTCTTCCTTACCTTCCCTGTTAAATTTTAACAAGTCCAGGAAAGTAAACTCAGTTCCCTCTTCATTTTTTAACAAGCTTGAAGAGATGGGAAAATAATGCTTGATAGTGTCACTGATTCGTGGATTTAATGAGCCCGAACTAGTACATGCTCAGCCGGTGTTTTCACATTTAGAGAGTCTGAAAACGCCAAAGAAGACTCCAGGGGGGTCCTTTTTCGTCCAATTTAGTCTCCTGAGGCCGAAAAAGTATAAAACAAACCACAGAAGAACTCTCTTAACTTGCAAAGAAGAAAAGGTGAATCTTTTTCGTACTTAGTCAAGAATGTCCGAAAAAGGTTAAATTACCACCTACCCAACGCTCCTTCCAGAATAGCATAAAATAGCTTGAGTTTTATGAGTGTGAAGGAAAGCAAGATCACTCGGAAAGATCCATTTTGTTACAAGAAATGGGGCTTACAACAATAAACTCGTTGCTTTGTTCTTTAGTGTTTAACGAGCATGACAAAGACACAAAGTACACTCGAAATCTTTTTCATGTTTGGGTCCAGAGCACGAAAAAGAGAAAACTAAGCTCAAACCGGGTGTTCATTTTCCGTAGATTTAGTCCCTCAAGTCCAGAAAAGTGATAAACCTATGCCTAAGAATACTCTTCTCAATTCAAAAGAAAAGAGAGTGATCCTTTCTCGTATTATTTTGCATGGTCTGAGAAAGAGATAACCTACCACCAATGCGGATGCCCGTTCACATATTCTTAACGAGCTTGAACGGACGAGATAACTTGACAGTCAAGTCTGTTTTGGAGGAGTCAGACCTGGGCCTAAAGAAACTCCATAAGGGCGGGGAGTCCTATAAAGGGATAGCTTGTAAAAAGAGATTTAGAAGAAGCTCTATTTGTCATGAAAAATAGCTAAGAGGATACCCCTGAACCTGAAACAATGGCGGCATGAGCACCAAAGGATGACAAAGGCATATAAAGATGATACTCATGAAATAAGGGCCCTAGCCACGGAAGAACAATGGTAGAGACAAGGGACTAATGGCTTAGAATACCATAGTCTGTGGAAAAATGTTGAATACTAAGGTTAATGTGGAGTGAAAAGATGCCAACATGTGTTGGAAATAGCAAAACCACCCTATTGGAGCAACAACACTTTGTAAAAAGTGATAAACCTGTTTCAAGGCACAAAGAGGGTGATATTAGTTAATTGGCATTTAAAACTATGGAAAAAAAACCACTTTATGAAATATGATTTCTATAAATAGCTTGAAAATTAAAACAAACTCACCATTTGAACGTTTGAGCCAAAAAAAACAAAGTTTACCCTCTACCGTTGATCGATCATTGTGGACAATTGGACCATCGAAATTGGAATCCGTCAGCTTCAGGTAATTCTACACCCTAAGCTCGTCAAATTGATCCAAACAAATATTAGGTTTAAGTATGAATTCAGTATTAAACAGCATCCAAAACTATGGCAGTGTGCATTCGCGGGTTGCTAAGAGGGAAACTCGCGAATACGCGTTATATTTGTGGGTTTCCTAACTAGACAGCCGCGAATGATCCGCGACCTGCCTAACTAGACAGCCGCGAATGATCCGCGACCTGCCTAAATAGACAGTCGTGAATACTGCGCAGTGGGAAAAAACTTTAAAATATGCAAGAGTTTTTAAATTTTGACATGGAAATACTGAGTTCCATTGCTTGTATTTTCCAGGTAAAATATGGTTTTGGAGTGGACGGAAAGGGAGCACGAAATAATGGATCATACGGCACTCCAAAGTGCTCCCACCGTACAAGCATTGAGGACTAGTGGGCTATTGAAATTCTTTTGTACATCACCCATGCAGGCCAATGTCCGCATACTGGAGTTCATGGTCAATTATTGGGATCATGAGATGGGGATGTTCAATCTTCAAGGTGAGACCTTAGAGCTTACCGTGGAAGACATATATTTCATTACCGGATTGTCACGATGGGGAGCACCGGTGAACTTGGAGGGAACTGGCAGGGGCAGTGACCCCTTAAGTGTCCAAAACTATGTAGACATATTCTGTACACCAGGCACTCAAAAGAAAGGAAGCATCGTTCTAATTGCAGACATCCAGGATTTTACTCTCCAGGTATTAGCTAGTACCATTGTGAGACTTGCAGGATCAACATGATTACATATGGCCACCAGGAACCAAATGAGGGTGGAAGTTGACTGTTTTAGAGGTGCTCTCTATGATTGGTGCTTGGGAGTTGCCCCCATTATGAGGAGGCAATTATCCGACTGCAAGAGAGGAAGACGCAAGAATTTTGGCTATGCAAGCATATTAGTGGCGTTCTTCTTCTTCGAGAGTACCAGCCATGAGCCCTGCCATACCACTACAAGTTAGATCTCCACGTCAGCCAAGGCTAAGCCGGTGGGGAGACATATTCCTCCGTCAAGGAGGAGGAGACATAGTACATAGCGTATATGAGGCTGACTTTTATACTTGGTGGGAACGACAGCTGCCGACGCTGGAGCAGTTCCCATACGCCGGAATGGACTTCCGAGGTGACCCTGACCTTGTCCTCCCTCCAGGAGGAGCATGGGGAGAGATAGGTAAGTAATTTTTAATTTTTTATCATTATCAAATTTTTATGAATTTTTCAAATGATAGATATATACATATGTACAAGTCTTAATCCTATTTATGTGTCAAAATGTAGATATTGGACCAGTCCGCCCTGAAGGGCACCCTCGTATGTTCGTGTGTCCTATCATGGGTGAGGATCAGGGATTGATCAGAGTACTAGAGGGGAAGCTATCCAGGCTAACCCAACGAGTACCGACCATATGGATAGAGCATATCCCTGCAGCCATGCAAGAGTTCGTAGTTGGCGTTCCACCGGTTTGGCTACGTCTTTTCAGATGAGTGGCGAGAGCAGTGCTCGTATACAGAGATGCGATGGAGGCTGTCGAAGCCGAGGAGGCTGAGGAAGCCAGGGTGCATAGAGATCATGGGGACCAAGGTGGTCCTAGTGACCAGGGCAGTCCAGCTTAGACCTAGGGCATTTTGATGGACTATGATCCACATTTTTGTACATTTTGTATATGATGGGATCTACGGATCAGACTCGACCTATCTACAGACAGATATTTTACATATATATATATATATATATATTGATGTTGGTTGTCAGCTTATTTACAAGTGTTCTTTATATGTTTGCTGTATATTTTTATAAAATGTGTGTGAGATGCCAATCCAAAATGTAATTAGCATATGCATCAGTCAATGAATTTTGGTGTCGTGGAATATGATTGAAAGTAATAACCTCAAAATGTCTTTCCAATAAACGAATTTGCATGAACTGACGTAATAAGATAGGATTTCGTACCTGATAAGCTCGATTGAGCTGGGAAACCACCAACTGAGAATCCAAATGAACCTCAAGCTGGGTGATGCCACGTGACAAAGCATCCCATAGGAGCTCAATTACAGCCCTATACTCAGCAACATTATTAGAAGCAAAACCAAGACAAGCGCCTCCCGTGGCAACAAGCTGTCCTGAGGGAGAATAGATAACCCATGCTACCGAAGCCAGGTTACAAGTGTGACGGCTGGCACCATCAACGAAACCTATATACATTTTGGAAGACATCTGCAACAACCAGCAGATAATATAAAAAATAAAACTGACAACCTAATGTACATACAAAATACATACACTAAAATACAAGAAAAAGTGCTAAGCCTAAGCGTAGTACTTCTTCAGGTAGAGCCCATTTCTAAGCTCAGGCAGCTTATTCCCATCATAATCAACTAATTCATATGCGCCCCTACTTAATACCTTCGACACGACATAGGGTCCTAACCACATAGCCTTGAATTTTCCTTCCCCCAGAGGTTCTTTATCTTGGTCCCAAAGCAAGACAAGTTCCCCCTCAGAGAAAACCCTAGGTTTGACCGTTTTATCATATTGAGATTTAACCCTATTTTTATGAGCCTGATTAGCAGTCAACGCATCTCTACGTTGTTCATCAAGGTGTTCTAAATGTACCAGACGTTCCTCAAGCTCAGTCGTATCAGGTAACACATGAATGGCTATCTTCAAGGACGGGATTTCGCATTCAATCGGAGTAACTGCTTCCACCCCGTGAACGAGTTGGAAAGGGGAATAACCCGTGGCAGTCTTGACATTAGTTCTGTAAGCCCAAAGAGCATAACATGATGTGCCAATTAGAACGGGCTGCATCAATTGTCCGTTTAAGGATAGTTTTTAAAGTTTTGTTGACAGCCTCAACCTAACCATTTTCTTGCGGATAGTATGGAGAAGAATGTTCTTGTCTAAATCTGAGCATAGTAGTCAGTTTCGTCATCATGTTATTTTGAAAATGACTGCCATGGTCAGTGACAATCACTTTGGGAATACCAAACCTTGCAATAATTTGATTGAAAACAAAGAAAGTTGTTGTTTCCCCGTTGTCTTTGAAAGTAGGCATTGCCTCTGCCCATTTCATAAAATAGTCAACAGTGACAATGATGTATTTATGCCCCCCAGCCAAGACTGGGTTGCATGTCATGTAATCGATCCCCCATTTCATGAAGGGGCCTACCGAGACAACGGGAAATAATGAAGCAGGATGCGACCGCATCTTCCTGGTGTAAAGCTGACATGGATGACAATGCTTCACTGCTTCCACACAATCTTTAAAGATCGTGGGACAGAAATAACCGGCACGCAATATCTTTTGGGCCGTTGCTAACCCAGATAAATGACCCCCACATGCTCCACTATGGGAATCATTTAGGACAATATCCACTTCCTCATGAGTAAGGCAGCGACGCAAGACGGAATCTACCCCTCGTCGATATAATGTATCTCCTATAATGAGGTAGTTCTTGGCATGAAGGCATAACTTACATCGTTCCTCCCTAGAGGAAGTGGCAGGATACTTCAAAGTATGGAGATATATAAGAATATTTTCGTACCAAGGATCAGAGGTGACTATCAAGAAGATGTGCTCATCTGGGAATGAGTCATCCTCAACCACTACATTTTCTTCAGTGGGAAATTCTGCTATAAGCTCAGCAAAAACTCAGGACTTCTTAGACTTAGCGGACTGGAAATCCAAGTCAAACTCTTGGAGAATGACTATCCATTTGTTAAATTTCCCCCCAATAATCCGTTGGGATAAAACATATTGGAACATATTCACATCCGCCACTACTGTGGTGGTACTCAGTAAAATGTAGAGACGTAACCTCTGCACAGCGTAGACAGTTGCTAAGACTAATTTCTCGACGTGGGAGTATCTAAGCTCAGGTCCGGCCAAAGCATGGCTAAGATAATAAACAACATGCTCAACGAGCTTATCATCCTCCTGGACTAGTACTACCCCAATGGTCGACTCTGACGCGGCCAAATATAATATGAAATCCCTATAATAATCTGGTGGACGTAATAAAGGTGCCGACAACAAAGCTTTTTTCAATGCCTCAAACACAAGTTGTGCGGTTTCATCCCATACAAATGGAGTGTCTTGTTCGAGCAAGCGCATGCAACCTTTAGTGATCTTGGCATAATTAACAATAAAACGTCGAAGAAAGTTAGACTTTCCTTGCAGGCTTTGAAGTTGCCTGAGAGAACGAGGAGGAGGCAGATTTACAATGGCCTCAAATTTCAATGGATCCACCTGGATGCCTCTACTAGAGACAATGAATCCTAGTAATCTTCCTGACTCGACGCAGAATACACACTTGTGGGGATTCAAGCGAATTTTATAATATCTGCATCTCTCAAATATTAACCATAAATGATCTGGATGTTGGATCCTCTTGAGAGAATGTGCGGGCAGATCATCAAGGTATGGTTTGACAATGGCTTTTATGTCATGAAAAGCAAAGTTCATAGCCTGTTGAAAGGTAGCCCCAGCATTTTTCAATCCAAAGGGCATTTTCTTATACGCGAATGTACCCCAAGGACAAATGAAAGCAGTTTTATGTTGGTCTTCCGATTTAATTTGGATTTGATTGTAGCCAGAGAAACCATCCATCAACGAAAACACCTCACTTCCCGCACATGCATCTATGATCTAGTCAATAAATGGTGTGGGGTAGTTTTCCTTAGGATAGGCTTTATTGAGGTCTCTAAAGTCTGTACAAACACGAATAGTCCCTTGCTTTTTATCAACAGGAATAGGGTTGGACACCCATTCTGTCAAAGCTATGGGATATATGAAACCAGCTTTCAACAGCTTTTCAACTTCTACCTTCACAGCTGCCGCTTTACGTGGGTCCACGGGTCTTAATTTTTGTCGAACTAGCTTGGCATCAGGATAGGTTCGGATTTCATGTTCAACAATAGATGGATCTATGCCTGGCATCTCCTCATATGACCAGGCAAAGATATCGCGGAATTCCTTAAAAAGGGCAGTATAGATGGCAATCTCCTCGGGAGAGCAGTTTGCACCTATATAGATGTTTTCCACGACGTCTAGGTTCATAGAGATGTTAATATGTATAGTGGTGGAAATGTTTGCCATATTCCCCTCGGCAAACACTCCTTCCCTAGGCAAAGGGTTGAGAGGTATATCAACATCTTCTGACAGTCTCACGTGAAACTCTTGGTTTTCTATCATGCTTAGTTCTGGAAGAAAATAGGATCGATGATGAAGATCCTCACAAATCTTATCACGTCCACTCATGGCTTCCAGAATAGCTTCATCGAAAGGTAGAACTGTGTCTAAGCAATCTATAGAATGTGAAGAGTTTTCCGCCCATGCGGGCAAATAGACTTCTTCCAGATCATCTGAGACTGTTAGAGGATCTGGAATGGGATCAGCAGCAGCTTGAGTGATAGCTTGATAAGCCACCTCCACTGCTGATAAGGGCACTTTCGGTTCATGGGGAGTTGGGAGGACCCAAGGATCAGTCCTATCGACAACAGTAGCGATGGAATTCCCCATACTAGTAGAACCAATGTAATTAACTGGGGCTGGAAGATCAAATGTGCCCATCAGTGATGTGTACATTCCAGCCCCCAAGCTCTGTGCAGCAGGTTTAACCTGATCAACCAATGGCACAGCGGACTCATTAGAATCTAAACGGCCTTTTCAGGTAAAATCAAGTTGATCAATAGTAACCAACTTGCCCTCATGTGAAAAAACCACTACACGAAGAACGACTGACGCAATAGCGGACATAGCATAAGTCCAACTCCTTCCCATAAGCAGATTGTAGTCCAAAGGAGCATCAATCACTTCTACTTCAATAGACACTGCTTTGCCTACCAACTTAATCTCGAAAGCTGGTAGGATACCATGCGGACGGAAAGATCTTCCATCAAAAGCAGTAAGCAAAGTGTTTGATGGGACCAGCTCTGGGGATCCAAGAGCTTTCCAACAGGTCAAGGACATAACACATGTAGAGGCCCCCTCGTCAACAACTTCCCTTCCAATGGTCTTACCACCATGGATGACATCTATTGATAGGGCTACATGGTAAGGGAGGCGAATTTTAACATTAGACAAATGAAATTTCGCCATGAGATTCGAAGAGTCCATGCTGCCTAAAGCTGCTAAGAGGGCATCTCGCTGAGCGGGACAACTCTGTAACACCTCTAAAGTTGACATTGCACAAGGGGTTTGAGCTAAGTCTTCAACCACGGAGTAGTTTGAAGCAGCCCTAGCGTTAGGGTTATGCAAGGTCTTCTTGAAGACACCTTTTGGTATCTTCGGCATAGTTTCAGCAGGTTTCTCTATCGTGAGAGGGTTCGAAGTTTCACCTACAACTTTACCCTTCTCAGAAGTATCAGTCTCATAAAAAATTTTCCTTGTCTGCAACAAAGTCGAAGATCTAACCATGTTGATATAGTTTGGGTTAGGGGCAGTTTGAGTGCCCCCTGCTACGTTATAAGCTGAAGCAGTGTTCTGTGCTTGGGGAAAAGGATCCTTCAGGACAGCCGGTTGTTGAGCTTTAAGCAGCTTCTGGGATTGATCCATAAGGGGACAAAGGTGAGTAAGGTGGTCCTCTTGGCACAACTTACAAGGGAACTTGACCTTCTTCTTTTCTTTTTTGCCCCCATCAGCATTGTTTGCGGGCTTTGGCTTGTTTTGGTTTCCCTCTCCCTTCTTACCTTTCTTTTTCTTCCCGTCAGGCTGCTGATTTCCCTTCTGAGAGGTTTGTGCAAAAACATTTGCACTCTGGGTGGAGGGGGCAGCCTTTGATTCCTCTGCCGTAGACTGTTTGACAGACAACTGGTGAAGTTGCTTAGTCAAAGACTCTACGGTGGGAGAGGTAATGGATCCAACCACACCATCGGCATGGGGTCCAGTCTTAGGCTTCTCCGCCTTGTGCGAAGGCCTCGGTGCCTCAGGGATGATCTCATATAAGATCCCAGATTGTGAATAAATCAAATCCAGTTCCTGGGCCCTGAGTATGGCTTCTTCTTCATTCGTTACTCCTGATGTGGAAACATCCTTAGATATGTATGGAAACAGTGATTTAAGGAACCACTCTAACAAAAACTTAGGAGGAATGGTGGCTTTGATAAGGCTCTTTTGCCTCCTCCACTCTTGGATATGATCCGAGATGTGGGTATCCTTGTTTTGTCTAAAAGTAGACAACAAGTCCGTTCCGAAATCATATCGGACGGGAAGCTGAAAGTGGCTGAGAAAAGCACTAGCCAAACTGTCCCAGAAACTACTAAAAGCAGTAGAAGGTAGTTCAATATACCATTTTTCCGCAGTACCTCTCAAGGTCCTCTGGAACAGCCTCAACTTCACTGAATCTTCATTCAGCGAATTTGAAGAACACCATAAATGGAAGGTGGTGGCATGAGCCCCAGGATCTTCACCAGTTTTACCTTCGAACTTAGGGATGTCCGATGGCAATTTGGTGGGAACAGGCGGCCACAAGGGGTCATGCCTCACCGGGTCATTCATCAATTTTGACAAATCTGGCAAGTTTAGGGTTGCCAGGAAAGGAAGTTTGGACCGAACCGGGGTAGTAAATGTGCCAACTTGGGGATTTGAGGGACCTGCCCCCGAATGCCCATGGGTAAAAGTGGGGTTTCCCCCTGACACCGGTTGTGAAGTGGGAAGGTTGCTCTGAAACGGATTCCATCCATAAGCCACAGGATTGTGTGTGGGAGGTGCAGTGTAAGAAGTTTGGGTCGTCCCCATAGAAGTAAGGGTCTGAAAGATAGAAGCAGGTATCCCTCTGCTAAACAACGAAAAGGGAGAGCTCATGTATGGGACCGAAATAGGGGTTTGGAAGCTCTACCCATAAGAGGTGTTGCTCCCAAACTGCACTCCTACATAGGAAGGAGATGGACCTACGTATGGACTGGATGGGGGAATGTGCCCCCCATTCCAAGGAAATCCTTGGACATATGCCGAGGATCCTACTGGACCACTCTGGGTAGTATAGGGAAAGGAAGAAGGAATGGTAGGTATACTGGGGATCCCAGTAATGATGTCACCAGAAGTACCTCCTAGGTTTGAGTGAACCGGTGGTTGAACCACCTGGCTCGCTGGAGTCAAAGGTGTAGAAGGTAAACTAGATCTAGGGGCACTTACTAGGGGAGGTAGTACCCCTTCAACCGGAAGGGTTGAGGTGAACACAAAAGGACTTTCTTCCGCAGAAGACATGATTCTACCCACAGGTACACCTAATACTGGTGAATCAAAAGGTCTAACCTGAACGATCATAGGATCGTTTAAATCAGTCAAGGGGGTGTTAAAGTTTCTTGCAAACTCGTCAGTCTGCAATTCTTCTATCTCGACTATATCAATATCAAAATGGTTAGCAATGAGTTCTGGTTCACCAAGAACTTCACTTATTCCTACAGGTTCAAATGAACCGTCTGTGTCTAATCTCCGCCTTTGAGGTAGAGGTGGAGGCTCCAATGTGGTGAGAGGAGGAAGGTTTCTCAACCTTCTTGACCTTCTAGGAGGTTGGTCCTCCAGAATTAAAAATTTAACAAATCACACCCTAAGGCCAAGTAAACACAGGCAAAACCACAGAGCATACACTATAAAATTCCTAAAGTATCAAGCAATCAAACCAGGATAAAAGATATACTTTCCTGAAGAAATCTGATGAACGATTACTTGGCGTCCTTGAAGTGGTTCTTAGGCACAAGTGGAGGAATCACCCAACCACCCTCCTACACTTTCAACAAGGGTTACCTTCCAAGCACGTTCAAGGTGAACCAGAAATAACCTTCCGGTTTACCTAGGTATGAACCCTAAAAGACAAGAGACTAAAGGCTACCTTGGCAATATCAACAGTCTGGGGGGACAGTCGCAAGCCGAACTCGTACACATGGGCAGGGTAGCTGAGCCCGAAACTCTGTCTAGGACAGAATCCCTAGATGTGCAAATGTCCTGAGTTACGCTTTGACAAGGATTCGGAGGGTTATCTCCTCCGTCCAAGCCTCCACACGACCTAGTGCTTAAATCTCGTTTGAGAGGAGCTTCCCAGATGCATTCGATAAAGTCAAGGATTTACCTAAAGAAAGGTCCACTATGTCTGAGTTTTATAACTTGTGGGAAGTTTACACTTCCTAGCCCACAAGTCTAGCCTAAGCTAGTAGGTGAAAGGCCCCTAAAAAACAAAACTTACTAGTAAATTTTAATTTATGCGTTCATTTTAAAGGGCTGTTCTTTACTCAAGAGGAAATGGAGTGGTATACTTTATGGTGTTTTTGACTCAAATAAGAAATAAATGAAAGTAAAGGTGTATTCAAAGCAAAATTACCATTCTAAAAACAAACTTCTTTTTATTTTTATTTTTGCAAATATATATTGATGAATTGAAAACAACGATAAGAGAAACTAAGCCTATATCTTTTGTAGTTTTTGAGATAATATTTTTAAATTGAAATCAACACTACTGATGCAAAAAACAAAATGCAAAAGTTTAACAATGTTTTTTTTCACTTTTAAAAATACTCAAAATTCTACTATGCATCTACAATGCACTATACTTGAGCAAACTTGAATCAAATAAACAGTATAAAAGCATCAAACTGAAGCAAACAGGCTGACAGAACCAAAAGACCACCAACAAAGGAAGGCTAGAAACCCTAGCTTGGGTGCAAACAATGACAAAAATCACTGTATACTTACAAAGGCAAGTGACAACCAGCCACTGTCAGAAGACATACTGGAAAAAACAGAGCCCAAGACCCTGATCACTGATATGGACAGAGACACCTTAACCCACAACCCAAACAAGCCAAAATACTTCAGTATGCAAACAGTAAATAATCCAAGCAAAAGAGACTCAAGGGCTTTCGAAAAAGCACAAAGTGTGATCACCTAAGGTATTCAGACAAGCTACCCAGCATTCATAAGGAAAATCCACTTAGAAAACAGGGATTATACAAAGAAAAGAACAAGCAAACTTTAACTTAAAAATCCCTACTTCCAGGCATATTCGCGACTGTCTATAAGTGCAACCCGCGGATGATCCGCGATTATCCAGTCCAGCAACCCGCGAATGAAAACTTGTATTCGTGACTGTTCAGAAGAACAACTCACGAATGGGTATAAAATTTTTCTCAAACACAAAGAAAAATCCAAAAGACTTCCAAATACTGAGGTAAGTATGAACCAGGATACAAGATCACACATAGACTTCCAAGCAAAGACTGGTCAGGGGGACAGAAACAACCTACAACAGTCCGGGCTCCCTAGTGGAGTCGCCAGTTCTGTTGTACAGGATTATACTCCTAATAACCATAGGTCTGGGGTTACCAACATACTCAATTAACTTGCAGACAATTGACTTCTAGAGTGCGGTAAAGGAAATAGGAGGATGAGAAAGAATTACTCGATTAACGAAGGTCGATCCTTGCTAGTCCTCTTCCGTTCTGCTTCTTCTCCAAAGTCTTCAAGGTTGCTCCTTTTTCACCTGTCAAGAGTCAATCTTCCAGACACAAGATGATTCATATGTATATAAGCAGGTTAGATAAATCATATATAAAATGTAGAAACATAAACATTTATCAAACCAAGATACATGAAACACATATGGAAGAAGGATTCTCTTTATTATCAATAATGGAAAGAGTTCAGATTACAACCCAATGCCTGAGACAATGACTCCTCTGCAACCAAAGGATTTTGAGTTCCACTACTCCAAAGACTTCTGTATACAATCCACCAGCATAACTTTGCTCTCCAAGTGTATCTATCAAACACCCTCCCCAAGGCCTGTATTTATATGGAGGAAATAAGGAAGTTTCAAAGGTTGAGGAGGTTGAGACAGTTAAGAGGATTAAGGTAAATTGATTAACTAATCTCAGATCATTGCGTGTTTTTATTTTTAAATGTCAAGGGATATATTCGCGGGTATGTAGAAGGACAACCCGCGAATGATCCGCAAGTTTCTATAAGAGCAACTCGCGAATACATCCATTCGTGACTTGCAACAACCGACACTCGTGAATGATGCGTGAGTTGCATATATGGAGAGTCGCAAATACAGCTTAACATAGAAAAATGGAAAAGTAACCAACTGGATGGAGGAGAAATGTATTTTATAATAAACCAACCTATAGTGTTTTGGGCAAACCTCTATCCATAGATTTCCTTTTGTGTGCCAACATGAGGGATGTCGGCACTCAGACGAAGAGGTGCCATTTAGGTGTATAACAGTGAGAGTGAGGGGCCTTCTCTCCACTCCTTTATTGGTTCCTTCAAAGTAGGAGTTACTTTAAAGTAAGAGGTAATTTCTTGAGTATAGGAGATAATTAAGTCATTTAACTAAGATACTAATTTAATTGTGATTAACATTAGTAAATATGATAACCACATAGAAGTTACAATATGGTTATGGAAAGTTTTTTAGAATAGGTGAGTCCCATTGGAACCCTTACCTGAAAAGGAAACTTCCAAAGTAATTGTATCCATTTGTATCTATGTAAATGGATGACGATGTCATCATGAGCATGTTTAAGATTTTGAATCAGATAGTATTTGCACCATGATGAAAATGTATAGCCTCTGGATGAAAAGGAGTAATTCTATTCTAAAACTCTGCAAAATTTGGTTGTCTTCCACTTATTTGTTCACCTCAACAAATCCTGAAGTCAGATTAGAGAATTTTCAAATGATGAACAAAAAAACTCAAAACAATCATACTGTATTTTAAAATTCTAATGTCGATTGAGTAAAATATGCTTGACAATTAACTATAAATTTGACCCTAAGATTTAGTCCATCTTTAGTCATATTGAGTGTTAGTGAGGGACAATATCCCACTTTCTTACTTTTGACAACTTCAAATGTGAACAAACCGACATGAATAATATCATCAATCTTCATTTGCATGTATATGAAATCTTTGCTAAGAAAAAATCAAGGTATGCTTGCATTACAAGTTGGACCTTGAATTATAAGATGCGATTTTTTCTTACCAAATATTTCATACACATGCAAATGAAGATTGTTGTTTCTATTCTTGTATGCTTCTTTACCTTTGAAGTTTCTAAAGGTAAGGAAGTGAGATATCATCCCTCAATAATACTACTCCATATGATTGAAGATGGACTAAATCTTAGGGCCAAACTTAGACTTGATTGTCAAGAATAATTTTACTCAATAATTAGGCACAATGTACATTGAAAACATTCATTAGTTGAAAATAAATTGGCATTCTCATTCTAACATATTCATGTTTCTTCTTCTTGAAGGCATTTATTATATTGCATCAAAACCTAATGTCGAAACCCTATTGGTGCAATGGAAAAAATTAAAATGGAACATATTTAATGAGATGGAAAACATAAAAGACACTAACCACAACCTACAAATTAGTTCTTTAAAATATTAGTTATAACAATTCAATGGTACTCTAAGGGGTTGATATAGGATACTAATTTTCCATTTTTTCCAATAAGAATATCAACCTATATCCATAATTAAGTGGATGGATTTTGCTTTGAGATCTATATAAGACAAGCTAATAGTCCCAAAACATATAATCATGCATTCTCATTCCTTTTTAAGCAAACAATCATTTTCTTAACATAAAGTTTCAATCATGAGCACGACATACCTCTACCTCTGAGCTTCCTACTCTCCATCTCATCTGAAAAGCCCTTAATGAAGAGCAGAATTAGTGAGCGATGTTGGAGCATGATTTTCGCTAGAAAAAAACCCACAAGCATTAATCTCTGTTGCAATCGCCAAAGTTAAGATCCACAATAGGGGGTTAACCCATGTTACAAAATTCGTGGGGAGTGATGGAAGCAAATGCCAACAATTTCCCTCCTAGTGTTACTCGGGTGAGTTTCAAACTCCTTACATATTGCTTTAATACCATTTGTTGGAGCATGATTGTTGTTAGAAAAAAACCTGCAGTTGTTAATCTCTGCTACAGTCACCAAAGATAATATCCAGGAGAGGGGCTAACCCATGTCACGAAACTCACAGAGAGTGTTAGATGAAAATGCCATCAAGTGATGGGACGACTAGGTTACACATCCAAGTATCTTAATAAGAAGAGGAGAAGATAACTAAGCATACAAAATAGGGAAGAAAGAAGGAAAGAATTTTACTTTAAATAAAATGCAACTTGATTAATCAAATATAAAGCTAATATTACCTCTACCATCTGGTGGCTAATTCATGGTAAATAGGATGTTGGAACATCCTCGCAATCCAACCTGTGTATGGGTGTGGTACCATATCTAGGGTTTTATCATCCTTATTGACAAGTAAATCAAGTGACTCCTGAGTGTTGTCTACTTTGATGCATATGCAATTTATTATAACATTTTCTTTACATTGTTAATTAAATTGCCTAATTATTGTTCTCTACAATTTTGTAAATATCATCACTTATGTTGGGGACATTCCTCCCCAGCCTGATGAGAACATGGTAGAAGTAGAGGATCTGCCATAGTTACATAGACCTAGCTTGTGACACATGCTCGATGCTAGATTCCTCCAGGAGATGGTAGATTAGTTGTCCAAGTGTGGGCTTGATAGGGAGTGCACATTGGTCGAGCCAACATGATCATGAGAGATCCAAAGATTGTTGCTATTTGGAGGAGACTCCCACTTGATATGGCATTGCTTATGTGTCATATCGTGGTGTGGCTAGGCTATGAAAGAGGTGGAGGCTAGATGAAAGTGCTAGTTCCATTATATATTATAGCTAAGTCTTCTTGCCCCATTATAAAGAAAAATAGTGTAGGTAAATTTAGTAGAATCTTCCTAAAATTCTACCACGCTCCTTTCTTTCCTAAAATTTAACTTTTGCAAATTTTCAATTAAATAATAATAACCGCAAGAAACTTAAAAGTCCTCAAATACCTAATGTTTTTAAAAGTAAATCAATCATTGTCTTTCCCTCGTAATTCTTAATCGAAACTAAAACGATTATTTCATGAGAAACGAAAAGGCTTAAAAAATATTCAATTCAAAGGATCAGCTTCTTCTATAAAAGTAAATTTGCTAGTAAGTATAAACGAAAATATTATCGTTGCAAGTTTAATTTGTTATTAAATGTAATCTATCATAAAAAGTCTATAATATATTATAACAGGGAGGAAATTTATGCATGGGTAGTTTACTTGTGTGATCAATTTTTTTATTTTTTCTTATGGGATACTTTTCTTTCATATGATGATGATACTTAGTGTAGAGTGGAGTGAGGGTTAAGTTTGGGGTGTTTGTTTTTTATGTTTTAAATGATCGTTTTCAAAGGAGAGTGAGATTGATGATGATGGTGGTGGTTAACATCCACTGAAACCAAACTTTGGTTTATTGGACCTAAAGAAATCAATTATTTAGTTTTTTTTAGAATTGTATTCCTATGATCAAAGAGCTTCGTGAGAAGCATCCCGAGCTCACTATAAATTTGACAAGTTAAAAGGTTATGAAGGTCGGTGTCGAAACAAATATTAGGAAATTGAGACCTAATGTGGATGTACACAGTGCACTCTAAGAGGAAGTGATTTTCATCTTCAATGTTCCTATTCTCACAGAGATGGCATATCCTTTCCACCCATGGTGTTTTAGGAACTGTCCAATGACCTGTTTCACTATGAAGCTCTTGAGAGTTCATTCGTATCTTGGCTATATTAGTTTTTTTTCTTTGAACTAGTTAAAACAGAGAGATACTTTTGATCTTCTAGAGTAGATTTGATGACCTCCTTGTAATATCTTAATTTTCTTTTAGCCTCTAAATAATTCTCACATCACAGTTTCTCTTTAAACTTAGAAGTAACAATATTTTTAATGTTATTAATATTTTGCATTGCAATATTTTCGTCGATCTCCCAGTGGTTTAACCAAGCCTTGGTATCTTTATACCAACCTCGCTTGAGCCCTAGTTGGTTTTGACTGGAATTAAAAGATAGCTTAGGAAGTCTATGGTCTCCCATGTTATTGATTTTGTGCTTGTACAACAGGAGCCTAGTCATAGCTAGGTTCTCGATAGGGGGAAGACCTACTTCAATAAGGAGAATAGGATATGGAGTATTGCTTTTAATTTTGAGGTTATACGTTATAAAACTCTTATGGATTTGCTCAATCTTTCTCGAAGATTCTCTAGAGATGCCGCAACCCCAAACCTCACATCCATACAAGATAATGGGAGTGACTAAATTTTCGAAGAGGAACTTCTTTTTATCCCACATCACAAGATTTGTTGTTATATTTTCGAAACCAAAGTAAGCTTTCCACCCTCCATTAATCCTTTTCTCAATGCTATAGTTCCAATTGAGATTGTGATGAATACAAATAATGTCTAAATTCATTTATTTTAAAATAGTATATATTTTTACTTTTTTCATATAAATTTTAAAAATTAATATTTTTTATAAACCAATAATAAACTTGAACCTCAGATTTTATTGAAACATTGCGGTTATGCAACGCAAACATAAATCAGAGAATGTCCACAAGTGGTGGTGTATTTTTATTAGGTATTCGATAAACTTTTGTTGCAATTATAACTTTATTTAAAAATGAAAGAGGTTAAAGTTTTATGATTTTAAATTTTTTTTGGTAATCAATAAAATTCGATTATAGAATATTTACTTTGAAATTAAAATTATTATTATTAATAAAAATAAATTCACATTTTTAATAATCTAAATATTAAAACCATTATTTAAAAAAAACTTAACCAAAAGGATCGAATTCAAAAATCATTTAGGATACCTAGAAACATGTGATAACAATATTTTTTTACAAATATTTTACCCACTTCGAGAAAAGCAAAAGGGCTTTAAAAAATTTGCAAGTTACCATACTTTATACACAAGTGTAATAATTTAATTAATTATAACTTTGTTGAAAGAAGGGATTGTGGAGCATTTCTCGAAAATGGTTATTAGATTGGACTTCAACATAATCAAAAGTGTAATACACTCATTAGTTCTAGCTTTATCGGAACATGGGATCATGTAATAGATATTAGATATACCTTTATTGAAGTATGAGATTGTCAAGATGACACAAAATATGTTCCAATTGAATATTTAATTTAGTTTAACATAATGTTCAAATTTGTTTATGGAATTGAAATGGAAGTGGAAAGAAAGTATTTTTTTAAATGAGGATAATTTTCTTATGATTATCGAATTTAATTAATAAAAATATTTAAATTCAATTCAAAATGAAATTGATAGAAAAAATTAAAATGATTTTTATTTAGGTTTTCACAGGCTGCATTTGTTGTTTTCGAGTATTGAATGCTGTTGCGTATTGACTTATGTTTCGGATAGCAGGTCTCTGTCCGATCTTAGGGATGATCGATATAATAGAGTTTATTAATAATATTGAGGTTTGATATTTCGAATTAAAATTTTATGTCGGTTTCAAGTTTTAAATTATTAAGTATATTTTTTTTTTAATTTGAATTCATGGAATCTATATAATTATATATAGTTTATTTATTAATTTTTAAATAATGAAATTGACATTATATTATATTCAATCTATTTATATTTATAATATTGCATTTATATAGTTTGTGGTTGGATCATGTAAAGAGAGATCAAATGGTTGAAAGATAGTTATGAAATGGACGAGAGAGACATGAATCAAATAGTTGAGAGGTAATTATGAAATGGAAGACAAATCGGAAATATTTTTTTATTCTTCATATTCTTCTAGTTAAATGGGTTCAAGTGTGACTTATCCATGTCTAGCTACATGTTATCACCTACATTCTTTTTGTTATCCATTTATCAACTATTAGTTATTTTTTATATGTTTTTTCTTTTTATCTCACATTTATTCTAGATACCATGAAGTGTTGGTTATCCATTCATCAACTATGAGTTATCTATGCATTGCTATCAATTATTTTTTATAATTGTTTATTTAGAATTTTGAACTAATATCATAAAATCAATGAAAAAACATAGGTCATATTCCACCCCAAATCTCAAATAAAAATTATCAACATAATTTATATTTATATTTTTTTAATTTAATATTTAAATATTTAACGTTTTTCCTAAGAATGCATGAAAAATGTTAACCTGCTTATATTTATATTTATAAATAAAAGTAACATTTAAATTTCAGCAATTTTTCCATAATGGAAACTATGGAAACGCATGAAAAATGTTTGGCTTGTAGCTCGCACGCTAGCACGCTTACCTTTGGAAAGATTCTGAAGCTTATCCAATTTTAATTGGAAAGGTCAATTAAAATTCTCTTTAATCTACAAAAGTCTACGGTGATGGTAGATAGAGGCGGGAAATGAGCAGGGCATCGGCGTGGATGATGGGGACTGGCCATGCGTGCTGACATCACTATAAATCCTTCTCACGCCATGCACGGACTCGGAATTGGTTATTCTCGGAATCTGAAACATTTAATATTATCGTAAGCATTCACGTAATACATACATCCGGCGCGTGATTGTACTTAATTACTTAATAAAGTTCCATTGGTTACTTTCTCAGATGCATGTGGGAATGCGTGAACTTGTCCGTTCCTATGGAAGAGGCAGCTGGCAAATTGCTATACATTTGTCAGGCTGGTTGGTACGACTTTGAGAAAATTAGTCTCATGCATTATAAGACGGGGAATTGTATTTGTCCTGGGTGGAGGAATGATCTTATTCAATAAAATGTCAAGAGAGTACATGGTTTTTGACAGGAGCGGTTGCTCTGAAAGAATAATTCGGCTGCTTCATGATAGAGATTTCAGCATTTCTGCCTTTGAGAATGATGAGCCTGAGATTCAAGAAAATGGGTTTATGGAGGCCATGGCGTTGGGTGTTGGTGCCTTGAAAAATGCAAAGCTGTCCATGTTGCCGCCATTGTTAGAAGAAGAGCTTTCTTGGGGTTCTTCATCCAGTCAAGTTGCAGCTTCTATGGCGGACGAGAAGCAGCAGCAGCAGGAGGAGAAAATAGAAATGGCAGACGATGAGGAGAGCAATTGTTATTGTGGAGAAGATTTAGATGAAGTTGATGCTCTGTTAAATTTAGAGGATACGTTAGTTGACACTGCAGATTCAATGGATGCCGTTTCAGATCACAGACGCCAGAGGATTGGAGAAACGTTTAAGATGTTAAGAGATTTAGTTGGTGGAGATTGGATGGATACAGTTCATGTGTTGGATGAAGCCATTCGGCGTGTCAAGAAACTTCAGATGGATCTCAAGAATCTGAACTGCAATCGTGACATATGAAATATGTTATGGATGCAGTTTCGGTTTTTTCTGTTTTGTAATATGACACCCATAGAGTTGTGACAGTGTTATAATATTAATGGAGTTACGCAGGGAAGTATTTGGTGGGGAATGATCCTGCTGTTCAATTTGTAGGTTAAGTTTCATTTAGATATTTCAATTCTAAACAGTTTATGTTGATTTTTTTGGTTTAAGTGCTCAGAGAACAGCGAGGTAGTTATTAAGCCAATTGAAAGATGTAGTCATATAAGCATTTAACATTGAGATGTTCTATAATTTAACGCTTAATTGGGGTGATTCTATAATTATAATTCTAACATAATTAATATTCATTGGAATGAAAATTTTGGGACAAATTCAGCCAGATTCAATTGGTTAATTAATTCTGAATCTAAATTTCGATTTAAATTGGCAGATTACCAATTTATTATTCGTCATAGCGTTAGATTTTGAACAAACCCTATCGAATTCTATCGTTTGTGCATTGTATGTGACGACAGCCAAAAAAGTACGATGATAGATTTTTATATGTATAAATTTGATCATAAATGTGTAATAAATTTAAAGTTTTATAATTTTATTTAATAAACTTAAAGTTAAATTGATTATTTGATTTGAAGGCCGAAAAAATTATCAAATTTGTTATAAATCTTAAGGATAATTAGTATTGAGGGTTTTTGTTGTAGGCTGGTTGGTTGAGGCAGTAAGCTACTAAGGTGGTCATCTAACATCAAAACTCATAACTATATGTTTATGATACCTATCAAAATCAGTAAAAAAGAATAGTGACTTTTCATTTGAAACTACTTATCCAAGAAAAGTGACAGATTTTCTCTCTTCTCTTGCAATATGCTTTTTAAAAGAAACCACTCTACACAACATGTTGGTGGTCCTAACATATTTCCATTTTAAAAGGTTGGATTAAAAAAAAATTACAGATTTTTCTTATTACCTTGCTACATGCTTTTGGATTTTGAACTTTTCACCTGTTTCCTTAAGCCCAGAGCTCAGAAACATTTTTAAATCTTATCCCAAAACAAAACAAAAGACAAAAATTAAACGTTTCCGTCTTTTTTTTATATATATTAAAATCTTATTGCAATAAATTTTATGTTGATGACCATTTCCAACGTGAAGTACAAATTATTCTGATTATATAAAACAAACAGGTAATTTTGCTTTAAAATGTTTTAAATCAGAAACCGTTGCAAATAGAAGCTCCTTGTCATTATACAGCTGTGGTGTGGTTGTAAATGGTAAGTTTTTTTAAAAGGAGTTGTCTAAAGAAGGGACTTTTTGATCTTTGTTTTCGGTTGGTTTTTATGACTTTTTTTCTATGAATCTTCATGGAATTTTCAAAACGTTCAAAAACATTACTAGATCTCGGAGAGTATTGATGTTTTGGAGGTTTTTCTATCACTTGATTTTATTTTGAAAGATAAAATCGTCCAACAAACAATAGAAATTACAAATTTTGTAAATTAAATTCACCGAATTTAAAAATCTAAAAATTCCCATAGTTAAACAGCTCCGTTCTAAATTCTCTCATGCAAAACCATTTAATAGCAGAGCTTTGATAGTCAAAGAACTGACAAACAAAGATACTGCCTGTACGCCGTGCTCTCTTGCTCATTGATTAATGATATTGGTCATTTTATACTGAAAAGGCTGCTAGCTGGCTACCAAGGTTGGAATTTCAAATGACGGACATCAAAATTGCCAGTAACAACCAAAATCTGAAATGTTTTCTGTATTCTAAACCAGATTTTGACGGTATCCATAAAATTTTAGCTGTATTTGATGGGTAAATTGACTAGTGACGAGCATTTACCCGTCAAATTCCATCCCTGCTCGCCACCAACCAAAGAGGCTTTGTCCAAAATTAGGTGGACCCACAACGGAAATTGCCTTGAAATAACAATCCGCGTGGCATATAATCATAGAGATAATCTACCCTTCCCATTTACGCAAACTCATGGACGCGTGGGGCCATCCATCATTGGGTGGCTCTTGATTTGGTATGTGGTAGTTCTCCCTCGATTTAGTATGGTAGGGCTTTTAGGAAGGATGAGGCTATGAGGGAACGGAGTAAGCTAGCTGTGGAGCAATCCTTCTTTATTGGATGGAGGAGGAGCAAAGTTAGCATTGACTTTGCTCCTCCTCCGTCCGATGGAGCAAACCTATTTGAAATTGAAATAATTTATTAAATTTGACTGTTTTGATAACTTTGTAATTTGTTTGGATAATTTTAAAGTAAAATTATGATGGTTTTTTGGATTGTACTTGGTCATCCATCATTAATGGCTCTTGGCTCTTGATTTGTTATGGTAGGTCCCCTCGATTTGGTATGTCGTGAGGAATTTAGGAAGCCTTTTTGGATTGAAGTTTTTAAAGGAGTGATTCGAGATTTGTGAAACTTTGAGGTCATTTCTATCAAGTTTAATGTTATTATCTGAGGTTCAAATTTGGAGGTTGATTTTTGTTTATAGGACTTGTGTATTTATAACTTTTGGCTATTTTTATGAGGATGATTTAATTGTTTTTGTGGTAATTAAATTTTAATAAGGTTAAAGAAGATATCATGTTTTTATTAACCCAATCAATTGTGGTTTAAAAAATGATGAAGGTAAGTTACTCGAACTTGTCTATTAGCATTATGACTAAAGAGCTAGTGATGATGGTGTTTCTTTCTTTCATAAACAATCACTGATGATGTTGTTCCTTTCTTTCATAAACAATCACTATGTGAAATTTTACATCCTAATTAGGAGTAGTTTTTAAAATAAAAATTAAGGAAAAATGATATATGAAGATTAATTTTGTGTCTAATGGGGATTTTATTTTATTTCCTCTTACATCTTTTTTTGCATCCATGTGAACTTTTTTTTATCCTAATAAGATGCATGTTACAATTTGTCCTTATAACATCTTCTTGATACTGTCATGTCCCCACCTCTCGACTCGGCGGAGAGGAAACGATTAACATAGCGGCTAGCTATCTAATTTGCGCAAACTAAGCCCCATGAACACAATATAAAATGCAATGAAATAAAATACATATGTAGATGTCTAATTCATTAAACAGTGGAAGTAATTCATACATTCACAGTATTTAACAAGTTCATCTAAGTTATAAGACAAAACACAGTTGCAAGGATTTAAACACAAGAGATACTTATCTTAGTAGAAGCTTGTCTCGCAACCAGCTACGCCGCTGCAACGTTCCACCCAACCATAGGCCAGTGTGTTCATGAATCTCTCAGCAACATGGCCATACTCGAGCTAGGAATGATTTCCACAAGGAATAAGGGGAACACTAGTAGGCTCACACGTAACCAAGGATACACAAAACAAAGCCAAGCCAACACAGTTGGGTTTATCAGGATAAAGAGGAGCTGGAAAGGCTGACTGCTAAGCTAGTGAGCTCAATTAAAGAGCCATGGACACCTGCACCAGATCTATCTTGACTTCTAAAACATCCACACACCCAACACAAGGAAACATCCCCTTCTCTGCTATGTAGTCCCTCAGGCCATGCCTTCCCTTCCAGTGCTATTCAGGGTGTGCAAAGAAGAAAGTCAGCCCTCTAGCTCTGTCTGTGAGGTTCCTTCTTCCACTAGGTTTATCAAGCTAGCTCAGACCCCATTTCCACTCCAAAACAGTCCAAATCAGAACAATAGAGGAATCCACAGCAAGATACACAAATCTAGATTGGGGAAAACAATTTGGAAACATCAAAACAATTTTCCACGATGGGTAAGAACAACCCCTAACATCCAATTCGATTCCTGGGGACATTTTGGCCCTAATGTGGCCAAAACGGACTCAATAACACTCAAAAAATCGTGGGTCTCTCCTCCCACACACTAGCTTCACCAAAAATGAATTCCTGCTTGAAGAAATTATAGAGAACGACTTCCCTCGTGAAGGGAAACATACAACAACTCAAAAATGAGAATAATCTCAACTGCGTGAGTGCATCCGGCAATGTCTGCCTGCACGTGAGTGCATCCAGCAATGTCTACCTACGCGTGAGTACCTGAGGAAATCTCCTGGGCGTGAATGGTGAGCTACGACTCCCTCTGCGAATACCTCTGGCCAACTCCTCTACGTGCAGGTAGAATGGGTTTTTTGCCCACATGAGGGAATTGAATGTGATCCCCCACTTTGGGCATGCCTGAGGTCAACGACTGGCAGCTCTGCCATAATTGATGGCTTCCCATACATACGTTTCCCCAAGGCAATAACTGCCCAACTAACCCATGGTAATTAAATTGGTTGGAGAATAAGACAAGGAAAGTAGTTGCCCACTCTCTTGGGTTCTTTTGCTGACATTTGACTTTTCCCCATTGGCCCCAAAGGTTGAATATCCCCCCCCCCCCTTATCCTTAGGAATCATGCCCCCGTCTCATTATAGGTGCATTGACATAACTAGTTGTGGGTATTTTTAATTAAATTGCATATGTACATGGTGTCCATAATTATAATGTGCCTCGCTAGCACAAAATACCATCGGCATCGATTTTAATCGTCAAAACATAAAACGATAAATCAATGGTGGGGCTTTTGTCTTTAGCTCCACACCATGATTAATTACAATATATACATCATATACATTTAATGCAGTTGGGATCAAAATCGGGGTGTTACATATAGGTCACACTAAGGATGCACAAATATATGTAAGGGAGATGTAAGAAGGATTTAGGAACTATACAAAAGATACATGGACACAAATCTTATTTTGCATCATTTTACTCATGTATTTACGTTTACTCATGCGTTTATGTATTAAATGACTTTAAAGTAATTTCTTTGGCTTTATTTTGAAATTTATGTGTGGGCTATTCATATTGGAGCATTGCCTAGATATTGTGGAGAATATTTAAGTCCAATATAGTTTTTTTTAGGCCTTTGGATTAAAGGTAAGAAGCTTCCACTTTTGTTTTTGGTAATTAAGTACCCACAGGGGATTTTATCTCGTGACCTTCCATTTACAACTTCTCATCTCAATTACTCATTGCCAATTTCTCTAACCCCGTGAGCAAGAATCTTCCACTTTTTTTCCCTAAACATTTTCTTCAATTTTGTTGTGCTTGAAATTAATTGTTGGAAACATTTGTGTGATTAGAGTTTAATATTTAATGAGATTAATTACATATTTACAGTTTTGGAGGTAGGATTTGATTTATTCAGGTTCCCAAGTGCATGGCGAGGACAACAGTTCAACTGAATGAATCGAAAATTGGTATGGTGGAAGCATATTAATAATAAGCAAATAAGGAAATACACTACACTCAGAATCATACATGCACACACAAACAATATGCAAGATTTGGAACCAATCTTTGTTATTTATATTACTTGTTTTGTTTCTCACTTGCTTTCCTATATTACATTGATGTACATGCTTAAATAGAGTGTTGAGAACACTTGGGTTATCTATCAGTTACGTTCAGTAATAAAAGAAGTTGGAACAATTTAGAAGTTCAACCGTTACAAACAATTGGAAGACATAGAGACAATCTGTCGAAGTCGTGTCGATCATCGGTATCGACGATGCATGTTGAGGTGTTGAATCTGTTGAAGTTGATATTGAACTTGAAGTCAAGCTTAAACCTGTCGAGGTTTGGAACTTGTCGAAGTCAATGTTGAACCTGTCGAATCCGAGAAACAATGCCAACTGTTGGGTGGATCATACCTCCTTCCTTAAGAAACAATGATCCCCATTTTTTTCTTGTATAGATGGGGAAACTTGTTGGTTAGTTCAGTAGTAGAGTGCCATTTTCCTTGTGTTGGGAGCTATTCGACTTTAGCCACCTGAAACAAGGGAATTGTGTTTTTCCTTGTATGGCGTATTTGTCATCCCACAATGGTGTTGCAAGGAAGAGTCTCCTGAACATCTGGATGGATGTACTCAGGTTCCATTGTCTGCAATTCATTCTGTTCCAACAATGGTGCATGGTATGGTCGAAGTAAATAAACAATAAATGTTGGATGCTGACCTACGCATGAAGGAATGTTGAGTTGGAAAGTGTTTTCTCCAATATTCTTAAGAATAATGTATGGAGCATATCGCAAAGGCTTCAAATTCTTGTATGGACCAGTGAAGCATTCTTTCTTGAGATGTAACCAAACTTGATCCCCAATTTGAAATGAATGAGGGTTGCGATTCTTATCATGTTGGGCCTTAGCTTTAGCATTATCTCTTTGCAACATTTCTTGTGCCTGTTTATGGATGTCGTAGATTTGATCTCGAAACTTCAATAATTTTTCAACTTCTCGTCAGTCGGAGTCAGTGTCGTTAGATTGTGTCGATGCACTAATCAAGTCAATGGGCACTGAGGGTTGAAATCCATAACAAATATCAAATGGAATCTTTCCCATAGAGCTGTGATGAGCATGATTATAACTATGTTTTATATATGGGAGACTTTCATCCCATGTCTGATGATGCTTGTGGTTGTACATGTGGAGCATTTGTACCACCAAGCAATTCACAACTTCCATCTGTCCATCTGTTCGAGGATAGAAAGTTGTCAATAAGGAGACTCTTGTGTTGAGTTGTTGCCAGAGAGTCTTCCAAAAGCTACTGAAAAATCTGGAATCTCTGTTAGAAATAATGCTCGTCGGTAAGCCACAGTGTTTCTAGACATGTTTGAAGAATAGATGAGTAGTTTGTTCCACTGTCATAGTCTTCTTGCATGGAATGAGAATGGCCATCTTGGAAAATATGTCAAATACTACTAAGATCATGTCATGTTGATGTTTTGTAGTAGGATATCCCATCAAGTAGTCCATAGAAATAGATTCCCTTCATCGATTAGGAACCGACAAATGCGTGTACTATCATTGTCGTCAATTTGAGAATTTAACAATGGCACAAACCATGCATGATTGAATGTACCTATTGACATCAAACTTAAGTGAAGGCCAATAAAAATACTTTTGGAGGATGACAAGGGTCTTCGCTACTCCAAAGTGTCCTACAATCTTGTTGTAGTGTGCGTCCCAAATGAGATTTTGTTGGCGCTCACCTATCAGTACACAAAGTTGTCCAAGATTGTATAGCAAGGTATCTTTCAGGAAATAGTTGGTAGTGGATGGTTGTTCGGTTTGAATCTGTCAATAAATTACAGAAAAGTGGCAGTCTACTGAAAACAACTGAGGCCAAGTAGTGGTGTTGTAGCCCTGGATACTCATTATTATAAAAAGGAGAGTAACTGGTGGTCGACTTAGACAATTGGCTGCGGCATTCACTTTACCTTTTCGATACTTAATTGCCAATTGGAATTGTTGCAGGTAATTAATGCACTTGATTTGATGAGTTGTTTGTAACTTCGAATGAGACATGGTCAACTGTAAAGGCTTGTGGTCAGTAAGAATGGTCATCTCTTGATTGGAATGTAATGTCTCCACTACTTAAGGGATTGCACAATGGCATACAATTCATTTTCATATGTTGAAAACCTTCTGGTGGTGTCATTAAAGGTTTTAAAATGAAAAGCGTGTGGGTGACCATACTGCGTGATCACTACGCCTAGGGAATAGTCCGATGTATTCGTCTCAATATCAAAAGGCTTATACAAATAAGGTAATACAAATACTGGTGTAGTACAAATATTTTGTTTGAGCTGCTCAGAAGCTTGTTGTTGTGTCAATGTCCATTTGAAGACAGTTTTCCCATTTCCCTTATTCAAATAATTCAAAGGCCAGACTATGTGACTGAATCGAAGTATGAATCGTCAATAAAAATTTTCCAAACCAAGAAAACTTCTTAGTTCAAGAATTTTTTAAGGAATGGACCAATCTTTAAATATTTGTACTTTGTGTGGATCGACGTGAATGCCTGCAGAGTCAATAACATACCCCAAATATTTGATGTGGTTCATCACAAATGATCAGTTTTCCATGTTCAAATAGAGTCGATGTTGTCGAAGAGTGTAGAGGACTTATCCAAATTTTCGAACATGTTCTTCCCATGATCAACTAAAAATCAAGATATCATCTAGGTAGACAATGACACACTTGTTGATGAAAGGTTAAAGAATGTCATCCATATATCTCATGAAGCTCACAGGTGCATTGGATAACTTGAAAGGAATGACCAACCATTCAAACAATCCTTCCTTGGTTTGGAATCATTTCTTCATACGTCGGCGAAATCAATTGGAATTTGATGATATTCTGACTTGGGGTTGAGCTTAGTAAAAATTTAACACCTTTCAAATAGATGATTGTTTCGTCTATCCTTGGAAAAGGATATCTATTCTTTACCAGATTCTTGTTGAGAGATCGGTAGTCGATCCACATGTTCCAAGTCCCATCTTTCTTTGGAACGAGTATGACTGGAATTCCACAAAGAGAGGAGCTGGGTCGGATGTGACCTTTGTTTATAAATCTTGAATATGTCTGTGAATCTCTTCATTCTCGATAATGGATCTTTTGTAAACAGATGCGTTAGGTAATGAAGAACCTGGAACTAGTTTAATGGAATGTTTTAGCTAGAAATGTAGAGGTACGGCTCTTAAAATACGTTTTGGAAGTCATCAAGAATATTGTCGATTTGTTGTTGCTATCAGGAGCTGCACTGGTTGGTGAGTTGACTAGTTGCTTAAGTCTTCCTGGGATGTTGAGGCTTAATCACGATCAATGGGAATATTTGAGCATGGTTATTGAGCTTCTTTGTTTGTTTGGAAGATATAATTGTAACTGTTGTTGTATGTTGTCGCTCTGCTATACCATACCATTGGTTCCATATTTTGACAATCAC
>LPNX010028736.1:218523-240414 GCA_001517045.1 Pseudotsuga menziesii | reverse complement strand
ATATATATATATATATGTTTTTAATAATGAATTGATAATTTCTACAATAAGTTCATGTGACTTATATATTTATGAAGAAACACTTTTAAACAATGTATCCTTCTAATTCCGACTTTTACAATAATAACCTAAATTAATAATTAATAATTAATATTAATTAATACATGTAATATACGTTTGGTATATTACAAGTCTTCCCTCTCTAAAAATATCCGACCATGAATCTACTATGAGCATGCTACAATTGGAATTTTTTCCATGGATAACAGTGCCACGGTTTAACAGTACTTGAAATAATTGGTCGCATTTCCATTCAAATATTTTCATGCATATGATTCTATATATAAACGAAAAACAACTATATGAGGTATTCTTCTGAGCTTCTAATATGATGGTGTTCTTTTGATCTTCTAATTTGATGTATATTTCTAGAACATCTTGAGCTATGGCCCCTGGTAGAATGCTCATATTTTCATTTGTCGCAACATCTTTTGAATTTCGTTCTTCTATGTTATCCTGATCATTTGTCACAACATCTTCTAGGTTTCACTATTCTATGTTATCCTGATCATTCGTCGCAACATGTTCTGGGTTTCGTTATTCTACGTTATCCTAATCATTTGTCACAACATGTTCCGGGTTTCGTTCTTCTACGTTATCCTGATCATTTGTCGCAACATATTCTATATTTTGTTCTTATACATTATCCTCATTTGGTGTTTCGTTGTTACAATTTATGTCATCATTGTTTTCTTTACAATTGATGTTGACATTGAGATTGTCAATATCATCTTGATTTTTCATATCCTTGTCTTCTACCTCTTCTGTTTCATCATCTTTGTTATCGTCTTCCTTAACAAGTTCTTGTTCTAGAGTTTCACTAGACAACTTTATATATTTTCCCACTCGCGTATTAATGTGCCTTATTTCCCTACTTGGTAGGAATCTACAACAAATTTCTGGAACATGTGCATGATTTTGCATCTTATTTTGGGTCTTGTACTTTGAACAATGGTTATAGTTAGGAATTGCTTTTTGTGTCTTGTACTTCAATTGGTGGTTCTTATCCTTCTTTACGTATGATTCCCTAAACCTTCTCTGAGGGGGAGTGTAAGGAATCAATGTATGTGTTTTTTGTTCAGACATAGGTGCATGAGTGATTTTGAGTTGTCCTTTATCAATATCAGCTAAGGTTTCTTCCTACTCCTCTGTGCTTGCAAATACATATGGCGTAACTGCTTCTTCATCTCTCAATTGATTCGAGTAGTAGGACGCAAGCGCCTCTAGTTTTTCTTTCTCCATGTGATTCTTAGATTCTCCTTCTTGTTTGTAACCCCACGGTTTTAACCCCGTTTGCATGATTTATATAATGTAATTAATCATGGTGAGGAGCTAAAAGCAAAATCCCCACCATCGATTTGGTTGTGTATGTTTCAGCAATAGGGATAGTTGCCGATGGTATATCACGCTATCCGACACATTATAGTTTGGCATCATGTAAATACGCACACCAATTAAAATAAACCTACAGCCAGCTACGACGGTGCAACGTTGAATGAAAAGGGCATGATTCCAAAGGATAAGGGTGGGGGATGTCAAACCTTGGGCTATGGGGAGGGATCCATGTGTCACCACCCTGTTTGATTTGCCCATCTTCCCTTGTCTCATCCACTACCACTTTATTGTTTTGTTGATCAGTTGAGGCAGTTATGGATGGGAGTGGAGTGTGGCAGGACTGTCAGTCCTTGCCCACACGCACACTCTACCAGCGGGTTGACCTCACATTGGCAAGCAAAGCCACCACCGCCATTCTCTCCACGAGGCCATTCTCTCCATTGGGGGCTCACCCTCATGCATAGGGGAGTTTTTCACTCTCACAGAGGGATGCGCAGGGGGCCGGTTAATCTTCCTCATGCATGGAGTCGACGTTTTTGCCTCCACCATTGTCGGACTGTGAAGAATCGTTATGGTTTTCTTTTGTTGTTGGTGGGCTATTGTTTTCCATATTTGTTGGCCACGTCCTTTCCCCTCACGCACAGATTGATTGAGAATTGGTTCTTTTCCCATTTCTGTCAGTGTAACTTTCTTCGGTGTTTGCGTTGAGGACCTGGGTGGTGTGGGCTTTTAGATGTTGGACGGTCGTTGATTTCCACATCTGTTGGTTGAGTCCTCCCATGTCTATGCTGGGAGTTCTGCTTTTGCCCCAACTGTGGACTGTGTTGCCATAGTTTTCATTGTGAGTTTGGGCTGTTGATGTACCCTGGTTTTGGGTTGCTGTTGAGTTGTTTTGGCCACACTAGGGCCAAGAACAACTCTGAGTTGTCTTGTGGACCTGAATTGTGTTTCACCTTTTGTTTGGGATTGTCACCCGGTTGTCTTTGTCTTCTTCACAGAGCTGTGAATGGGTTGTTTTGTTGCGGTATGCAGTGGTTGGTCTTCGGACTGTTGAGAGTGGGATTAGAGGCTGGGTATGCTTGAGAAAACTGGTGTTGAGGCCACTAGCTTAGCATTTAGCCTTTCCTAGCTCCTTGACGGCCTGGTGAACCCTATTGTGTGGGGTTGGCTGATTTGTGTACCTTGGCTATGTGTAAGCCTGCATTGACCCTTATTCCTTGAGGAATCATGCCCAGCTCGGGGGTGGCAGTGTTGCTGAGAGATTGATGAGCACGCTGGCCTGTGGTTGGGTGGAACGTTGCAGCGACGTAGCTGGTTGCGGGGCAAGTTCTTCATTAAAAGATAAGTACTCCTGACTATTTCATCCCTGCAATTATATCTACTGTTTCATGTGAAATGATGAACATGTTGAGTGCTGGAATGTATATGTTTGCTTCCGCTGAATGTTGAGTAACTATGTATCCTTGTATGTTTTAGGCATATTAGTATGTATTATGTTAAGCTTTTTAATATCAGCATTTATCGCTATTCATGTTCATGGGGTTGTTTTCCCGTTTGTTTGGTGTTAGTAGCGTCCTCTTCGCCGATCGAAGGGTTGGGGACGTTACAGAGTGGTATCAGAGCAAAGGTTGCAGCATGGGCCTGAATGGGCCGTGAAGATGCAGTGACAGAGCTTGCAGGTTGCAGCATGGGCCTCTATGGGCCATGAATAACCAGTTAGCAGGGGCATGTTGCCTTCTTCCCAGAAGAAATCGGTGGATGACTGGAAAATTCACAAATTTGTCTAAGTGTCTGAATTGTCGGTTCATCGGAAAACTTAGTGGGAAGGACTTCCGATGCAACGGAGAGCTAGGCGGAAACAAACCCGACAGAGGATAGTTGGAAGAAAAATTGCGGGAAATTTTCTAAGTTTTCGTCGGCTGCCGACGGAACTTAGTGGATGTGGGAGCCGCAGTTTCGGCGAAGATCAGGCAAAGGCCGCCAAAATGCCGGCTCGATGTAGTGGAAGAAACGCTCGATATTGACTTTTGGTGTCAACAAAATTGAGCTGTTTGGACTGCCGAGGCTGTCGGCAGAAAATAGATGTTGGGTTCGTCGTGGAAGAATTTAGCGGTTTGTCAGTCCGCCGTTACGGCTGCCGTAGGGACTAAAACACCGATGCAGTAGTGTTAGTGGTTCCAATTGCCAACAGTAGGAAAGTTTCTAAATTTGGTTTAAGTGTTGAAATCATCGGCATAAAACAGTGGAAACCAGAGCCGCAGTTGCGGAGGGAATCAGCCGAAGGCCACCGATATGTTGACAAAACTTAGTTGTTCGAGGCGTCGATAAGCAGTGGAGGATTTAGGCAATTTGATCGACGAAATTTAGAAGAAGTCTGAGCCAATACATCGGTGAAAATTAGTTGTTTGGATCGGTGAAAGTTAGTGGTTCGTGCGCCCGCCGTTTTGGAAGCCTAGAGCACTAGTCTTCCAACAGGGAAAGGCTCCAACTGTCGATGCCGGTCAAAATCAATTCGCCGATCGAAAAGCATTAGTGGATTGGGCCGCCGATCGGAAGAAGATCGAAGATGGTGGGCCACCGTTGCGGCTACTGATGGAACTATTTCGCCGATGAAAAGAAGAGGATTGAGCTGATCAAGTAGCGAAAAGGAAGACTAAAAGGAAAAAAATTCGAAAATTTATCTAAGTCTTGGCGTCGTCGGCCATCGGATGAAGTTAGTGGATTGAACGTCCGCCATTGCAGCTGGCCAGGGAACTATCCTTCCGACGGATAGAGGCTTCAACCGTCGATGCCGCAGTGATTAGTACTTCCGACAGCCGATGAGAAGAAAATTTGAAATTTTTGTTTAAGTATAAGGTCGTCGAAAAGTTATTAAGGATCAGATTGTCGATCGGGTACGTTAAAGGTTTGAGAATCCGCCGTTGCGGCTGCTTAGTCAACTAGCCCTCCGACGCCACAGCAATTAGTGCTTCCGATCGTCGATAGACTTACGACTGTAGAAGACTTAAGGAGATTGTTGGTCGTCATTGCGGGAAGCTGGGCGACTAACCGGTTATGCTATTGCCAATCATATGAGGGATAATAGACCATTGCAGGCCAATGCAGCGGAAGGAATCAGATGAGTAAATCGCTGATACAGTGGAAGAACTTAGAAGTTTCGTCCATTGAAACGCCCGATGAGCAGTAGTTGACATCGTCAATCGAAAGTCTAGATGTCTACTCGCGGAAATCAAAGAAAGAACATTTTCTGCCGTTGCGGAAACCTAAGGAACTTTCCACCCGATGGATAGTGGTTCTGGTCACCGACGCAACGGAAAGGATTTGTTGTTTAAATCGTCGATACGATGGAGAAGGTTAAGGGATTGGACCACTGATGAAATATGTCAGAGAAGTTAGTCGATTGGGAGTCCGCCGTTGCGGTTGTCTAGAAGACTAACCACCCGATGCTGCAACTGTTAATGTTTTTGACCGCCGATCGAAAGATTGCAGCTATTAGTCGTTCTGACATCTAACAGAGTTACGGTCCACGGGAACCATAGTGAATTTGTTGGACGTACTTGCGACTACCTAAAGAACTATCCACGTGAAGGATTGTGGTTTGGATTGCTGATACCGCCAAAAAAATTTAGCTGAGGAAGCCGCCGATGCAGCGGGAAATTATTGTTGTTAGGGCCGCTAATGAGCGCCGGAGAAATTTGTTGCTTAGATCGTCGAAGTGTCAGAGTTGTAGATGGGATGAGACCCGATAGGGAGAAAGAAAAAAAAATTGGGGTTTCAAGTGGATTTTTCAAGTGACTTTCAATTGTTTGCAGTGGAATTTTCAGCAAATTCTAGCTAGTGTTCCAGCGGGTTTTGCAGTGAATTTCTCATTGGGGTTTTCAGCAATTTCAGGACTGAAAAGGAAGAAAACCCTGGGTGACTAAAGTTAACATTCCTGACCAAAATATATTTGAAGTGGTGTGGTTTTCACACCTGAGGTCAGAATGAAGCATGTGGATAGGCATTGGAAAGCTTATACAGCAGGGAACAAGGGAGAATCGCCCGAATATGAGTATGGAGTAGCAAAGTGCTAGTAATTGCTTGAAAGAGAAATGTCCTGCTGTCAATATGGACAAATCTAGGGATTGCATGCCTAGGGATAGCAAGACCATGAAGTCAAACCAGCTGCTGTGTGGAAGAGGAGTTCCATTCGAGGATGTGGAACTTGAAAAGGGAAGTTTCCTTAAACCCTATTTTGCTTATTATAACTACATTTCCTAAGTTTTATACCTGAAATGTATGAGGATATGCTTTGCATACATAGGATATTGAGGATTATACATTTATAATGAACCACTAATGATAGTTATTGCATTAGTGGAAAAACCAACAACAACATGGACCTGGATGAATATGTTGCTGATACTGACAAATGTGACTAGCAACCCTATGGAGGAAGGGATGAGGCAACCAGTCCATAATCAAAAGTTGGTGAGCAAATTCTGCAATCCTCTGCAAGATGCCAACTAAAATGGTAGTGTTGAAGGTGTAAGTAGGATCCATGCAGGTAATGGTTTAATTATGACAAATTCCAAGGAGTGGTAAAGGTAAGAGACCTCATACCATGCGGATATTTTAATATAGAAAGGTGTCATGCCTGTATATGTTGATTGAGATTAGTAGCCCAAGGAAAGTAAGTACTGATGATCTTGATTGTAGTGATGCATCCTATATGGAGTAGTCATGGTTAGGCCATGCATGGTATTTTGAATGCATAGCATTCCTGAAACAATGCAAAGTAGCATTGAATGGATATGCATTAAAAAGATTTTATGAATCTTGTAGTCATGCATTGAATGGATGCATATGAATGGTGTGAGTGACTGATTGCATAAGTATAGGTGAAAATGTTGTGATGCATTGCATGAATGCATTGAGATGAATGCATGTGATATTATGAATAACTAATGGCTGAAATGATGAATTGATGACAATTCAGGAACCGTTTCAAAGGCTGTTATGAATGCAGGATAGTAAGTGCATAAAGAGGATAGTCATGATCAATTGGCTGCTGGAAATGCTCTATGGAAGAGCAAGGTGGCACAAATGATACGCTTGTGAAGTAAGGAGTATCTAAACATTTCATTTAATTGCATGAATGATGTGATTATACCTTGCAAATGTTAGTATGATAATGATTGCGTGAAGTAAACGAGTTTTGGTAATATTGATGTGATTAACAGCTGGAAGTATTTGAATTTTATAAATTCTGAAAATGCTTCAATGATGGTTGTAGCAATGAAAAGGTTATATGCATCCAGACTTACCAAGTGTTTGGTTGATTGAAGCTCAGGTTTCAGGTAGATTATTTAGAGCATGGCAATGAGAGTAAGACCATGACAGATGCTGGAATCTACCATGTGAAAGAGCCAAACCTTATGAGAAGAGTCTCATGGCTGTGAAAATAGTTGGTATGCATAATGGGTTGTTAAATTTGAGTTGTGAATTTCGGATTTAAGAAATTGCTACTAATCACTATTGGCTTGCATAAGATTGTGTCAGGAGAACGCATTGTAGGTGGGTATTCATATTATGCTAGTAAACATAAAATTATAATGGGTATAGTGGTGCTGCTTACAAGAGACCCACAATTGAGGATCACCTCATTGCCAAGAAAACTAATTTCTGCAGTAGACAGGATTGCAAATTCCTAATGAATTTGATTACTAATGTCATTGCTTGGTTATGGAACAATCAATTTGGATTGTATTATCAAATAATGATTGATTGTTTGGCTATTTGATGAATGTGCCAGGGGTACACACTATAGGAAATTCATGTGTGATGGCCTGCAAGAGCCTAACTTCATGGGAAGGTTTTCCCTTACCTTGGAAATGGGTTTCGGGTGAAACTCCATTGGACATTTTTGAAATGTCTCATCTGCACTACATGTTTGGTAAGCAACATGAGTGAGATGGTATAGATTATGTCGGTAAGACATGTGTGGATATGAAATGTAAAAAGGAGTTGAGATGGCTAACTGAGGGACTGTCAACTCAGAGAAGGGAGCCCCATTCCTCCTTAACGAAGGAATACTGCATCAGAAAATGGATAAGTGTTCTGTGACCCTTGCTAAGAATATGCATGTCAAATTATTAAAATTCCATATGCAGAACATATTTTGATTTTATTTCCATTATGACCGATTGCTTGAGTATGAATAGGGCCTACATGGCACACACCGGGAAAGGGTGCACACTTTTCCGATGTCGAGTCATGAAAGGGTTTTCAATATTGACTACACCCTAGGGAGTGGGCGCACTCCTGGTGTCTCAATACTTGATAGTGAATGATATGAAATATGATTACAGTTTTAGAGAAATAACACTGATGAGTTTGCTTATATTGCTTGTGTTGACAGGCTAAATAGATGCAGTTGGGTGTTGCACCCTAAAGAGAAAAGGCATACGGTTGTTGTGAGGGGTTTGCAAAGTAAGGGTTATTGTTGATATAAGTGTGCATTATTGTTGATATAAGTGTATGTATTATTGTTGATATAAGTGTATGTTGGGTTGTTATATGCCTAGGGATCCATAGTAGATCCTAGACCTAGAGATGGTCGTGGTAAATTTCCAAGTCCAGTCGACATGAGGGTGTACTGGCTGGACATGAATTATTTGATGTTGTGGAGCAGCCTGCGTGCTGACCTAACATCTAAGTCCATAGGTGATCCCAAGGCTTGCAAAGTGAAGCAGGATCCTGTGGACCAACGAGGAAACGCACAATACAGATAAGTATTGGATTATTTTGCTTATGAATGTACATGTGTATATGATTGGGTTATGATGTTTTAAAGCTCTTGTTCTAGAGATAAAACCAATGAGAATAAACTAAACATGTGAACCTATTCAATGTTTGGATATAGGTATCACTGGGAGTGAGGACTATGAGAGCATCCTAGGGGTGCATGTGGACATGTGACTGTCTTGGAGAGCTCAGAATGAACGATAATGAAAAAGGTGCAGTAAGACTGTGGGGGTCCTAGCAGTCGAGACAAACCATGTGGAGAGACTCCATGGTTGAGAGGTCTGAAATAGACCAGAGACACTAAGTGTCATGACCAAGAGGGATTGGTCCAGCATTCACGGTGAAGTGAAAGAGGCTGAGAGCATGAAAAGCCACAGCGGTGGTGTGGGTTCTAGGATGGAACAAAACAAAGAGGGGAAAAAATCTTGCTGCTCTCTCTTGCCTTTTGATTATATATACATATATATTTATGCATTGTGAAAACAAAAGATTGTTGAATGCATGTATGACTAAAAATGGAATTTGTGTATTTTCTTAAAGTAAATTGTGAATGCTGGAATGGTTAACTCCCTGCCCAAGAATGGACATGAATGAGCTCATGTGCCTGTTGGGAAGGCATGAAAAATATGAAAGTCTCCTTGATAAGAATTGGACTGTCATGCCAATTGGGATGATTAACTAACTGATTTTAATGTCTATATTATGCTTGGCCTGACATAATTTCAATGGTGCATTTCACAGGTGAGAAAAGTGAAACTCGGTGGTGCACATTGATCACGATAGTAGATCAAAAGTTGCTGGACTTGGCTAGAAGTCTCCTTCAAATGATTTCCAAGACCTAAGAAAATCTTGGGGAGATGCTCAAGATACAGAAAAGGCAGAATGAAATGAACCACCAGATTTTGCAAGACTCTATTGGTTTTCAAAGGGAGTTGAAAAGCCTTTTGGGAGCAATCGGCAAGGGAAAGGAAGGTGGATCAGTGATGGGACATTCGTCCAAGCGATCCGTTAAGAAATGGTCCAGGCATGAAGACTCAAAATAAATTGAACAGGTAAAGATGAAGCATCCAGTGAAATGTTGGGAATGCCAAGGACATCATTTACGTCGGATTGCCCAATGAGGGAGCATGAAGAGGGCTGCAACCGCAAAGTTCCTAGACTTTGGGATAAGCTGAAAGCTGAGAACCGGCAGGAGAATTTTGTGGAAGCCGAGGGGCTTGGTCCTGAACGTTCAAGGTAAATAATTGAACGTGGGATAGATCTGCAAAATTTTGAAATTTTGATGTGCAAATTGTATATGTATTGGAACACCAAGGACGATGTTATTCCAAAGGGGAGGGGAATGTAACACCCTGGTTTTAACCCCGTTTGCATGATGTATATAATGTAATTAATTGTGGTGAGGAGCTAAAGGAAAAAGCCCCACCATCGATTTGGTTGTGTATGTTTCAGCAATAGGGATAGCTGCCGATGGTATATCGTGATATCTGGCACATTATAGTTTGGCATCATGTAAATACACACATCAATTAAAATAAACCTACAGCCAGCTATGACGGTGCAACGTTGAATGAAAAGGGCATGATTCCAAAGGAAAAGGGTGGGGGATGTCAAACCTTAGGCTATGAGGGGGGGGAATCCATGTGTCACCACCTTGTTTGATTTTCCCATCTTCCCTTGTCTCATCCAACTACCACTTTAATGTTTTGTTGAGTATTTGAGGCAGTTATGGCTGGGAGTGGAGTGTGGCAGGACTGTCAGTCCTTGCCCACACGCACACTCTACCAACGGGTTGATCTCACGTTGGCAAGCAAAAACCACCACTTCCATTCTCTCCATTCTCTCCACGAGGCCATTCTCTCCATTGGGGGCTCACCCTCACGCATAGGGGAGTTGTTCACTCTCATGCAGGGACGCGCAAGGGTCCGATTAATCTTCCTCACGCATGGAGTCGATGTTTTTGCCTCCACCATTTCCGGACTATGAAGAATAGCTGTGGTTTTATTTTGTTGTTGGTGGGCTATTGTTTTCCATATTTGTTGGCCGCGTCCTTTCCTCTCACGCACAGATTGATTGAGAATTGGTTCTTTTCCCATTTTTGTCAGTGTAACTTTCTTCAGCGTTTGCGTTGAGGAGCTGGGTGCTGTGGGATTTTAGATGTTGGACGGTCGTTGATTTCCACATCCATTGGTTGAGTCCTCCCATATTGTCTATGCTGGGAGTTCTGCTTCTGCCCCAACTGTGGACTGTGTTGCCATAGTTTTCATTGTGAGTTTGGGCTATTGATGTACCCTGGTTTTGGGTTGCTGCTGAGTTGTTTTGGCCACCCTAGGGCCAAGAACAAATCTGAGTTGTGTTGTGGATTTGAACTGTGTTTCACCCTTTTTTTGGGATTGTCACCTGGTTGTCTTTGCCTTCTTCACAGAGCTGTGAATGGGTTGCTTTGCTGCGGTATGTAGTGGTTGGTTTTCGGACTGTTGAGAGTGGGATTAGAGGCTGGGTATGCTTGAGAAAACTGGTGTTGAGGCCACCAGCTTAGCATTTAGCCTTTCTGAGCTCCTTGACAGCCTGGTGAACCCTACTGTGTGGGGTTGGCTGATTTGTGTACCTTGGCTATGTGTAAGCCTGCATTGACCCTTATTCCTTGAGGAATCATGCCCAGCTCGGGGGTGGAAGTGTTGCTGAGAGATTGATGAGCACACTGGCCTATGGTTGGGTGGAACATTGCAATGACGTAGCTGGTTGCGGGGCGAGTTATTCATTAAAAGATAAGTACTCTTGACTATTTCATCCCTGCAATTATATCTACTGTTTCATGTGAAATGATGAACATGTTGAGTGCTGGAATGTATATGTTTGCTTTCGTTGAATGTTAAGTAGCTATGTATCCTTGTATGTTTTAGGCATCTTAGTATGTATTATGTTAAGCTTTTTAATATCAGGATTTATCCATGTTCATGTTCATGGGGTTGTTTTCCCGTTTGTTTGGTGTTAGTAGCATCCTCTTCGCCGGTCAGAGGGTTGGGGACGTTACTTTGTTGTCGTATTATCAAATTTTTTGTTTCTTCAACTAATTCTTTTATGTCTTCATGCAAAACTTGTGTAGCCACGTCGATATCCGATAGTTTCACTTCAAGCTTTGTGGGTTTTATTTCTTTAATCTCCCATTTTAAATATTTTTTAATTTCTTGAGTTGTTTTATTTCTTTTAAAAAACCCATAAACACCTACATTGAAGACCATTTTGTATAGTAAAAAAAATATTCAATTTTCTTGAATAATAATAATAATAATAATTATTATTATTATTATTGTTTTTATAACTATATATATTGTTTAATATATAGTTTTTTGTTTGAAATTTTGATATATATTATATTTATTATTATTATTTAACAATAATAAGTTATTATATTATATTTTTTTAAATGGTGGATTTTCGTGTTTTAAACCCTGTCGATTGGAGTAGAGGGGAAAATGGTTGAACGAATCAATGGTGAAGGAAGCAGAGCAGATGAGCTGGGGCCGATCTTGTGATTGAGGGATGGTGAGCAGACAATGGGAATGGGTGCGCATAGAAGTGGGATATGGAAGATGAATAGGGACTGAGTGGGCACTCGTAGGAGAGAGGGTATGCTAGTAGTGAGGGTGAGTGGAAGATTGGTTGGATTGGTGGTGGGTATTGGCAGGATATGCGATTGGGTATTGGCAGCGAGAGCAGAAGTGATGTGGGTGGAAGGAGGGATGGGATGTGTGGGAGATGGAGGTGCAGGTGGGAATGGTGATAGGTGTCTACGCGGGGTAGGGAGGCCACACACAGTGTGGAGGGAGAAGGAACTGAGGAGAGAACATATGGAGAGTGGGAGAATGTGGAGTGTGGGATTAGTTGTAGCTAGGGGAGAGATGCTCAAAGTGGGGTAAGGGCAAGTAAGGGAAGAGCAGGGGAATGCGTGTTGGAACTTGGATGGTGGAGGAAAGGGAATGTAGGAGGTCGAGAGGAGAGGAGGAGTGATGCAGGTGGGTAATAGGTGCTGGGGTAATGCTTGAATGGTAGCATGGTGGCGAGGAGACCAGGAGTGGATGGGAGTTGGTGGATGAAAGGCACAAGGAGTGGTTAAGGGAAGGCTGTATGGACGGCGTGGTAGTGAAAGGTGTTGCGACGGATTGGTAAGTGTGTGCATTGATGTGGAAGTTCTGGAAAATGTAGAGGAATGAGCTGAATGGAGGAGGGCATGAGGAAGTAACGAGAGTGTTGTTGGATATTAGAATAAGCGGTAAGTGTGAAGTGGATGTTGGGCAGCAAAATGGATAAAGGGAGAACAATAAGGGAGAGATGGTTGTGATGGAATATGGCAATGGTGGATGGGTGGAAGTGTAGAGGAAGGAGTCGAGTGGAGAGATGGATGGGGATTTGAGTGAGGAAGTAACGAGAGTTTGGGTTGATATTAGGAGCATCGGTGAGTGTGAAGTGGACGTTGGGCAGTGGAATGGATGAGCATGTAGAAGCAAAGTGCGTAGGGAGTGTGTAGAGTGTGGATATGGGATGGAGACTATCAATGGAGAGTGTAGATGAGCGTGGATGTGGGGTGGAGAGTATGTCGGGGCTGGTGTTGAAGAGTTGTGTGATAAGGGGTGCGTGGAAGAGGAATGACGATGGATGGAGTGCTGAGAAGATCTTGAGAGCTTGAGAAAGAGCCTGAATCTCTGATACCACTTGTAAGGTATCACCTTACATGATTATCATAATAGATAATATATATATATATATATGTTTTTAATAATGAATTGATGATTTCTACAATAAGTTCACATGGCTTATATATTAAGGAAGAGACACCCTTAAACAATGTGTCCTTCTAATGTCGAATTTCACATTAATAGCCTAAATTAATCATTAATAATTAATTAATAAATGTAATATACGTTTGGTATATTACAGATCCCATATGTAAGGTTTCCCAAACAGAGTGTTGGCTACGAAAAGTGGTGCCACATCATAGAGTAATTCATCTTCAAAGGCTTAATGAAGTAGGTGAGTTTACATTGTCAAGTGATTCTTGATTCATATCCATCCTTCATCTAACTAATATTATAAGGCTGAGGATGTGGAGTGGTGACAAGACCTAGTTTCTTCATGAGACATTTAGAAATAAAGTTCTTCTGGCTTCCATTATGCACAATCAAATGCACTAGATTGTTTTGAACCCATATCTATGTATGGAACAAGCTCTCTTGTTCCTCCTCATCAATGATAGTTAGGATGTTGGAGTGGTCTATGTCAATGTCAAAAGGGTCGATTCTTCTAGGTTAGATTCTACCATGGTTTTGTCAGACAAGTCAGAGGTATAATTTTTTTCTAAAAATTTCTTTTGAACCTTCCATTCTAATTTATTATTCCATGATGAATTGTGGTAATCACACCATTACCCAACAGGGAGTTTTTTTCTACGTTCCCTCTTGTCTTTATGAGAGTGGTTGTTTCCATGGTATTGCTTTGGTGGGATCGGGTGAGAAGGGTGTCTTGACTTGTTAGAGTCGGTTGGTGACTTTTTGTCAGATGTTCAACCTGTCGGCTTAGTCGCGAAGTGTCCTTTTCCTTTATTTTTGGATTCAAGCTTATGGCATAGTAGAATGCATCCACAAGCGTATTGACAACTAGAACTACATCTCTTATGCAATGTACAGGGACAATCAACTGACGTAATTCAGAACAATAAATTTCTCTTCTTCTTGAATGCCAAGTCTATCCATGAGTTGATAGAACTCATCGATGTAACTCTGCATAGATTGGGATTTCCATTGCTTTTGCTGATGCCACTTCTTATACTGTTGTTCAATGTACTTGGGTGGGTAGAACTCCTTCCACACGTACTCAACAAATTTATCCCACGTATCTAAGGGGTCTCTGTATTTATCCATCTTTGTCAATAGGTTATCCAACCAACAGTGCACAGAGGTCGACATCTTGAAGGATGCAATGGCGATATTTTCAGCTTCTAAGAATTGGTTCATAGAGTAATAGGATTCCAATTGTTGTACCTAATTGTATACAAATTCCCAGTCAATATTTCCTTCTAGATATGGTATGGCCTAGTTAGTTCATTTGTACTTTGAATGGAAATAATTTTTTGGAGTTGGATCTTGTCGAGAATCTTCCTGATGTCGAGGTGAATCGCGTGAGAATCTCATTGAATTGGATGAACATTTTGGTTCGTTGTTGATTCAATGCTTTCTTTATTAGTTGTTATGTCTTGTTAGTTACATGTCTATTGTCTGTTTCTTTGGACATCTTCGATCTAGTGGTGCAAGTAGATATATATTTTGGAATAATCAAAACCCATTCCCATACTTAGGATATAAAATTTAATCATTTTGGTTAAATTCCTATGTCCTACAATAGCTAGTTGCCATCCACTTGCATTTTTGTGGTCAAACTTGCCAAAAATGCCTCTAGGAGCGCTTTGGAAAGATTCTGGATAAGATGCAGAAAACCCATAAGACTGCACATTTTAGCAAGTGCACATTCCTTCCTTATCCATAGTTTCCTTCTTTTTTAGTAGTTTTAAGGCAAAAAGTAAATCTAGTTTTGAGGAAAAATGCCTTGTTTTTGTAACAACTCACCCTCCTTATTTTCCTCGCCTAAAAGCATGATTTATTCCACTTTCCTTCACTTATAATATGTAACAAGTCATTCATCCAATTTGTGAGCCTCTTGACATATTAGGAAATTGTTTTATGTACCTATGGGGGATTTTGAATAGTTTACTAAGCCTGCTTTTGTGCTATTTCGAATGGAATATTTATGCATTCAAATCCTTGATTTAACTACATGTTTGGACAAACTATTTTTATATAAGGTTGGCTGGTGTAAACTAATACAAAAATAGTTTGTTTTATTCAACATATTCAATCTCCTTTTTTAGTGTATGTTGCATATTTTTCTTGCAATTTTGTGAGTTCAATAGATCTAATATTGGGCTTAATTTCCACATGGTATTAGGGCCTTGGTAGCTCAATTGTTGTTTTCTTCTATTTATTTTTCAAGGTTGACATCATTCACTGGGAGTGCATTCTGTTTATTCAAGGGCGCAATTACTGAAGAATGGATCAATCTCACCATGTCATATTGACTCCATTCAACTAATTCGAATGGAAGGAACAAATGGATATTCTGATGAGGATTAAAGGCCTCTACAGAGTGACCATGGAAACTGAGGATGATCCTAATGTAACAACATAAAATATCAAATGGAATAATAGGAGGGATGAGGCGTATGGTCTCTTGTGTCTCAACATTTCTAGAGACTATCTTTTCCATCTTGATGGACTGTCATCACCATATGAAGTATGGGAGAAGATTCAAACTTTATTTGGGAAGACAAATGAAATGAGGGGTAATCAACTGGAGAATGATTGGATTTTACTAAGTCCAAGCAACTTCGAATCCTTGCAAGTCTACTTCTCCAAATTCAAATCACTGGTTTTGCACTTGAAACAATGTGGTGTAGATAAGAAATGTGAAAAAATAGTATTGGCCATCCTGTCAAATCTTGGCCCTAACTACTCAGTATTTATTTCAACCTTCCATGCCACCAAGTTGACAACGTGAACCTAGAAGATTCCTTCACTGGCAGATTTCATGGAATCCTTGACTCAAAAGTAAGACAAATTGGTCATGATGGGCACCATCAAACATTGCAAAGATCAAGCCTTTTTTGCTAGAGATTCCAAGGTGGATTCCAAAGGAAAGAAGAAGGATAATAATCCTCCAGATAAAAAGGGATACAATTCCAAGACTCGTGAGGAGTCCTCAAACTCCAATAAGAAGAACTCCCAGAAGAAGAAAGGTAAAGGTGCAAAAAGCAAGTGAGCATACTGTGGTAAGGAATTTCATCCTGAGAGATATTGCATGAAGAAGTAGATTGATATGTTGAATCAAATCCTATAGAACCACAACATCTCCTTTCCTGAAGGCACAACGAAAAACGAAGGAGGACCCAGTTTCGAAGACAAGGAGAGAGTACATGCCTTGGTTACAAGCACTGTAAGATCTTCTTCCTTTTTCATTGATCCTGGAGCATCAAGGCACATGGTTTCAATAAGGAAGGCCTTCTCCTCTCTTCATGATTCGAATCGTCCAAATAGTTTTTTTGGAGACAGCTCAGAAATTGAAAGGAAAGGTAAGGGTAGCATATACTTTGACCATGGTTCCTTCAATAATGTCTTGTATGTCCTAGTTATTGCTTCTAATATCTTATCATTCTACAAGATGACCCACACCGGGTCTCCTAATAAGGTTGTTTTACTCCCAATGATGATGAAATATTTGATATTGCGAATGGTAGAGTCATTGTTAAAGGTTTTGCGGATCATAGTTCAGAATCCTTACAAGTTCTCACACTTCATGCCTTTATCAAACCCCTCTGCTCTCCTCACTTGTGCTAATGAATCCAACAAGATTTGTCATGAGAATTTTGGCCATCTAAATTACAAATATCTTTCAAATTTGTGTGAAAAATACATGGTTATAGGGTTTCCAAAGGAGTCTGTTAGGGTTGCATTCTAGGAAAACACCCAGAGCATAAGTATGAGAGAGTCAATCATGAGCGACCCTATGCACCTCTTGAGCTCATACACAATGAAATTGCTGGTTCTTTCCCTCATATTTCCATGATTCAAGCTAATTATGTCCTAACCTTCATAGATGAATTTTCCTGATATTCTTGGGTTTAATTTCTCAAAGTCAAGTTTGAATTTTTTTACCTCTTCAAGGTTTTTAAATCCTTGGTTGAGAACTAGTATGGGAGGAAACTCAAGATCCTTAGATATGATAATGGTGGTGAATATATCAATTATGATTTTAATCAATATTTTTAAGATGCAGGTATCTAGATGCAACAATCTATTCCTTACACACCTCAACAGAATGGCGTTGCTGAGAGGAAGAATAGATCCCTCAAAGAGATGGCTACTTCTATTATGGATTCTAAGTATTTTCCACCAAAGTTTTGGGTTAAAGCTTTAAAATGTGCATCTTACATCCAAAATAGGGTTCCTCACAAGAAACTTGACGAATCACCCCTTTCAAATATTTGATTGGACACAAGCCTGATGTGTCTCATTTCAATATTTTTGGCTCAAGGGCATGGGATAGAATTCCATTAGATGAGAGGAAGGATTTTAAACTCCAAAGTAAAGAGTTTCTATTTGTTGGGAATTCTAAATATTCCAAAGGGTATAAGCTAATCAAATTCAACACTCTGAGATCCTCTATTGAAAGGAGTGTGCAGTTTGAAGAAGAGCCTATGCGAGCAACAGAAATTGGAGAGTCTTCTTCACTACCACCACCTTTTACTATAAGTGAAGAGAATAATAAGCTTTCTGATTTTGATATGTCTGGTAATTATGATTTAATTGAAGATCCTAAAACACCCAAAAGATCAAAGTGGGAAGAAAATACCATTCAAGGTGATGGGGAACTAGATGGGAATCCTGGTGATCCTAGGAGAACTATATCTCAATTTGAGAGTTCCCTTACTATCAAGGACCCCTTATTTGATAAGAAGTGTTATATAATGGTTGAATTATACCCTCAAACATATGAAGAATCATCATAATAATTAATATGGAAAACAACCATGAAGGATGAATACCATTCGCTACAAAATAATGAGACATGGGAACTAGTCAATCTCCAACCAAGGAGAAAGCTAGTCAAGTGAAAATGGGTATTCAAGAAAAAGTTTTATGCTTATGGATATCCTATGAAGTATAAGGAAATTTTAGTTTCCAAGGAATTCTCCCATTTCCAATGCATTGACTACAATGAGACCTTTGCACTGGTGGAAAATATGGACTCCATAAGACTAGTTTTGGCCATTGCAGCTTCCAAGCAATGGGAGGTACATAACATGGATGTGAAAAGTGATTTCCTACATGGAGATATGAAAGAATAAATATATATGCAACAAATAGAATGTTTTTTTTCTATTCTATCTCTTGTGTGTAGGTTGAAGAAATCATTGTTTGGGATACAACAAGCTCCCAGAGTTTGGTATGCCAAGATTAATGACTTTTCGCTATCACTGAACTATTGTAGATGAAAGTCTGATCCAAATGTCTATTTGAAGCTGATTCATGGTTAATTATTCATTATTTTGTTTTATGTGGATAACCTTCTTATCACAATAAGTTCTAAGAAATAAATTTCCCGTTTGAAGAGTGCAATGAACCACGCTTTTTCTATGATAGATTTGGGATTATTAAGCCAATTTTTGGGGCTTGAAATTTCTCAATCATATTTTGGAATAAAGTTACATCAGTCCAAGTATGATTAATAACTGCTAATAAATTTAAAAATGAAGGATTACAAGCCAAGTAATACCCCTTTCCTTTCAGGAGTTAATCTTGAATACGTCTAGTTAACTCCATTGGTAAACAACACCCTGTATAGGAAACCGGTTGGTTTTCTTCTTTATTTGACTCATAATTGACCTCATATTTCATATCTAGTGAGTGTGGATTCCAGACACATGGATCATCATCATGAAATCCATAGGAGGGAAGAAAATAGAATCCTTAACTTTGTACAAGGAACAAGAACACATGGGATTCACTATGTTTCAAAATCTAGCCTAGAGTTAGTTGGTTTTGCTGACTCTGATTGGGAAGGTGATAGAAATGATAGAAAACCCACTTATGTATATTTATTTATTCTTTCAGATGGACCAATCAGTTTTCCAATTAAAAAGCAAAGTTCCATTGCACTTTCATCTACAGAGGTAGAATATAGAGGAGCTTTGAATGCAATTACTCAATGTTTGTGGTTGCAAGGAATACTTTGAGAGTTTAGGATCGAGTCTGAGACTTATATAGTCACCTATTGTGACAACCAAATTACCATTCTAATAGAAACTGATCCATTACTAAGGAAGCAAACCAGACACATAGAGATCCATATGAACTACATCAGAGGTCTTGCGCATGATGGGGTCATTTCTCTGCATTATTGTGCATCATTTGAGCAAGTTGTAGACATCTTCACCAAGGTGTTTTATAAAAATAATTTTAGGAATCTCAAATCACTTCTAGGGATAGCTGATAATGTGGTGAATACTTATTGAATTCAAGGTTTCTTACAATTTTGTTCATGCCCATGTTTAAGGGAGTATTTTCCCCTTTGTGGTAATTGCCTCTTTCCTTGTTTTGTATGGACAAGAAGTATGTAAACGGTTACTAAGACTTATTTCTAGGACCTATATCTCTGATATATTTATGATATTTTACACAGGTGATTCTTAATAGGGGATTTTGGAATAATAAAAAACCATTCCCATACTTAGGATATGAAATTTAATCATTTTGGTTAAATTCCTAGGTCCTACACTAGCTAGTTGGCATCCACTTGCATTTTTGTGATCAAACTTACCAAAAATTCCTGCAAGAGCGCTTTGGAAATATTCTAGATAATATTTTGACAACCCATCAAACTTCCCATTTTAGAAAGTGTGTATTCCTTCCTTATCCATAGTTTCCTTCTTTTTCAACAGTTTTAAGGGAGAAGGTAAAGCAAGTTTTACGACAAACTGCCTTTCTTTTGTCATAGCTCACCCTCCTTATTTTCTTCACCTAAAAGCATGATTAATTCAACTTTTCTTCACTTATCATCTTTAATAACCCATTCATCCCATTCGTGAGCCTCTCGACATATTAGGAAAGTGTTTTATGCACCTATGGGGGATTTTGACTAGTTTAACAAGCTTGCTTTTGTTGGTAATTCGAATGGCATATTTATGCATTTGAATCCTTGATGTAACTATATGTTTGAAAAACCTATTTTTATATAATTTTATATTATGTAAACTAATACAACAACAGTTTTTGTTATTCAACATATTCAGTCCCCTTTTTTTAGTGTATCTTGCATATTTTTCAAGCAATTTTGTGAGTTCAATAGATCTAACCTTGGGATTAATTTCCACAAGATTATCCAAAGTCAAAGGTAGTGTCTGCCTCGGTTTTTGATTTTGTGAGCGTGTTTTAACATGCATGCATCAGGTAACCTCGATAGAAGTGTCTACACATTACTTAAACACGATTAAGCTCTGATACCAATGATCTGGGTTCCCAGGTGCACAACAGGGACACAGGTTGAAGTAAATGCATATAGTACTGTTATGGAAAAATCCTATTAATAATAAGAAAAGTAGGAAATACACTACACACAATAACATACACACGCATGGACAATATGCAAGAGTCCAAACAAATCTTTTTTATTTCTATTACTTGATTGCTTTCTCACTTTCTTTCCTATATTAAATTAATGTACATGATTAAATAGACTGATGAGAATGCTTGGGTTTTCTTCCCGTTACATTTAGTTACAAGAGAAGTTGGAACAGTTCAAAATTTCAACCATTACAGATGACTGGAAGATAGATAGACGATCTATCAAAGTCATGTCAATCGTCGATTTCAATGATGCATGTCGAGGTGTTGAAACTGTTGAAGTCGATATTGAACCTGAAGTCGAGATTAAACCTGATGAGTTTGTGTCGAGATTGTTTCAAGGTTCAGAACTTGTTGAAGTCGATGTTGAACCTGTCAAATTCAACAAACAATGTGAACTATTAAGTGGATCATTGATATTTTAGGGATACATTTATCATTTATAGAGGCTTACCTCTTCCTCCCCCTCCTCTCTTTCTTCCACTTCTTTTTATTACCCTCCTCTTCTCTTTCTTTAACTTCTTTTTCTTACTTTTCTTCCCCTCCTCCTCTCTCGTCTTTGTCTACCCACCACCCCCTTTTTTACTTTTTTTATCCTCCCACTACTTCTCTTCCTATTCTTTCCCTTTTCAATCATCTTCTCTGTCATTCTCCCTCCTCCTCTTTCCTCCATGATTTTGTTCTTCTTATCTTCCCTCTTCGTACTCTTACTCCCCCATCATCCTTCCTATATTGTACAATTTGGTGCAAAGGTGTACTTAATCACTCAGTGAATAGATTAGAATTATTGGTGCAAACATAAAATAAAAGTTTGAATTGTATAAGTGAGGATTCACGTTAAGTCCAATGCATTCCTCAACGTACTCTTATTCCCCATCATCCTTCCTAGATTGTACAATTTGGTGCAAAGGTGTACTAAATCACTCAGTGAATAGATTAGAATTATTGGTGCAAACATAAAATAAAAGTTCGAATTGTATAAGTGAGGATTCAAGTTAAGTCCAATGCATTCCTCAACATGTTATCGATATTAATAAAAAAAATGATGGAGATGAAAAACTTTCAAATTAATAAACACCTTAATGTGGAAAAAAAGAATGTGAACTTGAATAAATAATCATCCTTTATGAACCTACATAAAGACTATAAATAATTAACATTACAAAGATGCCTTAATATCAATGTTTTAAATTATTAGTATTACATTCAATGGGAAAAACCCTAAAACCATTTAAACATGAATTTCATTGAGGGAATAAACTGAATTATTTGTAGTACAATAAGAATACAAAGATTACTACAATAATAAAAAAATACCTCCTTGAGGAAGCTATGTAAATGATCTCCAAGTTCTCTTGTCCAGGAAGGTGTTACAGAGAGAAATTCCTATGGTTTGGGGTACCACAACAGACAACTTTGACTCCAGAAATCAATGTTTCCCAATATGCAATAGAAATAAAATGTCTGACACTAAAGGATC
>LPNX010028736.1:179100-210118 GCA_001517045.1 Pseudotsuga menziesii | reverse complement strand
GCCAGGAGTCGAATGAGTCGGATCCATGTCAAGGAAAACTCCAAAAGGATTTGGACTATGCACACATCCCGATGTACGTGGTTATAGGAGTCAAACCCGTGTATGTACCCGGTTATCGGGTAAAAAGCCACGTATATCATTTTTTATATAGTTTTAGGGATGATCAAGGAAACATCAAAGGATAAAGTATGGTCCATGGGGTCTAAAGAGTCTGTAGCGGGACAGGGGAAGGCCATACAAAGTGTGATTCACCTGGAGTGGTGAAATCCACTATAACAGAAGGCTGGGGATGGAAAAATTCTTTCTTCTTAAGTCTCTTATTTATTCTAGATTTCATTGGAAGAAATCCATTCATACAAGGAACAATGAAAAATGCAAATGAGTGGCACCATCACCTTTAAAATACAATGAAATGATTAGAACCAAGGACTTATAATCTCTAGCTAGGATTGTGTAGTGTAATCTTGCATTTATTGAACTCTCTTAACTTATGGAAGGTGCATTTATTTTAAGGATTTAATAGAGGATTCCATGTAAGGAAATTCAAGTTGTTTTACAACTTGTATATGCAATTGTTTTAGATAACTCTAATCACTACAAGGAAAAAAACTTACATTGGAGGCTCTTGCAAATTTTTTCAGTGTTACGAGATTGAATAAAATTAGCAAACAAACCTTTGCTAAAACCTCAACAATTGATAATAGAGGTGCCGACGAATTTTTTAATATATTTTCACTGTAACTAAAAAAATTGGGTGACTGAAGGTTCTAGTGAACATTTTTTTCCCAATGCCCTTATATCAATAATATGCATCAATGTGTCAAATATATATAATATGCACCAATGTGCTACTATTTTATATGTACAATGGCCTCTCTCTCTCTCTCTCTCTCTCTCTCTCTCTCTCTCTCTCTGAGTTAGTTCATACTAACTTAGTCTAAAGTTCTTTCGAGTGCTTCTTTAATGTGTATTTGTACCTATGAAATATGATAGTTACAACATGTTCTAGACATAAAGTGATCCGATGATTCATCTTCTCCTCGTTTCTAATGAATATATTGATATGCAAATTTACACTCAATTGGTCCATGATATCTATTTAAAGAGCATGGAGGGTCATTTGTTGATTATTCATTGTGAGAAAATCATATGTAAAATGCTTCAATTTTGCATTAATATATTGCCTCAAGTGGTCGCATTGGTTGAGGTTGTTGACTATTTCCCTCTTTGAGGGTTTTAACCAAGTAAACAATTGATGTGTTGATCTTTGATCGATTGGTGTGAGTAGTTGCTTAAAGTGTTCAACCTGTATGGAAATACCTTATTTTTTCGAACATGGAATTATAGCACTTATGAAAACCCACTCATGTTATTAATCGAGATCTTGAACCTATGTCACTGCATTCATCAAATAATTTATGGATTCTATTATTTCTATGCATTTTGGGGTTGAGAGTATTGTTCCATTGTGTAAAGTGTTGCTTTCGGCTGGAAAAAAATTTCGTTTCACCCCAAAAGAAATTCTAGATTCCCAAGATACGACCATTTTATCAAATTTCGAGGTATATTGATTCATTATGTTTTCTTTTCTCATACTATTTAATATATCAATTTGGTTTTTATATTTATTTTCATGTTTTCCCCCTTATGGTACGTGTATGTTATTTGTTGTGAGCTCAGTGTGAGTTAGCAAATAAAAAATAGAGTGGAAAGTGTTTTATTTTTTACATATGCTCTCTGTCGTTCATCTTGAGTGAACTCGACAAATTAGAAATAAATAGAAAACTTGCAATTAATGGGTAATCTAACACCAAACTTAAAATTTTTGGATTCAAAATTCCCTATGTTTTTATATACAACTATGTTGAAGTGTTTTGTAAGAAAAAATGATGGTTTTAGGGTTAGTATGCACTTTGAGACAAAGAGTTTATAAAAAGTATTTTCCTTCATATGTTGTATATTTTGTATTAAATCACTTAGTTGAAAGTAAGTAAGAGATCTTAGCATAATTTTATTGTAAAGTGTGTTTCACTTATTTTATAAAAATGAATCACTATAGTTTTTAATATTTTTTTAAAGTTACTTTTTGCTTATATTTACTTTAATTTATAAAGAAACATCAGAGTAAAAGAGTTTCACTTTTATTTTAAGTCATTTATTTATTTTATTACTCATGCCAACATATGAAGTATACTTTTTATTTGCAAGTTAATGTGCTTTGATTTTGTATTGATTCATTTTCATATTATAATTTTTTATAAACTTTTCCAATGTTTTCAAAAAAAAAATTTATTAAATTAATTTTTTAAATTAATAATAAATTTATTAATTTCACTCATACTATTTTTTATTGGTCAAAAATATTTTCAATAAAACATAGACAGTGTTCCTTTATTTTTAGAACAAAGAAAATAAAATTAAAAATATTTAATGTGGACAAAAAAATGGGATGTTGCAACCTTCACATGTTATTATTGACTTTTGTCTGTTAAAACAATTAAAAAATTTGATTGTGACTTCTCATGTTATTCTTTGGTTTTGATGTGATCATATTTATATAATTTTATTTCAATGTTCTTACGAAGAAAATTATTACATATAAATTACGTTTATGTTGTTATCATTTCACATTTACTTTCTCAATTTGTATATTCATCTTAGAGGATATTTCCTTTCTCAATTTTTACATTTGGAAAGGACCAATTTGTGGCATATTCATTTGTTCTAAAAGGTAAAATTATTTGTAAAAGATATACACAAAGTTAGTAAAGAAGAGATTGTTTTTAGTAAACAACCTCATTATAAACCCATCATCACATATGCCATCTTCTACCTCCCACATGGCATTTTGGTTACTTTTATGCCTTTATTAAAAATAACATAACTTTAGCATTCTTTGTCCATTTTCAATGTCGTTTGAATTTTTTTAGATCTTTCCATTTATACAATCAAGAATTCATATTGATGATGTATTACTAAGTAAAGAATTTATCTTGGGGAAGAGAAATTACTCCCTTCGATGCCTCAAATAGAGAAAAATGGAATGAAAAATGATCAAGTACATTGATTAGTGAAATTGTCAATTTCTATTGATTTACAATTTCATCTTTAAGCATCTAAGAAACTAGATGAAGCCTGGAGAAAGAATTAGATATTGTATTTGGTGAAAATAATAAGAAATGAGTTAACCATCTTGACAACTAGTTGATTGTTTTAAATCGTAGCTTTAATACTATCAATCTAAATTTAAAACACTAAACACTTATTTGAAGAATGCAAGATAGCTAAGAAGGATATCCAATGTATTTATGTTTATATTGATAAACTTGGAAGTCCATATTATGTTTTTATATCTACTTTAAGTTCACTCAACCATAGAATTTATAGGGGTGAAGTGTCCCATCTTAGATGGTCTAGTCTATGACATTTGGAGGGGTGAGATTTGATGGATTTACGTATGGATTATATATGACAAAATTGTGTGTGAGATTATATATTGTAGACCTAGTTTGGGTTACATGACCAATATATGTATATAGGTGTTTGTGGTGGTATATTAGATTATATATCTCAAACTGGTTTTGATTATGCACATGTTATATGGATGTTTCTCCTTCTGCATATGATTGATGAATTGGTACATAACCTCGTTAACCATCGATGATTGTGATATAGTGTTCCATGGATGATATTTGTTGTGTGGAACAAATGGTTGTCCATGGTTTTATTAATGATACACGTATTGTACAATCATGCAAACTTAACATTGTAATGATCAAGATTTGGTAAGGGAATTAAATGCTTTCCAACATAGGTGCTTAGATTATAAATGACTATGGAATCCATTTATGTATAATTAAAGTGACTGCGAAAGTCACACATACATATGATAAAATGTAATTATGTCATTTGATTCTTTTGATCTATGAGATTGTGACGTGTACAAGCCTTGGAACAAGAATTTTCCAACATACCATCAAATAGGTGAGAGCTCACATTGAGTACCTTGAGGGAAAAATGAAGTTTCAAGGCCAAATAAATGTGAATCCATGGAGGCTAGGGTGCAGAGTCCTAAACCCACACAAATATCAAGAAATGGAGTCTTTGACCTATGATCAAGCCATGGATTCTTAAATCTTTGAATTAGATAATATCTTGGAGTCCTAAATATACTAGGGAATAGAGTCCTAGATGTTGAATTTTGTGCAACTTTGTTGAGCATTTAAAATTTAATTCTTTAAGTGAAGAAATACTGAAACTTGGATAAATAGAACATTCAATCACTTTAAAGTGAACTTGAATAAATAGAACATTCAATCACATCAAATAGAACATTGAAGATTTATCAAATCAAGTTCACTGAAATGTTAGAATTGTTGTGCCCATTTAGATCTCCAAGAAATGAGTCAAATATTATTGATGCAGTAAAAGAGGAATGAATATACACAATGAAAAAATCAAACCACACAAGAAACATATGAGTATAGCTTAGAGAATTATAGTATCATTTTCATTCATTGATCTGATGTTAGAATAGTGTTACATGGGAAAATAATTCGAATCATTTGGGATGAATTCGAATCTCCCCATTGGATGTGACTATATCTGACTGACTAGCCAACTAATGGTGTCTCAATCAATATCAAAGTCGAAATGGTTAACTCTGGATGTCTAATCAAGTCACACAATCAGTAATAAATAGTTAACTTGGTCTAACTGAAGTGGTAGGTGAGCAAAGGTGCCTTATCCACATGCAACAATGCATAACTGGCGTTAACTGAACTAATTGTGATCTAACTGAATGTAACTGGAAAATAACTAAGCTTAACTAGTTCCAACTCCAACTAACTGAAGGAGGTTGGTGTCGGGGCTCCTAGTGGCTCCTAAAATGTAGGGATTAGTCTAGGAGGCGCCTAAACTGATGCATGCAAGTGCAGTCAGTGGCAGTTAGCCTCTACTAGTGTTCCCCACACTCTAGTAATTGGTGCATGTGGCCCCATCAGGTCAAGTGGACCTAATGGTACTAGTGGACCCAATTAATTAAATAAAACTCGTAAGTTAGGCTAAAATAATTTAATAGAAAATTTGGTCAAGGGAGGATTATAAATATTAACACCTCCCCTGAATCCTAATTTGGAAAATTGTGGGCCCTAACAACAAGGCCATAAGTCACCCATATACAATGTAAAATATAAAATGCTGCTTAAAAAGACGAGGTAATAGGGGAAAACCTAATGGGAACCCCCCCCACCTAAAATTAAGCAGAAAATAGGAAAGATGCTTCCTCCTTAGAAATATAACTTGTCAAAACACTATTGTAAAATTGCAACTCTATGCAGCATCATCGTGAAGATGTGCATGTGAAACTCTTAATGTTCTTCTGAACTGATGATTCTGTGATTTTCTTCTAGATGGTGAATGTAGGGAATGATCAAGTTTCTTCTTTTGTGGTCCATGGAGTTAATCATTCGCCATCATCAAGTAGCACCGACCTTGAATTTTGTTGCACCACTCTGTAGGGAGATAATCTGTGAGAGACAGTGCAACATGTTCATTATAATACTGGGACCTAGTTATTCTTTTGTCTTCTGTATTTCCAGCTGCATCTAGGAGCTTTTGAGCCCATCTGGGCTTAGGATTTTGGTTTTGAATGGATATTGGATCTAGATCTATAATCTCATGAGATTCAGTCTCAATAACAGGATCATGTTGGATTTGATCTTCTTCATCTGAATATGAAACCTGCAGCAAATCATCATCATCAAAAAATGGTGGAGAAATGGTTATACCTTCTTATTTTGTTGATGGTGGTGTGTCATACAACTAATCTTATTCAAACTAAACACTTCATTCAATGAAGCATCTCCTGGTTGCAATCTCCAGAAATTTCTAATCCTTTGCATCTTCTACATATCCTAGAAGAATGCATTTGCTAATTTGGGCTTGGAAGGCCTTCCTCTTGTCAAGTGGTATTCTGGCCCAAGCTTTGGAACCAAAAAATCTCAAATGAGAGACATTGGGATTATTCCCATGCAGTTCTTTGAATGGAGTGGCCCCAACCACTGATTTATGAGGAACTCTATTCAACAAATATGAAGCATAGTTTATAGCTTCAGCCCAAAGAGGAGGAAAATGTTTGGCATGGAGAAGGCATGTTTCCATCACATTCAGTGATATGCTCTTCCTCTCAGCCACACCATTCTACTGTAGTGTGTATGGAACTGAGTGGTCTACTTGAATCCCTTCTGATTCACAAAAATTCTGGAAGTCTCCTATCATGTACTCTCCTCCTTTATTAGATCTTATAGACTTGATTTTCTTACTGAAGTTGTTCTCAACCATAGCTTTAAAAACTTTAAAAATATCAAAAACTTTTAATTTTTGTTTCATAAAGTAGATCCAACAGTACTTAGAATAATCATCAATAAAGGTGAGGAAATACCTGCAACCATTAATGGAGTTTGTGGGCATAGGTCCAACTAAATCACTATGTATCAAATCAAGTATAGAGGCATCTCTATTGGCATTCCCAACTTCATACTGTTTCTCTGGATGCTTACCTACCAAGCAACCAACACATACTCCATCGAAAGTTTGGATGGAAGGAAAACCTTCAACCATTTTTTCATTGTGGAGTTGCTGGAGATATTTGGAATTGAGATGGCCAAATCTCTCATGCCAAATCTTGTTGGTGTTGTTATCATGATACAATAAATCTGTAGGAGGAGAGACAGGTAAAAAATGTGAGAACTCATAAGCTTTAGTAGAATTATTTGCAATACCTTTCACTATGAGATGTCCAATGGATTTTTCTGTAATCTCAATTGTATTTGAATTGAATGTAACTCTCTTAGGAGAGCCTGTATGAGTCATCTAATAAAGAGACAATGGGTTAGCTGCAAGGGAGGGCACATAGAGGAAATTCTTGAACTATCCATCCTTCGCTCTGACTGAACCCCTTCCTTCTGTTGGAATTTGGGAATCATATCCCATGTGAATATTAGGACCTTTTGACAGTGTGAGGGTAGAGAAGGATTCTTTGGAGGAAACCATGTGATTGGATGTTCCATAATCAATTATGAATCTTGTTGACTGAGAAAGGATAGCTTTCAAAGAATGGAACATTTCATCATCTTCTGTCTGTAGTTCTTCATCGGGATTCTTTGCCCTTTGTGGGAGAGCAATGTTATTATGCTTTAGAAGAGCTGGCAGTTGGTCAATCTGCTTCTTCATACAATGGTCTTCAAGATGGAAACCCTTCACACGATAGGGACATATCTTCTTATCAAAATTCTTTTTCTTAGAGCCCAAATATCCTTCAGAATTTTTCTGATTCTGTTTAGGCTTCAAATCAGCTACTTTAGGATCCTTATGCTTTGATTTCCCTTTATCTTGCACTTTAGTAGAGTCTTTCAGTAGGAGATATTGAAATTTGGAGGTCTTGATGACTCCCATATGGTTCAACTTCTCTTGCTCCTTGATTAAGGACTCAGAAAAGGAATCAAGTGAAGGAATTTTCCAATCCGAAAAGGAATCCATTTTGGAATGGAAGATTGAAACAAATACAGAACACTCTAGGCCAAGTTTGCTGAGAATGGAGAGCATATTTTTCTCATCCTTTGTTTCTATTATGTACTGTCTGCATTCAAGTGAAAGAGACTTGAATTTAGTAAAGAATTGCTCTATAGTTTCGAAATGGATGGGATGTAAGGCTACCAGCTCATTCTCTAGGAGGTGTCCCCAAAGCTCATCTTGTTTTCCAAACAAATATTCAAGCTTCTCCCATGCTTCTCTAGGAGTCCTCAAACCTTCAAGGTGGAAGATGATATCTCTAGATATATGAGTGCATAGATAACCGAAAGCTTCATCTAAGCGGTTCAGAAACTTTTTTCTTTCAACTGGATGATGGGGCTCAACCTCCCTTCCAAGTATTATCTTGAAGTATCCCTTGTTGCATAAGGAAACCTGCATATTTTCCCTCTAATAGAGATAATTGAAGGCTGTTAGGATCCGAGGAGTAGAAGGTAGATAATCCATAATTCTCCTGCTGGAAAAATGCAAATCTTCACACAAGCTGCGTAGCACCTGTAGAATTTCATTGGAAAACACTAAAGCATTCGAACTATGTTAGAATCATGCCTTCCCTCTCGGAATGAATATTTTCTCAGGGTCTGTCATGCCACACTACCACTCTGAATAAATTCAGAGGAAGCAAGGTACCTTTTGTGGGACTTATGTTGAAACCTAGCTGCTTCTGGTGTTCAATGGAGAGTAGACAGACATGAAGCTTGCTTGAAATGACTTTGATACCATGTTAGAATTGATTTTCCATTTATATCTTCAAGAAATGAGTCAAATATGATTGATGTAGTAAAATAGGAATGAATATACACACTAAAAAAATCAAACCACATAGGAAGCATATGATATAACTCAGATAATTACAATATCATGTTCATTCATTAATCTGGTGTTACAATAGTGTTACATAGGAGAAGAATTTGAATCATTAGGGATGAATTCAAATCTCTCCATTGGATGTGACTGTATCTGACTGACTAGCTAACTAATGGTGCCTCAATCAATATTGAAGTCCAAATGGTTAACTCCAGATGTCTAATCAAGCCACACAATTAGTAATAAATAGTTAACTCAGTGTAACTGGAGTGGTAGGTGAGCAAAGGCGCCTTATCCACATGTAGTCATGCATAACTAGCTCTAACTGAATTGATTGTGAACTAACTAAATGTAACTGGAAAATAACTAAGCTTAACTTGTTCCAACTCCAACTAACTGAAGAAGGTTGGTGTCGGGACTCCCAGTTGTTCCTAAAATGTAGGTATTGGTCTAGGAGGTGCCTAAACTAATGCATGCAAGTGCAGTCATTGGTATTTATCCTCTAGCAATGTTCCCCTCACTCTAGTAACTGGTACATGTGGCCCTATTAGGCCAAGTGGACCCAATGGTACTAGTGGACCCAATTAATTAAATAAAACTCCTAAGTTAGGCTAAAATATTCTAATAGACAGTTTGGTCAAGGGAGGATTATAAATCCTAACACCAAACCTGCCCAAGATGTCAACAATGTACTTCCCTTGAGACATAAATTTCTTATCTTTTCTTTTCCAAATATCTTATATTTTATTTAAATTAGCTATTTTTTATATCTTTTCACTTAGACCATCAATTTATATTTTTGACTCTATCTTACATACGGATTATGATATATATAGTCCAAGTGATCTCTTGTGTCCACGATTTCTCCTTTAATTCACTGATTGCATACGTTAATATTTTAATTGGTGCTTTAACTAAAGATTTGATTGAGGAATACATATTTAACTAAATATTTATAACTGAAGCTTTATCAAATCAATTACACTTTAATCAGTTGAGGTGTCTTAATTGGCAATTTCGAATTTCTCTTGTTCCCTATGCATTTATCTTTATCTCTTATCTTTTACCGCATGGTCACTATGTGATAACTTTAATTATCTATCATATGGGATTATACTAAGAATATTTATTGGATGTTGTGATCCTATTATATTAACCTTGACTAAATGGTCATATGCTAAAGTAATTCACTCTAGAGGTGGTAAGTCTCTAAAGGATAAGTTAATAGAAATTGGTGATCATGGTTAGAAATACATCACACAACATTAAGTGGGTACCTTTATACAAAGGGTCCAAATTAACTCTATATGGGAGGTCCACATGTGAAACTTGAATTGAAACACAAGTTCAAACGCTTTTCCAACAATAATTTACAGCATCATCAATTTGATCAATCAAAGAATTCACCTCTATATAGAAGGATTAATCATTCTTGAGTCCAACTCAAGACTCTAATCCAAGTACCAGAGTCCAACTCAGGATTCCTCTATACAGGAGGACCTAATCGAGGCTGCACAAGAATGGCTTGGAGAATGACTCGTGATTATATACTTTTAACACTCCCTTTGAGCAAGGGAGGCATTCTCTACCATGCCAAGATTGTATCAAAAGTACCTGATCTTCGTCACTAATAGGAGATTCGCTAACACATCTGAAATCTACTAAATAGTAGAAATGTACTGAATTTTTACTGCACCTTTCTGGACCATGTCTTAGATGAAGTGATGCTTTATTTCAATGTGTTTAGACTTTTTTTTAGGCTATAGGGCAGACCCGGGTTTTATATCTTTAAATTCGCACCAACAAAAGACCCATAGAGTTGGCCCTTTTGGAAACAACCTGTGAACAGGTTGCAGTCTCACCCGAAACTGCTATGGGGTGCAGCAAAACCAGGTTTCTGCAAGCAGAAGAGGGATATTACTGTACCTTTAGCTTTTAAACAGATGATAAATATAAATCACAGAGCTTAACATTCACTTATTTAGCTTCGCGGTTAGATAAACAAACAATGTCTTGCGCAACCCTTTACTGGGAGTTCACAGCGAAGTTATTATCTAGCAATGATCTTTACTTGTCAGATATATAAATATTAATGCATGAAAGAACACAACAGAAACAACACACAGAACCACGACACAAGATATAACGTGGTTCTCCCCTAGTGTAGGGGTTACGTCCACATAACTGTGTTTTATTCAATTTTCTACAAAAACCACAGTTCTGATCTGCGCACTCAGCTACAGATCCCTTCAAGTCCTCAAAGCCGCGCACACAGCTACAGATTTCCTTAATCACCCAAAACCCTCTGCACACATAGCTGCAGAGGTCGTCCACGCACACAGCTGGGACTTAACCTTTTCTTACAAAATAGCCTTAGCTTCGCATCAATTCCTCTTACACAAAAAGCCTAACCTAACTTCTTTACAAGAGTGCATATTTATACAGCGCACCTATTACAAAACCACGGGCTTAAACCATGGGCACACCAAACCCCAAACGCTGGACTTAAACCATGGGTTTATTACAAAAAGAGGACTTTGACTCAACCCCGACACCCCTAAGACTATTTTGAGTCATACAACTTCCACAACAAAACCGCGGAGTTACCAAAATTAGGGACCTTTAAGGTGTGCGCCCCAACAGGCCCCTAAGACTCACCAGTGTCCCGTCCCGGGACACTCTGCTATTCTTCCAGTCCACGAACTTTGTCGAAAAAGAGAGTGTACTGCTTGTTGAGACCGCACATAATATTGTCAGCTGCTTTCTCCTTTTCGACCAACTCCTGCAAAACTGTGGCTGATGCTTCGTTGGCCTTCTCCTACGCAAATGCATCGTATTCCTTTAGAACTTTAAGTTGGATGTCAACAGCAGTACTCAAGTCGAAAGCTTCGCTAATAAGCGGCTGCAGAGAATTTTCCACTTTAGTTGCTCTGGCCCGGCATGACTCAATTTCTTGCTGGAGTTCGTTGCTTCACTTTACCTTGAGCATTTTCCCCATAGGCGGCAGAGTCTTAATTGCCACTTTTACTGCATCCAACTCTGTCTGTCGCTGCCTGATGGTTTCTTGCAAAATTCCAACTTCTCGATGTTCCTGTAATGTGGTCCAGACCACAACACTGTCTTCTAGTAGCTTTGCTACGCTGCTCACAATATCGGAGATTTTTGTCGCAGAGGCCTGGATATCTGCTCGGCGTTGCTCCTTGACCTCTGGTGGGGTTTCTGGGTTGATGCAGAGTTGAAGCTCCGAAATCTGAGCCTCATGCTCTCCTTTGAGCTTCTCTATCTCAATGCGAGACTACTGTGCGTAATCCTTTAGCCTGACTAATCTTTGTTCTGGTTCTTCCACCTGCTGCACATCGAAGTCAGGAAGACTTCGGCATGTTTCATCCAAGAGTTAGACCAGTGTAATCCGCTTACGTTCTGCATCCCTCTTTCTTTGCTCTGCTGCCTCTAGTTGTGCTACGAAGCCCTGCTGCTGACTTATGACATTTTCTAACTGCATGTGCGAATATTGGTCTCGTTCCTGGAGTTCCTTCATAATTGCTGACTGACAGAGATGTAGCTCTGTCATGGATAGCTTAGTGTAATCTATTCTCACCTGCATACTCATCTCTGAATGAGATGCTACATCCGTTAATATGAGAGCTACGCTAGAGACTTGTCCTTTGTTATTTCTGGTCGGCCATTGCCGAAGGTCTGGCTGCGGGGCGACTGGGGCACCGCTTGCTGGGGTACCAGTCAGTGATTTCTCCGCTAAGTCCTTCAGCTCTACAACATGCTTTGCTACACCGGTGAGGGCCTGTAAGTGCATATCTGCAAATTCTGACCATTTCTGGGTGAGAGTTTATGTGGACTTTGATAGATCCTGAGCAAGCTCCTCACTTGTTAGGTCGGCCTCTTCGACAATATTCTTGTCCTTCGACGCCTTTGTTTTCTTTCAGGACTGCGGTTTGTTTACTTCCTCTGCTTCCGGTGTCTTGCGCTTATGTTTCCTATTAGGGTCTAAGGTAGTTTTACCCGAGTCTTCTGCTTCTTCTTCTTCGTCTTCATTTCCACCATCTCCTCCCTGGTCGCTTTCAGTCTGCTGCGACTCAGTTTGTTCGTCACTATCTTCGGGAGGGTCTTGCTGCTGCGTGTGACTGGGGCTTGCGCCCATATCGGTGAAAAGAGGGACAGGAATCTTAGGTTTTGTTCCTGCGTCTTTTAGCCATTCTGCTGGCCACTGTTGTACTACCGCGAGGATGTCATCTTTAGTCACTACATATGGCAACTTAAACCATTGATGCTTCTTATCTGCGCAAGCCTGGATAAAAATATGGTGCATATCAGCCCTGAAATGGATCGCTCCAGCATACTGAGAGAACAACTCATTACTGAGCCATGGGGTTTTTATAATCTCATACGAGATACTCATCATATAAAAGGAAAATACAAACTTTGTCATCTGTTGGTGGGTTTTATCCTATGAAACCCACAACGAGGCGTACCTGGCTGCGCCAGGCATGTTCGCTGGTACAGCAGCAAACTGTGCTTCAGTAGGTTCTTGCCATCCTACCAATGCGATGAGGACAATCAACCATGAGTAGTGGAAGGGCCTACCTTTCTCCCGCGCATCACGAGCGTCTTCAAGGAATTCCTTCACAAGATATGCTGCCCAGTTGTAGCTGTAGCCTTCGGCGCAGTTGATAGCAATTTTGATGATCGGGGTAGGGACTTCAGTTGGTCTGCATTTCCGCATAATTTTGCATGCTAAGAGCTCGGCTGCGAAACGAATGTTCTACTCTTGAATCGCGGAAGTGTGATACCCGCGTTTCCCCTTCGTCAGGCCAAAGCACTCCTTCATGCTTTGGGCGAGCTTCGTATCGTCATGCTTTGAGGGAAATTCTGTCCCTGGATCAGGCCCTGCCATTGGTAAGCCTGTGATCCTATGAATGAGCTCACCATTAATAAGAATTTTCTTGTCGCCGATCCATAAGTATCTGTCATGTACTAACGCCAGCAGTTGCTTGAACACAATGGTGACCTGTGTGCTGTGACCAAAATGGGGAACATCGAGCATCTTCAGCAAACCAGCTAGATCCAATCCAACAGCCCACTGTTTTACTTCCAATAAGGTTGCCCCAGTCTCTTCGTATTTAACAAAGTGTAAGTATTGGGCTAGTGCGAACTGTGGAAACTTCCCATGATCATTCGTGTCGTGGTCAGCATACTTAAGCCGGTCTATTTTCCCTGTCATCGTTCCTACTAGCTGCACACCCGCTGGCAGCGAAGGGGTGCATATAGTGAACTTAGTACTCTGTCGAGGTGGTTTAACTCCTGGTTGAATAGGCTGAAGATATGGTGGCCGCTGCGGGGCAATGTCCTCATGCCCTTCAAGTGGGATCTCTACTGAACCAGGTGGATCCATTCCGGGATCCTCCGATGTTTTCCCTGATTGCTTATGTCTGTCTTCGTTCCACTTAGAACGAACTTCAGACTTGAACTGTTTTCTGGCAGATCGTGTCTGCATTGGCGGGGTCGGTGCTGGTAGAGTCTCTTCACGGGCTGCAGGCTCCGGTGGAGGGGCAGAAATGTTCTGCAGACCCGTCTATTCAAATTCTCTCAATAGGTCCTGGAGTTCATGATCAGCTGACATGGGTTCAATTCTGAAATTCAAGGAAATGCGAAATGCGATTTCCCCATACCCAGGTGTCTTCATATACAATCTATCGACCAAATCTGCCATAAATGTGTATTGAAGGCACCAAATCTGACAAAGATCCTGTTTCCACGGCGCTAGATCTCGACAAATATCATTAGGACAAGTAATTAAGGCAATTAAAGTACCGACGCCGCGAAATCGGCAGTGTTCCAATGGTCGGCTTCTGGGCTGCAGCGCAACCAGATCTATAGCTGCATCGCAATAAGGACCTTCGACCCCATATTGACCTTCGACACATCCTAACAATTTCTATGACCAAGCTATGAGCTTCGATCCCGCAGGTTGGTACTTGATTATTTCTTTGTCACCAGACATATTAGCATGCCGAAGCCTGACCGCCATGTACCAATTCTCTGCTACAGGTGCCCAGATATGTATACGCCTATGTACCCGTCGGGGTACATGTTTCGATGCTTGGTAGTAGTGCTCCAAGTGTTCTTGCAAGCCACTCAGCCCATCGATCCTGCTGCGCACCTCCTGGGGCTAATCCACAATTCTTAAGTGAAGGGATTTCTGACAAGCTTCCCAACTAGGAATGTACTGTTTGTGACCATTCCACCATCTGGTTGTCGTAGCTCTAAATGCTGAATCCAAAGTCTTCATTTTCTGCGAGTCTGGTATCTGGGCTGAGAATTGCTCAATAAAATCATCTGGGTCTGTCGAACCATCAAAATTAGGTAAGGCTCTTGTTTGCGAGCTAAGCCATCTGAGAGACTTGGTAATTCTGGCACATCTATGTCCATGGAGCTCATACAATCGGTTCTGCCAATTCTCTAAGCCATCATCTGAGTCTGTCATACAGGAGCTATCACACTGCCAATCCATAATACCTTCGGCACTGGGGTCAATATAATCTTCTTCCTTCGCTGTGATGTTATAGATGTGCTCCAGAACATCCTGATCTTCGTTTCTGAGTGATTCTGTGTATCTTGCTCCCTGTGAAGGATCCAGTGGGACGATGACTATCAAATCTTTCCCTTCAAAGGTCATCTGTTTCTTCTTAAGGTTAATGACTGCAGCATTGGCCATGGCCCATTCAATTCCTAACAAGGATGGATAGGGATTGCTGTCATCAATGATCTCAATAACTTCAAAGTCTGCTACAGTACAGACTCCATCAATATCTACTGGAACATTAGGAAATCGTCCTAGGGGCACAATCTTCTGTTGATTGGCTAATATCAACTGTATAGGGGACCAATCAAGGTTAGGTTTCCCCATTTGTTCCCAGGTTTGCTTGGTTAGGACATTTACCTCTGATCCTAGGTCCAAGATAACATCAGTCATATCATACTCTCCTATCTGGGCATTCAATCTCATTTCCCTCCTAGTTCTTTGGACACGATTAACAGTTTTCTCCTTATCAACTGTTCTCTGAGGTTCACAAACAGCAAGAAATTTTTGCAACTCCTTTAAAGCATTATGATTCCTTAAGAGTTTCATACAGCTCTGTAAAAAGGAGGATAGTGTACTTACTTTATCCGTCGAAGCTTCTTGCAGCTGCGACTCCGGCTGATGTGGCTGCGCAGGTGCTACTGCTATGCTAGAATCCACAAAATATTTCTTGGCTTCCATGAATGTCTCATTTTCTCTTTCAAATCAAAGGCGGGGACTTTCACAGGGGCCTTACGAACCCAAGCCTCATCAGGTTGTTTCTCGGCAGGCTGCATATGCGTCGTAGCTCCACTTCTCGTGACAACATTAATGGCTGGGATAGGTCTTTGTTCGACGAAAATCATATGAATATTTTGGGTAGGGGTACTGTTTCTTTCCTGAATATTCGCTATCAACTGCGGGCACTGTTCGATCACATGATCTACGGCTCGGCAATACCGACATGTCGTAGTCGGGTTTCGACAGTCGCGAGCCAGATGTACGGCCTGGTTGCAGTTATAACACACCACCTGACCATGACCTCTGCCAGGCATGACACCATGACCATGGCCTCCAAAACCCCCTCTACTTGGTGCACCACCGTGATAGCCATAGCCATCATTACTATGGCCCTCATTTTGTACCCGATAGGCATCGTAGGTGCGTTCTCTCATGAGGTCATAACTGCGACACTCATCTTCATTGTGTCCTACGGACTTACAGAATTTGCAGTAAGGGTTCTTGGGGACTTGCACATGCCTCTGCAGCAAATAGCAATTCTCAGGGCGATGCTGGCCAGTTGTCCGACAAATTTCACAATATAGAACAGTAGGGTTGAACGGGTTTGGCGCACCAGTATTCAGGTAATTCCTTACCACAGGGCACTGTTCCTTGTCGTGACCTTCTGTCCGACATTGTGTGCACCAGACCTCTTCGCGACTGGTTTTTCCTTTCTTCATATCGAGAAGCTCCAGGGCCATCGTAGCCAACTACGCTTGGATTTGAGCGATACCAGAGTTATCTTCGACAGGGGTGGTTTCAAGCTTCATCGCGATTTCCAGAGCCTCCTGCTGGTCAGCAACCTTCTGCTGCATGAGCGGAGTTCGAATATGCGGTACCAACACTGCAATAAACCATTACTTGTGCTGCGCAGGTCCAATGGGGAAACTGACTTGGTCTAGTAGAGCTTTGAATCTTTGATCAAAGTCCCACACTGATTCTCTACGCCTCTGCTGAATCTCTTTCAATTCAGGGATACACTACGACTCGAATTTCGGCTTCTAAAATTCCTTTATCATTGCTGCTTTTATATTAGGCAATGCATGGTTCCGAGTACTGGAGAACTTCATGAACCAGGTCAGAGCACGGTCTCTGAAAGAAGTAACCAGCTGCGCTCTTTTTGTATCTTGATCCGTAATGGACTTAGCAGTCCACACTGCTTCACATAAAAACCAGAATTGTTCTGGATCCTCTGATCCAGTTCCTTTGAAAAGAGGGAGCTTAATGTCGTCATGCATATGGGCCATCGTACGTCTAGGGGGGGAGGGAGGGGGACTGGAAGTAGGCGGTGGGGAACTGACTGGGGTAGACTGTCCTGTGACAGGAATACTTGGGCTAGGATGACTTTTGGACTGCGACGGGTTCTCAGGGATAATAGGTCTTCGCTGCGAGGTTACCAAAGGGTTTCCAATAGAAGGGGTTTCTTCAGGTTCTGAATCTGTGGGATTTATAGGGGGATACTCGGTATGCTGACCTTGGGAATAGGATCCAAAATCTCTCTTGTAAATTTTTCCACTTCGTAGCAAACCACTTTACGCGTCGAAGGTATTTTCACTTGCAAACATAGGTTAGTAAAACAAAATCTAACAGTCTGATTCAATGAGCAATATACCTTTTTCAGCTAATATCATTTTAATTCTCAAACTAAATGAATTCAAAAACTTACCCCTTGGTCCGCTGAAAAATTGCCGCTCGGCTTCACTAAAGGAAGTACTCGTGTCGATGACGAACTCTGTCACAAATGCTTCAAGGGTTCGCGTTGTCCAGAAATCAACAGCGCAGGATATCTCGTTGTTTACCCTTTTCAGTATATTAATTCGCGCGAGAGTCCAAGCAGGAAACTAACGTTCTTGGAAGTTTGTCCTTCTCTCTGTTAACCTAGATAGCCACTGGTGCAACTCTATGTGGATACTACCAAAGAAAATTTCATAAACATCACAAAAAACATACCTTTGTAAAAATTCATTTGCACTACGACGCGGATCTTTGTTCTCTTGCTCAGCAGATTTCAGATAAGTCTCATCAAGCCAGTCATCGATTTCCTTCATAGAGGGTCTCCAGAACATAGCCCTCGAGGTACGACATAAACCCCTCTTGAGCAGATACTGAGTTCAACCGGCAACGGAAACAATTTGTTGGGCTATAGGGTAGACCCGGGTTTTATATCTTTAACTTCGCACCAACAAAAGACCCACAGAGTTGGCCCTTTCAGCAACAACCTGCGAACAGGTTGCAGTCTCACCCGAAACTGCTATGGGGTGCCGCAGAACCAGGTTTCTGCAAGCAGAAGAGGGATATTACTGTACCTTTAGCTTTTAAGCAGATTATAAATATAAATCACGGAGCTTAACATTCACTTATTTAGCTTCGCGGTTAGATAAACAAACAGTGTCTTGCGCAACCCTTTACTGGGAGTTCACAGCGAAGTTATTATCTAGAAGTGATCTTTACTTATCAAATATATAAATATTAATGCATGAAAGAACACAACAGAAACAACACACAGAACCACGACACAAGATATAACGTGGTTCACCCCTAGTGTAGGGGTTACGTCCATAGAACTGTGTTTTATTCAATTTTCTACAAAAACCACAGTTCTGATCTGCGCACTCAGCTACAGATCCCTTCAAGTCCTCAAAGCCGCGCACACAGCTGCAGGCCTCTGCGCACACAGCTGCAGATTTCCTTAATCACCCAAAACCCTCTGCACACACAGCTGCAGAGGTCGTCCACACACACAGCTGGGACTTAACCTTTTCTTACAAAACAGCCTTTGCTTCGCATCAATTCCTCTTACACAAAAATCCTAACCTAACTTCTTTTCAAGAGTGCATATTTATACAGCACACCTATTACAAAACCATGGGCTTAAACCATGGGCACCCCAAAGCCCAAACCCTGGACTTAAACCATGGGTTTATTACAAAAAGAGGACTTTGACTCAACCCCGACACCCCTAAGACTATTTTGAGTCATACAACTTCCACAACAAAACCGCGGAGTTACCAAAATTAGGGACCTTTAAGGTGTGCACCCCAACACTTTTCATGAAACACTGAATTTTGGAAATATTGATGCATATTTTATTTTCACATCGAATGACTATAGGCTCAAGGTGGGCTCAAGCTTCTCACTGAACGATCCTGCAAGTAGATTTCTAAGACAAACTACTTCTCGGTAGGAAGTACCAGCTACCATGTATTATGATTTTGTAGTACTCTGGGCTATGGATCCTTGCTAACTGCTGGACCAAGACATCATAACTGAACTCAAGCTATAACCGTAGCCAATTGTAATTTTTGGTCCATGATGCTACTACCCCAATATGAATCAACATATCCAAGTAACATCACTCCTACATTGGAGGCATATCTAACTCCATAAGAAATCGTACCTCGAAGGTACCTAAGAATAGGCTTAGCAACAACCCTATGTTTGTGTTTCAGATTAGACATAAACTTATTCAAAATACTCACAACATAACATATTTTAGGTCTCGAGTGTATAAAGTACACCAATGAACCAATAATTTGTCTATACAAAGTGGGGTCCACTAGACAATCCAATATCCATCTTAATAATTTTCCTCAAATTGGAAACCATGGATTTGCAATCCATCATGCCACAACTACGCAATATCTCAACAATGTACTTCCCTTGAGACATAAATATCTTATCTTTTCTTTGTGAAATCTCAAGGCCAAGAAAGTAATGCATACGACCTAAGTCTTTCATCTCAAACTCAAAAGTGAGATCCCTCTTACACCAAGTAATCATATGTTCCTCTCCAATAAGGAACAAATCATCAACATATAGAACCAATATTAACAGTTGGTTCTTCACTACTTTCAAGTATAAATTTTAATCAACTTCTCTCTTGGAGAAGCCCAGTTTTTTAAGGTAGCCATCAATTCTCAAATACCATGCTATGGGGGATTGTTTAATCATGTACAAGGATTTCTTCAACTTGAAAACATGGGATTCCTTCCCATGAACCACAAACCCCTCGGGCTGCTGAATATAAACCTCTTTCTCAACCTCACTATTGAGGAAGGTTGTATTCACATCCATTTGGTGAATCTTCCATCCTATAAAACATTCAAGTGAGATCGTAACTCGAATGGTGGTGTATCTAGCCACAGGAGTGAATGTCTCATCATAGTCTATGTCTTATTTATGAGATAATACTCAGGAAACAAATATGGATTTATACTTCTCAACACTTTCATAAGAAACATGCTTAATCTTATAAATCCATTTGGAAGTGACTATGGAATTCCCTTCAGGTTTAGGAACAACTTCTGAAACATCATTCTTCATTATATACTTGTACTCTTATGTCATTGCATCTTTCCATACTTGTCTCTTAGTATCTTCTTCATATGAGGTAGGCTCGGAATCATTGATGTGACTCATTAGTGCAACATACCCTGAATATTTGTAAGGTTTCTTTCACTCTTTGGGTTATCCTAATGGTGATCCATTATTCTATGTATCTTTAAGAATAGATCAGAACCATGTGGAATTTCTCTTAGCGGGAGGTTCCTCAAGTGATCTCTCAACTAGTTCTACCGATTCTTCGGGAGCTAGCGAATCTGAGAACAATTGTTGATTCTCCCTCTGAACCTATGAATGAAAGAAACTCAATATGGGTCCTCCATCATGGAAGTCTCATGCTCCTCCATGTTTATATCATACTGAATATCTTTTGATTGCTTGAATGCAGCCTCTTCATGGAATGTCACATCCCTTATGACTTCAATGTGTCTTTCATCGGACACATATATTCTAAAGGATTTGGATGACTCGCTATAACCAACAAAGGTTCCCTTCTTTCTAGAAGGATCTATATTTCTCCTCTTTTATTTTGGTGCATGAATGTATATTTGGATACCGAAGATCCTCAAGTGTGAGATGTCTGGATTCTCACTAATGAAAACTTCTTCTAATGTCTTGTCTTCCAAGATGGCATGTGGGATTCTATTCTAGATATATATAGATGTACTAGTGAACTTTTCACATAATGAGGTAGACATATCTTAATCATTCATCATGGATTTTGTATCCTTACATATGGTTTTATTCTTCCTTTTGACAACTCCAATTTTCTAGGGTTTGTAGGGTATTGTCAACTATTTACATATTCCTACATCACTACAGAACTCATTAAATGCATGAATCATATTTACCTCTCTTATAATACCTTAATGCATAGATGTGATTCCCCATTTGATTTTAAACTAGGTCCTTGAACTCTTTTAACTTGCTAAGAGTTTTAGTCTTAGCCTTCGGGAAATAAATCCATGACTTTCTGGAGAATTCTTCTATAAACAATACATAATATAAATATCCACTCAGGGAGGGGGATAACATGGGACCATAAGAAGGAATATAAACTGTAAACCCAACGCTCATGTATCCACTACCACCCCCATGGGAATGGACTTTGATGTTAAGACCAGATTAAGGAAGTGAAAATCCCCTCATGAATGGAGTAGAAGGAGGAATATGGCCACTTATGAATTGATGTTCAAGGTAAGGGGCTGATGTGCTCCCCATTCTAACACTAGGGTCTGCACTGAAACCTGGGGCAAGTGACAGAATACTAGTAGTGATGTTAGGCATGTTGAATGTAAAAGGATGTGAACTTATGGGAACTAACTATCTCAACACTCGATCTTCCGAAGGAAACCTTTCAGTGGATAGTTGTAAAGTTTGACAATTGTGGGGTTGTAGTATGGGAAGGACCAACCCTCAAGGGTCGTTATAAACCGAAGTCCTGGGAATCCACTTAGTAGATAAAGGAGGAACCTCAAAGGCTCCTCTCCCCACTCCAGACGACTTGGACAGAGGGAAATCCTGGGATTTTGAAGTGATACTCATCATAAGAACTGTGTGGGAACCTCTATGGACAAGAGGCCACCTACAATGTCTAATCCTCTTATGAAGAAGAGGTGGAGGATCACAAGCTAGTAATCCTGCTAAATGTCGAGATCCATGAGGTGTCGAAAATCAATCCATGATGACTCCACAAATAAAAAAACTCAAGTAACTACAATCCCTAAATCCAATTAGCACTCACAGAGCACAACCCTAAGTAAATCTAGGTCATATCCAAACAAGCCAATAGTGAGGACAAGTGAGCTCCCGAATGTAGCAGGTATGTCTTTCCTAGAAGAGGCCTGAGACTCCCATACACTACAAGCATAGGTGTGTAACCACTTATAGTGGCCCTTAGCTTCAATGAATAAAGTGACTTGTTTGACCCCTACATGGCCATGACACTCACTGAATAACCTATGCAAGAACCCCCTACGATACCTAGGTAAGGAAACTAAGGTTAGCCCAATATAATCAATGCTCAGGTAGATAATCGTAGGCAGGATCTACCGTATGGGTAGGGTAACAAATCTCGAAGCTCGAAAGTGTAAAATTTACCTCAAAATCCCCTAGATATGAATAATATCCTGGAAATATCTCTAGCGCTCAACAAAAAGTAGTAGGGGTCTATCCCCACCACCAACGTGCACGTTTCCTTGTGCTTGACTCATGTGTATCCAATTTTTAGCGAAGGAAAAGTCGACATAATTTTTAGCGGACTTGTAGCTATGAATCCAAATAAAAACAAACATTTAAAATAAAAATCATAATTCTGTCGGTTTTTCGACCTCTATGAAGTAAAATTTGTGGTCAGATTTCCATTAAAATCGACAATGTGGTTATACTACTGATGAAAAATTTGAGGAAGCTTTGTCGGATATCCGACCTAAATGAAGTGAAATTTATGGTAGGATTTACATTAAATCCGACAACAATGCTACAATACCGACGAAGGGGAGGCGTCAGATATTCAACCCTTATAAAGGAAACGTAGTCGGATTTTCGACACCTATGCGTTGAAATTTGCGGCCGGATTTCCAACATATACAAAGAAAACTTAGTCGGAGTTCCAACATCTATGCACTGGAATTTGTGGTCGATTTGCCGATGACTACAAAGGAAACGTAGTCGGATTTCCGACATATATGCACTGAAATGTGTAGTCGGGTTTTCGACGTCTACGAAGAAAACTTAGTCAGATTTTTTACGTCTATGAAGAAAACTTAGTCAGATTTCTGACGAGTGTTTTCATTATCGAAAAAATGCCAAAATTTAATCGACATTTAAAAATAAAGAGGATTGTCGAAGTGCCAACAATAATATGTCGAAAATCAGACATTTAAGCCATCGGATTTTGTGTTAAAAAATGCTAGTGCATGATTCAATCTATTTTGAGGATTACAAACCTATATATTTGTGTAATTGCATATACAATATCATAGTAAATATTATTGCTAGCATAGTGAAGTATGTTCTCTCTAGATGTATCTCTCAATAATAGTTTTGATTTCTGGCTAGAACATAGATACATAAAGTAGAGAGGGTTTCTTAGAAAACATTTCATTCCATAAAATTAGACAAACTGAAAGTAATAGTTATAAAGATAGATATGTCCAATGCTTATGACATTGTAAAATGGATATATAATGAATCGCTAACGATCCATGTGGATTTTAGTTTTCAAGTGGTAAGCTAGGTGATGGCATGTATTACCATGGTGACCTTTGTAGTACTAGTTAATGGACATGCATCTAGTTGCTTTAGAAGTAGCAGAGGATTGAGACATGAGTTTCCTATGTTCCCTTTTCTCTTTCTTTTGGTAGTAGAGGGGCTTGGTAGATACTTGTTGGAGGATAAAGAACTAAATTTTTTAAAGGAATTAACATGGGGAATGCATTGTTCATATCACATTTTATTTTTGTTGATGATATCCTTATTTTGTCATGGTTCTCTAAGGGATGGGATGAGGCTCAAAAGAGCTAATAGATCAATGTTGTTTGGAAATAAGCATGTAGGTAAATGGGGGAAATCCTTTCGTGACTTTTATGGTCCTAAATGAAGAAGAGAGGACACACTTTACTCATATGTTTCCCTTTCCACAAATATATGTGGAATCTAGAATAAAGTATTTAGGTATCCACATCAAGGAAAATGACTATACCAAGAAGGATTGGGGATGGATAACATTGAAGGAGGATAAAAGATTGTTCTGGTAGATATTTTTGTGGAATCTCTCCATAAAAGTCTCCTTTATCCATTTACAATGAATAATGTTAGCAAAGGTGAGAAATCCCCAAAGGTTTAGAGGAGGAGTTTCGTTGGTTCTTTTAAAATTGCTAGACTGCACTAGTGCACTTCCAACAAATGCTCCTCGATTCTCTAAAAAATACAGCACATCAATTTCATAAAATCTATTTTCCTTATTGGAAAAATATGTTTATTTTCATTTTGCATCAAACTAACCAACACTCCACAAGCATACAGTCACTCTGATGTGACCGATGCTCACTAGTCCCCTAGGTCATCGAATGGCATAACGCACTGCTATATGATAAAATGTTTATTAATAAAAAATCAAAATTTAAATTTTAAACTATGAAAAAAGATGTCGATGTGTTATTCTTTTGAAGACACCAAGGGGTGTATATCTCTACGAAACAACATACATACATACATTCATACATACATATATACATATATCTTTGTGTATGTGTGTGTATGTATCTTTATGTATATGCATATGTATATGTGTGTATGTGTGTGTGTGCGTGCGCATATATATCTATATATATATATTATTTTAAAAAGATAGGATCCAATGCATTAGTCTATGAAACATACTGAAATATGGAGCACTGCATGTCCTAATTAAGATTCAACATAAAAGACAAATACATATACACACATACATATATATATATAACACCTTCATGGTGTTCATTTGTCATATAAATACCCATGTATTCATTATAGTAAATAAAATATATCAACTAATAATTAAATTTATCATAATATAAATTATTTTTTTAATTAAGAAAATAAAATAGAGTACACTGCACTTTGTTATACACACAACAGTGTTGCCTGCATAGGTTTGTGGAGAGCTGGTTATGCAAACCAGTTATCATAGGCTTACGAAATATATTGTGCGCCGTAAAAAAATTTACTCATTGGTGCACTCCAATGAGACACATGTCGAGATAAAGTAAAATAATAAAAAAATTATGGATTGGAATTTTATTTTGAAAATACACATAATGTTCTAGACCACCTAAACACAAGTGCACATCCATTTGGTTTGACCACACCATTGTCAATGTTGTTCACGTGTGATATTCCTCATGTGCATTGATTTCAATCCTTTTTTTTATAAATTTCGAAAATGGTAAAAAAAAACATTCATTGAGTACGTGGCCACGATGCCTCCTTGGCTCACAGGAGATTAGGTAAACGTTTTCTCACCTCATTTTAAAATTCATCTTTAATTTCCTTCTTTTTTCAATTACAAAAATAAATCTCTCTCTATATATATATATATCAAGATTGGGTGCATATAATTGTAAAATGAATCACATTGAGTATGGTTTTTTTCAGTGTATGTTACATAATGTGGATGATGTATCAGTGTTTTATCAACACATTGATATGTGTGTAAGTCTAGTGGAATAGCTCAAATGGTTGAGTGTTGTAATTTTTGGGAAGAAAATTTCGAGGTCAAACTTTTAGGTGGTTATACATTGCTATAAAGAGCCTCACTTGATTTCCCCATTGAATTAGCTTTGTAACAAGAGTAAACGAGATATGGCCTGCTGTAATTTCTTCTCATGAATATGTATATAAACATGTATGTTATTAAGAAAAACATACGTATTGTGTCAAGGTACACACCAATACAAATGTTGTGTTTTATTAGTAACACACCATCCATATTTTTAATGTACAATTATAAAATCGAATGTGAAATTAAAACGTTGATGCAGTGTTCATAGTTCATATCATAAAATAAATCATTGTAAGTAGTGTGACCGAAAGAATACACCTCAACGCAAAGTTGTGCATATTTAAAAAAATATTACTAGTGCATTATTATTTTATAGGCATTGGATTAAAAAAAAAATCCAATAAGGCCTTACGAGTGCGGAAATGTAGGGGCATGCCATTTATAGTGCGCATGTTTATGATAGTTGCATCGTAGTTGATGTTTCTATGATTTTGATACACCGTTAGCGATGCGGTAATTATATTACATATTGTTGACGTTGTGTTACTATTTTTAAGGCACTACTATTAATGTTTCTATATTTTTTTGCAAAAGAAATTAATTTATATTTAGATAAATAAAAGATAGTCATTTAAAACTCTTTTTTTTTTGATAATGTGTGTGTTTCTAATACATTAATAATTTATGTTAATTAGAGTCAACAACAGTAGGGTTATAACTTAGACTTGAAAACTTTTATATATTGTTTTGGCTCCTCAAGTTTTATGAGGTGACATCTCTTAAGGTAAATACCACATTTCTCGGGCAGTTCATTCATTGGTGAGATCATGGCAAGAAGAAAATTAAAGTTGGTCTTGATCTATGGTTCCATCCCATAGAGGAGGGCATTTACTTTTTTACTAGGCTATCTAGGAGGGAGAAGGATTTCTCCTAGTTCACCGATCTCCTAGGTTTTGTGGGAGAGAGTCAATTGGAATATGTTCAAAGATATGTCATTCAAGACATCGTTGGTCCTTCTAACTTCCAGGTTCTTAGTGTCTAGTTGCATTTACATGTGTTCATTGCAAAGGAGGTTAGGTTCCTCTCAATTATGGTCATGATAATGTCCCACTACACCTCTGATGGGTATTGAATTAGCTACCTCCTATTATATTATGTAGATTCTTTAGTGTAGACACGTAGATGTATTAGGTGGTTTACCATTTTTTTGCAACAATTTGTTTTTATTTGGATCTATTTTGAACTATGTTTGATGGGAGGGTAGTCTTCCCATTTTATTTAGAGTTGTTTTGCATATTTTCTAAACGGTTTAGTATGAGGACCAATAGGCTTATGTGCATGTGGGGAAATGTTTTTCCCAAGTGGGACCAGTCAAAGTTCCCATGCTGGATCACTCCAAAGGCACTGGATATGCTCTCCAGTGAGGATGATCATACCATGGACCTTATGCATTTCCCTTTTCCATGGATGGACTATCGAGAATTTCCAAACATATGATTTACTTGGGACGAGCCACCAAATTCCAAAGGTAATATTAGCGTTATGTTTTCAATAATCTAGTTGAATTTTGTTAGCTATTTAATGCACATGTGTTTTATTATAACATTTGATTTAAATTGTCTAATTATCGATATCTACTTTTTTTGTGGATATTAGCACATATGATGGGGAGGATCCTCCCCAAATTGACAAGGATGTGTATAAGGTTGATGAGATACCTTAGTTATAGAGTCTAGTCCTAGGATTGGGGGTAGATTTTAGATTCCATTACAACATGTTTGGTAAATTGTGTGGACCGATGGTTCAACAAAGAGTTCATCCAATGCATGTTACAAAGATCATATGGGACTTGGATATCTCAAAGAAATTGGTGACCCTTCCACATGATATTCTATTATTGATGCATTATATTGTCAATGAGGTTAACCTACTTGAGAGGATGAGGGGTACCATCATAACCATTCATCTTCATTTGATTCATCCCCTTTAGATGGTGATCCTCCATATTCTCCACCTCCACCTCCTCCTTTGTAGCTCAACCAACCACCCTCTCCTTCACAATTCGACCCTCCTCCACATGTTGACCAACCAACACCTCTTCCTCCATAAGTCGATCCATCTCCATAGTTCGAACAACAACCATCTCCTCCTCCAGAAGATAACCCATCTCCACAAGGTGATCAATCTACGTCTCCTTATCCACTAGTTAGTTGACCACACTCTCCTATTCTAGTAGCCAACCCACTAGTTGAAACACACCTAGTTCAATTATTACTTCTATAGAAAATATGGTGACATCAGGTCATATGACTCCTAGTGGAGAAATATATCAAATGTTGGTTAATGCATTGTTATCTAAAGGAGGTACCGGTATTTCCTATAGATCTAGGGGTAGATCCATTGATCACACGTCTACCTCTGATCATGGTGGAGGTATTGATGTCTCTACATCCACTAGTGGACCACCTACCATATAGTTGTTATATTTGAACATATGTATATATTGAAATGTCGTGATGTATATTTTACGTATTCCTTTTACTTTTATTTTTGACTTGATATGTATATTTCACACACAACACACACGCATAGATATTTTGATAATATTGTTCATATTTATGTTCCATTTCATATCTTGTTGATGTTGAAGACTTGAAGTTTTTTTATTTACGAAATATTAGCGTTTGTATGTTAATTATTTCTATTGTTAATGATTGTTTTTCTCATTTTAAATTAAATGAGATGTATCACTCACTCAAATTTGAAATTCAATATTTGTCATATTTGACATGTATATATATATATAGATTTTGAGATTAGTATTCATGTATATTAGTGTATTTTCATGTCACTTAGATGTTGATGTTGTTTATAAAATTTATTGTGTATATTAATGATTAACATCAAAGAAAATGACTGTACCAAGAAGGATTGAGGGTGGATGATATTGGAGGAGGAGAAAATATTTTTATGCTAGATATTTTTGCGGAATCTCTCCATAAAAGTCTCCTTTATCCATTTATAGCGAAGAGTTTTAGCAAAGGTGAGAAAAGCCCAAAGGTCTAGAGGAGGTGTTTTGTTGGTTCTTTTAAAATTTCTAAAGTACACTAGCACACTTCCAATAAACACTCACCAATTCTCTAAACAATACAACACATTGATTTCATAAAATCTATTTTCCTTATTGGAAAAATATGTTTAATTTTAGTTTGCATCAAACTAACCAACACTCCACAAGCATACAATCACCCTTATGTGACTCATGCTCACTATCCCCCTAGGTCATCAAATGGCATAACGCATTGCTATATGATAAAATGTTTATTAATAAAAACTCAAAAGTTAAATTTTAAAGTATTAAAAAGAATTTCGATGTGTTATTCTTTTGAAGATACAAAGGGGTATATATATATAGATATATCATTTTTTAAAAATAGGATACACCGCATTTTGTCTATGAAACACTCTTGTGCATATTGAAATATGGAGCACCGCATGTCCTAATTAGGATATAACATAAAAAAATACACATCTATGTGTGTATGTATATGTGTATTTATAGAACCACCTTCACGGTGTTCATTTGTCATATAACCACCCATGTACGCATTATTCTAGTAAATAAAATGTATCGACTAATAATTACATTTATCATAATATAAATTAGTTTTTTATTTAAGAAATTAAAATAGAGTATGGTTCACTTTGTTAATAATAATAATAATAATAATAATAATAATAATAATAACAACAACAACAACAACAACAACAACAACAACAACACAACACTGATGCGTGCATAGGTCAGTGGAGAAATGGATATGCAAACTAGTTATCATAGGTTTACAAATATGATGCATCGTAAAAAATTAGACGCATTGGTGTGCTCCTTTAAGACACATGCCGAGATACAATAAAATAATAAAAACATCATGGATTGGAATTTTATTTTAAAATATACATAATGTTCTAGACCACCTAAGCACAAGTGCACATCCATTTTGTTTGACCACACCATTGTCAATGTTGTTCACTTGTGATATTCCTCATATGCATTGAATTCAATCTTTTTTTATATGAATTTTGGAAAATGGTAAAGAAAAAAATTGTTCGTTGACTACGTGGCCATGATGCTTCCTTGGCTTACAAGAGACTAGGTAAACTTTTTATCACCTCCTCATTTTTAAATTCATCTTTATTTTCCTTCTTTTTTTAATTAAAAAAATAAATTATGTGGTGTAGTTGTGTCATTTGTCATGCACTAGAACTGTTTCGACCGTTTGTTTAATAAATATATAGAGCACATAAGATGGGGTGCATACAATTGTAAATGAATCACATCGAGGATGGTTCCTTAGTGTACGCTACATAATGTGGATGCTGGATTAGTATTTTACCAACACATTGGTGTGTGTGTGTGTGTGTGTGTGTGCAGGCGCGTGCGTGTGTGTAAGGTAATACCTTACATATTTATCTTATTAGATAAATAAATATATTTTTATACCTGAATTGATGATATGAATACATAGTCTCTCTACGTAATAGTGAAGTGTTACGTCTCTTCTCATGACGTTTGTTGCATTTAGCATATACAATATTTATTAATTAATTGCTTAATCTAATTTATTATTTTATTTACATATTATTTGATTTGGTATGTTACAAGTCATCCTTCTCTGAAAAGATTCGTCCACAAATCTTCTATGAGCGTGTTGCTGCTACTTGAATTTTTACCATGAATAATGGTGCCACGGTTTAGTAGTTATTGAAATAATTGGTATCGTTTCCATTCAAATATTTTCATGCATATGATTTTGTAGATAAACAAATAACAACTATATGGAGTATTCTTCTGAGCTTCTAATCTGATGGTGTTCTTTTAATCTTCTAATTTGGTGTATTTTCTGATATTTTTTCATGCTTTAATATGGTTTCTTATATGTAGTGGCAATTACTAATAATGTACTTACTTGCTTGTCTGATGAGCTTAGATTTAGTTGCTCCTGAGGAACCTTTTGATATTGAGATTCTAGAACATCTTGAGTTATGACCACTCGTAGAATGTTCATCCTTCATTTGTCACATCATCTTCTGGTTTTCTTTCTTCCATGTTATCATGATTAAGGTCATCATGGATGCTTTTATTTTCATCATTGCATTATTCTATGATTCAATTTTTTTATAATTGTTGTTAACAATGACTTCATTTTTAATCGTATTTTGTGTTTTATTATTACAATCTACGTCATCGTTGTTTTCTTAACAATTAATATTGGCATTGTGATTGTCAATATCATCTTGATCTTTCATATCCTTGTCTTCTACCTTTTCTTTTTCAACGCCTTTGTTATTGTCTTCCTTAACAATTCGTTGTTCTAGAGTTTCCCTAGACAATTTTGTAGATTTTCCAGCTGGCGTATTAATGTGCCTTACTTCCCTACCTTGTTCTTTATCATTATTTTATTTACATATTATTTTATTTGGTATGTTACAGTGTGTGTGTGTGTGTGTGTAATATTGGTGGGATGTCTCAAGTGGTTGAGTGCTGTAAATTTTGAGAAGAAGGTCTCGCGTTCAAATCCCTAGGTGGCTATACATTTTTATATAAGGGACTCATTTGATGTCCCCATTGGGTTAGCTTTGTAAACAGAGTGAACAAGGTG
>LPNX010028736.1:104811-178945 GCA_001517045.1 Pseudotsuga menziesii | reverse complement strand
ATATATATATATATATATATATATATATATGTATGTATATGTATGTATATAATCATGTGTGCTATTAAGACAAACATACATATTGTGTCAAGGTATGCACCAATACAGATGTTGTGCTTTATTAATAACACACCGTCCATATTCTTAATGTACAATTGTCAAATCTTATGTGAAATTAAAATGTTGATGCAGTGTTCATAGTTCATATCATAAAATAAGTCATTGTAAGTAGCATGACCTAAAGAATACACCTGAACGCAAAGTTGTGCATATTTTAAAAAATATTACTAGTGCGGTATTATTTTATAGGCATTGGATTTAAAAAAAATTCCAATAAGACCTGACCAGTCTGGAAATATAGGGACAAGTCATTTATAGTGTGTGTGTGTTTATGATAGTTTCACCGTAGTCGATGTTTGCTGATCTTGATACACCATTAGCGATGTGGTAATTATATTTACACATCATTAATGGCGTGTTACTATTTTTAAGGAACAACGATTAATGTTTCTACATTTTTTGCCAAATAAATTAATTTATCCTTAGATAAACAATAAATAGTCATTTAAAACCCATTTTTGTGATGTGTGTGTGTGTGTGTGTTTCTAATACATTAATAATTTATGTTAATTAGAAACAACAACAACAACAACAATAGGGTTATAGCTTAGACTTGACAACTTTTATATATTGTTTGGCTCCTCAAGTTTTATGAGGTGACATCCCTTAAGGTAAACACCACATTTCTTAGGAAGTTCATCCATTAGTGAGATCATGCCAAGAAGACAATTAGAGTTGGTCTTGATCTATGGTTCCATCCCATAGAGGAGGACATTTATTTCGTTACTAGGCTATCTAGGAGAGGGACGTATTTGTCCTAGTTTTTTTATCTCCCACTTGGTTTTGTAGGAGAGAGTCAATTGGAATATGTTCAAAGATATGTCATTCGAGACATTACTGGTCCTTCTAGCTTCCAAGATCCTACTGTCTAGTTGGATTTACACCTGTTCATTGCAAAGGACGTTAGGTTCCTCTCAATTATGGTCATGATAATGTCCCACTACATCTCTGATGGGCAGTGCATTAGCTACCCCCTATTATATTATGTAGATTCTTTAGTGTAGACACATAGATGTATTAGGTTGTTTACCATTTTTAGTTATTTTGCATATTTTCTAAAAGGTTTAGTATGAGGACCAATAAACATATGTGCATGTGGGGAAAATGTTTCCCAAAAGGGACTAGTCAAAGTTCCCATGATGGATCACTCCAAAGGTACTAGAGATGCTCTCTATTGAGGATGATCATACCATAGACCTTGTGCATTTCCATTGTCCATGTATGGACTAACGAGAATTTCCAAACATCTGATTTACTTGCGATGAGCCATCAAATTCCAGGGTTAATATTAGTGTTATGTTTTCAATAATATAGTTGAATTTTGTTAGTTATGTAATGCACATGTGTTTTATCATAAAATTTTATTTAAATTGTATAATTATCAATATCTACTATTTTGTGGATATTATCACATATGATGTGGAGGATATGTCTAAGGTTGATGAGATACCTTAGTCATAGATTCCAATCCTAGGACGTGCGGTAGATTGTAGATTCCATCGGGAGGTGGTCAGTAAGTTATGTGGACTGATGGTTCAACAAAGATTTCACCCAATACATGTTACGAATATCATATGGGACTTGGATATCTCAAAGAGATGGATGACCTTTGCACATGATATGCTATTATTGATGCATAATATTGTCAGTGAGGTCAACCTACTCAAGAGGATGAGGGGTGACCATCATAACCATTCATCATCATTTGATTCATCTCCTTTAGATGGTGATCCTCCATATCCTCCACCTCCACCTCCTCCTTTGTAGCTCAACTAACCACCCTCTCCTCCACAAGCTGACCCTCCTCCACATGTTGACCAATCACCATCTCCTCCTTCATAGGTCGACCCATCTCCATAGGTATACCGACCACTATCTCATCCTCCACACGCTAACCCATCTCCACAAGGTGAGAAATCACCGTCTCCTTCTCCACTAGACAGTCGACCACCCTCTCCTCTTCTAGTAGCCAACCCACTAGTGGCAACTTAATTCTATAGACAAGACTATGACATAAGGTGATATGACTCCTAGTGGAGAGATATATCAGATGTTGGTTATTGCATTGTTATGTAACTATGGTTCTAATATTTCCTCTAGCTCTAGTGGCAGAGGCATTGATCATTCCTCTACCTCTGATCATGGGTGGAGGTATTGATGTGTCTACATCCATTGGTGGACCACCTATCATATAGTTGTTATATTTGAACATATGTATATATTGAAATTTCATGATGTATATTTTACATATTCCTCTTACTTTTATTTTTTACTTGATATGTATATTTCACACACACACACACACACACTCATTTTAATATTATTGTTCATATTTATGTTCAATTTTCATATCATGTTGATGTTGAAGTTGTTTTATTTATGAAATATTATATTGTTTGTATGTTAATGCTTTCTATTGTTAATGATTGTTTTCTCATTTTAAATTAAATTTGAGATGTATCACTAACTCAAATTTGAAATGACATATTTTCCATATTTGAGTTGTATATCTAAGATATATATTGATTTTGAGATTAGTATTCATGTATATTAGTGTATTTTCATGTCATATTGATGTTGATGTTGTTTATAAAATTTGTTGTGTATATTAATGATTAACATCATTATTGATTTCGAAATTTCGAAATTTAATTTGATATGTCTCAGTGAGTATTTAAGTTAGAGATGCATCATAAAATGTTTATAGTATTATTTTTTTTCAATCTCTTCCTTATTTAATTTAGTAACAATATCTTAAATTTAAAAATAAAATTTAGGTTTCATCAAAAGAAATTGTTTTCTTTGGGTATTTTTCGACTAAATAAAGTTCATCTTCAATAAACTCTTCCCTAAAACTAGTGAAAAATATTAAAAAATATTAGATTGATGAACACATTACACACAAAATTGATTTCAAGCAAATAAAATGGTTTGAAAAATCATGAAAAATATTCTTAGTTATAACCTTAACAATAGTTATTTCTTATCTTTGATGACAGATGGAGATGGAATATATCCATGTATGGTAATGGTGAATGTTATATATATATATATATATATATATATATATAACCTATGGTAACCAACCTTCAACCCAATGAAAAAATCTATAATAACGTTCTTTTAATGGATTAGTTTGCTTAGTCTTCCTTTGTATTATTGAACATTAGTGACCTCAAGCACTAATGATTGTGAACAATTGTAATTCAACGCTAACAATTATGTACACTACTAACGATTGTGAACAATTGTAATTCAAAGAAGTATCCCAGGTTGGTCAAGGTTGTGTACGCCACTTTTGTCGACCCTTATACCAAATTAAACATTGTTTAAAATAGTCATTTAATATTGATAAAAAAAGTTTAGAATTTGAATATTAGACATCAAATTTAGAATTGTACAAGTAAAAAATTGAAGCTTACAAATAAAAATTGAATATAAAATCCCACATAAAATAATGATGTATAGAAAATTTACTTCAAACTATTCAGAAGTCAAAGTTGAATACTAACTTTTGGAATAGAAATGTTTATTTATACACCTAAAATTATTTAAAACTAAAATCAATAAAATAATAGTGATATGAAAATTTTTCTTTTAATAAAATAATTCTTTAAATTTTCATTTATAATTTCTTACAATCAAATTCTATTTTTGTATCACTTATCATATAATAGTTTTTAAATGGCATACATTATTCTTCTAAGAATCTATAACTTGGTCACTATTTGATGTAATTGAAACGTGAACTTCTAATATTGTTGTGATAAGGATAATTGCTTCTTCTCAAGGTTATCGATATGTGTTACGGAGAAAAAATTCTTAGGATTGGGGTGGACCACAACAGACAACATGACACTAGAAATCAATCCATTCTCTAGAATGCTAGATACATATAAGAAACTAAACACTAAGGGATAAGAATCGTACCTCAACTGGATGTTCGAAGAAGATCCCCCTAGAGATATCGATCAAAACTTGTCCCTACACTTTGTCCTCAACAAAAAAGATATGTACAAGCATGATATATAATGTGTTAGTGTCTAATCTAGAATATTTGAAATTTAAACATGTATACAAAGTAATTACATCCATGGATACAAATATTCATAATTACACATGAAATTGGACAAGAAATAGATATTTCTATTAATGTAAACATAGATATAAATGTCAACCTTTGTCGGCACCTCATCAGAACCAAGAAACCAAGTCCCTCCACCTGGGGCTCCACCACTTCAATCCTCCATGCAATGTCAAACTCACAAACACAAGGGAAATCTTAGGAAAGAGCGCTAATGACTTCCTCAAGGACAAAGGGATGCAGACTCAAACACACTAGAATGGGGCAATTTTTTGCTATAATTCCTTATCTCTCCAAAATACTCCTCCTCCAATGCTTCACAATAGTTTAATATATAGCCCCTAAATAGGAAGTGAAGGGTCGAATCAGAGTGTTTCTCGACATATGGAAGGCCAAGGATCAAGTTATTCATTACTTGATGGGGAAATCTCCAAATATTTTTTGTTTTTCGGCATAAAATTTGATGTATGTGGGTGACAATGGTGCAAGTTGTGTATACATGAGTTGTATACTTATGACCTATGTGTATCTTCAAAAATAGTTTTTTATAGGTTTAAACTGGAGCATCGAGGATATGGTGAGTAAATGGGGTAAGTGAGTGTGCATAGAAATAGGGAAAGGCCATCAAAGCATGATGTATCAAGTGTGGAAAATCATGCTATAATAGATACCCCCTAATGTGTGAGTTCATAGGGGTACACGATGGATGAAATACATTATAATAGTCCTAGGAGTGGAGTAGTGAAGAACCATATGGAAGAACCAGCCACTCATTAGTATAATACAATGACAACTATCTAAATATGACTACATATATGAAGTATATATATAAATCCTGAATACATATCAGTACAATGGCCATGAATAGGAATAACAAACATATGTCAGGAGTGGTTATCTCCACGTACAATATACAATGAAGTATGGTCTCCATACTGAATGAAGACGTCAGGCACATAAGAAGATACATTGAAATATGGCATGAGAATTGAAATCTCATAAATATTGCCGCAATCAATGAAGTAGCATATATGGTATGCCACCAAAATCTGAGGTATTCTACATAAATCGTCGCTATTACATGTCACGTCACGTGAATAAAGGTGTTGAGGTCGAACATGATGGACCATACTCTAATTATCGATCATTGATGTGTACCGTTAATAGACACAAGACATCACACCGATAATGATGATGGGAATCAAAGTACAAAGTGAATTCAATCAAGTGCGAATAGATGTGTTGAGGTTGAACAATTCAAAAAATCCATTGATCAAGGGACATTGATGTATTCCCAAATATTTCAATGGTGAGAGAACCTTCCACTGATGACTGCAAGCTTCAAGGAACTTAATGGAATCTAGATATCGATTCCATAATAAATGATATGAAGTTGATGGAATGGAATCCATTGGAAGGAGGGCATTAATGCATCCCCCATCAACCAACACGAGGTACTTAGCAACACTGGATAATTTGGAAGAACTCGAAAGAACAAGATATGTGTGAAACAGTAACCAATTTATCGGGAATGGCCGACATGTAGAGTCAACATAACTGAGGAATGGTCAACTCATACTTAAATACTTCCTTTGAACAAAAACATAAGGTAGATGGAGAAACTTAGGAGGCACAGACTCAAAGTGAAAAATGAGACAACTATGTGACATAGGAGGCATCATGAGAGGCTCCATAGTGAATGGAAGCATAATAAGTCAGTGGAGAAAGCTCTGAATAATGAGTGAAACACCTAAGGTCATACTAGAAACCCAACCAATGATGAATATACTCATGGACCATGCTCTATTCGAAGGAAACACGACTGCTGCCAAGGTGAGACAATATCATTTCCCATCAGAGTTTTTATGTTTTATGTTTTATGAATTTTTTTCTTTTTTCATGTTAAGAAGCTTGAAAAAGAGTAAAATTCTTATAGTACAACAAGGAGGAAACGAGTGTCGCGGGAAAGAAAACCAGTTCTAAGTAGTGGAACATACCTATGCTTAATGCAAGGAAGCATGTGCAGGATAAGGACACCTAGGGGGATGTCTCCTATGGGTATGGGATACTCATGCTGGAAAAGATAATTGAGAGGCTCTACTTGGCTAGTATTGAGAAAAGCTCGGGCTATATGGATTATAAAAGTGAAGCAAGGAGCCAACACTAAGCTCAATGCGACAAGAGGACGCATGCAATTTCATTACAACTTGATAAATGGGAGTCCCTATAGGAGATGGCCAGCATAAAATATGAAGAATAGTATTTGGTTCTTGTTTAAAGACATGGAGGGACTATAAGGGACTCCCAAACCTAAAAGGGGGGAACCGTATGACAGAGCGAGATCTAACTAGGGAACCCATGATTAGGAAAGATATACCACTTACGTAATGTCACTTTTGGTAGCAGTAAGATGGTTTCATGACATTAAGAAGTGGGTTTCTACCTATGGTTAATGTGACATAGTAATAGGATAATGAAAAAATGAACATGGAAGATGGTCTTATTGTATATGTTAGTTCAATTTTATACCTTCCATAGGAATGAACAAGCCAAAACTCAGTGAGAGTGCACAACAAATGGACCCTACACAATGACATTAGTCCAAAAACAACTACAAATAGTCAGTAAAGATTCCAAACTATAGGATATAGGGAGGATTGATCATGAGAAAAACATTTGAAAGAATCAGTGCAGTGGATGATGGGACATAAGACAGAATGTAAATTTTAAAACCAACACTCATGTATCCACTACCACCCCCACGAGAATGAACACTTATGTTAAGACCAAAAGAAGGAAGTGAAAATCCCCCAATAAATGGAGTAGAAGGAGGAATATGACCACTTCTTAATTGATGAGCAAGGTAAGGGGATGATGGGACCATCATTCTAACACTAGGGTATGTATTAGAACATGGTACAGGTGACAAAATACTAGTACTGATGTTAGGAATTCTGAATGTAAAAGGACCTAAAATTACAGGAACTGAAACAGTCTCAACACTTGACCTTCCTGAGGCAAAATTTCGATGAACAAATCTAAAATATGACAACTTTGTGCATGTAGTATGGTAAGGACTAGCCCCATGAGGGTCGATATAAATCAAAGTCCTGGGAATCCACATAGTAGATGAAGGAACAACCTCAAAGGAGGCTCCCCCCATTCTAGACGACGGGGATTAAGGGAAATCCAGGGATTCTGAAGTGGTATTGATGGTAAGAACTATGTGGGAACCTCTATGGACAAGATGCCACCTAGAATGTATAATCCTCTTACAAAGAGGAGGCGAAAGATCGCAAGGAGGTAATCATGTTAAATGGCGAGATCGACGGGGTGCCAAAAATCAATAAATGATGACTCCACAAATAAAAAGACTCAAATTACTATGATCCCTAAATCCAACTAGTGCACATAGAGCACACTCCTAAATAAAACTAGGTCATATCCAAACAAGCTAATAGTGAGGACAAGTGAGCTCCTAAATATAGTAGGTATGTCTTACCTAACAGAGGCTTGAGACTCACATACACTATAAGTGGAGGTGTGTAACCAATTATAGTGGCCCTCAACTTCAATGCATAAAGTGACTATGTTGTCCAACCCCTACTTGGACAAGACGCTATAGAATATCATCTACAAGCACCCGATGTGATACCTAGTTAAGGAAACTATGGTCACCCTAATATAATCAATGCTTGGGTAGACATTCGCAGGAAGGATATATCGTATGGGTAGGGTAACAAAGCCTGAATCTTTAAAGCACCAAAGTTACCTCAAAATCCCCTAGATACGAATAAGATCCTAGAAATATCTCTGGAGCTCAACAGAAAGTAGTAGGGGGGTATCCCCACCACCAGTGTGTGTGCTACCTCATTATTCACTCCTTTTCAAATGTCAATGCAATCCTTCCTATATGAAAACCTAAACACTATCTCATCCAAGCAACCCAATGCAAGTACCTTCTTAAATGAATATGCGAGATGCAAGTAAGTATGGAACTATAGAATTTTTTTTCCAAGATAAGTGAATGAAAATGCAATAAAATTCACCAAATTTACGAGTCTCTACAACAAGAAACAAACACAAGCCAATAAAGACACTGGGACTAAAATTCTAATGCACTAATGACAAAACAAAAATGAGATAAATTGACAAGAACAATTTTCAAAGAAAGAAAATTAATAAAAAGGGGTCTCTGGTCACAAAAGTAGTAATAAAAAGACAATATTGGTACCCAAGAAGACCCATCCACACTCACAACCCACCCAACAACTTCACACATAAATAAATCAACCAAAAGGGAGGATGCGCATGACTGTTCAAAAAACAATAGTGTATGTACATGATTAGGTAGAGCGCAACCCGCGTATATATGTGTTTGTATATTCTATGTCTTGCATATACAAAGGAGAAACCGGTAAAAAAAGGCCAAGGTTCAAACCGCTCTAGGGGACTATCAATGAATGAACATACTACCAAATGCGGCATAAAAATGGGGAGAAACAGAGAGCAAATGAGCAAAAAAATTCACCCAAAACCCCAACAAAATGGAAAATCCCCAGCAGAGCCTCCAATTCTGTTACAGAGAAAAATCCTATGGCTTGGGGTGGACCACAACATACAATATGACACCAGAAATCAATCCATTCTATAGCATGCTAGATACATAAAAGAAACTAAACACTAAGGGATAAGAACCGTATGTCAACCAAACGTTTGAAGAAGATCCTCGCTGAGCTATTGATCAAAACATGTCCCTACACTTCGTCCTCAACAACAAAGAGATATAAAAGCATGATATATAATGTGTTAGTTTATAATCTAGAGTATTCAATTTAAACATGTATGCAATGTAATTACATCCATGGATACAAATATTCAGAATTACACATGAAATTGGACAATAAATGGATATTTATTTTAGTGTAAACATAGATACAATTAACAACCTCTATCAACACCTCATCGAAACTAAGAAACCAAGTCCCTCTGCCACTTAAATCCTCCATGCAATGGCAAGCTCACAAAGATAAGGGAAAGCTTGGGAAAGATCGCTAATGGCTTCATCAAGTACAACGAGATGCAAACTCAAGCACACTAGAATGGGGAAACATTTCTCTATAATCTCTTTACTATCCAAGATTCTCCTCCTCTAATGGTTTGCAATAGCTAAATATATAACCCCTCAAGAGGAAGTGAAGGGTCGAATCAGAGTGTTTCTTGGCATATAGAAGTCCAAGGATCAATTCATTTGTTAGTTGATGGGGAAAACTCATAATATTTTTTGTTTTCAACATAAAACCCGATGTATGTGGGCGACAGTGGTGCAAGCTTCGTATGCGTGAGTTGTAGACTTGTGACCTGTGTGTATCTTCAAAATGAGTTTTTATACGGTTGAACTGGAGCATCGGGGCTATGGTGAGTCAATGGGGTATAGTGAGTCTGCATATGGACATGGAAAGGCTATCAAAGCATGATGTATCATGTGTGGCAAATCACGCTATAACAATATGTGCCTTAGTATTTTTTTTGTTTCCTTAGGCCCCTCTCATCCTTAGACACACAAGCACAACATTTCCAAGGCTTTGTCATGCATAATACCTCATGTAATATTAATGTTTGTTGAGAATTAGGTTCACACATACCAATGTGAATATATATGTCTACCACATGATTTAAAGGGTCATCTATCTTGTATTAACATCCTATCCATATGGTGTCTATAAAACATGAAAAATCAACTATACACACTATTTCATGCCTAAATTCTTTAACAATTTATAAATGGTATTATGTAATCAAATTGGACCAAATCCATATCAATATCAATATGTTGAGAAGACCCATTCCAAAAATTCCAAATTTTGGTTTTTGATTATTTAATTTTCATAAAATTGACACATAATTACATAATTTGGTTTCTCAATTGATGTGCATAAAGTTAACATTCGTAACCACTTTACCTCATGTATTGTGTTTATCATTTCAAAGTTAAACAATATACCAATTTAGGCACATGAATTAGATGCTTATGTATTGTGTTTATCATTTCAAAGTTAAACAATATACTAATTAAGGCACATGAATTATGGCATCTAGACATAGATTATTGTAATTGTGTTTTGAGAAATTAATTTTTTTTGTATCTAGGATACATTTACTTGCACCATTATGATTTCAGTGTTGAATACTTCCTACCTCTAACTTAGTGCATGAATTAAGGCACTAAAAATCATGAGTGGATGAAACACTCTCTATTTTACCAATTGCTTCAAAAGTGATATCATATATTTCAATAAAATGTTTCACTTTAAAAAAATTGTTGATAAATTCCTTTTCCAACATCATAAAAATGAATAAAAAATTATAATTTACAAATTATAGATAGTTCACAAATAAAATGGTGCATCCACAATATAAATGTTGAAATAAAATGTATACATGGCATTGCTCTCCATTGTCATCACCTTGATTATCTTCCTTATTTAACATTATAACATTGTTGTTCTAAAAAAATGTTCTTGAATCATGTCTTAGTATGAAGTACCAATCTATATTCATGAAATGATATTAAAGAAAATGAAACCAAGTCTAAACCAAAAATACAATCAAATGAATCTCTACATAAATCAAAGAATATTAATAACAATGCTCCCAAAATTAAATGTTTAAAAAAAACATTATTATGTATATAAAATATAATTAAACATAACTAATATAATGATATATCAAAAAATAAAACATAACTAATATAATGATATATAAAAAAAATAAAATAAATAATAAATAATATTAATAGAAATACCTTTCATAAAGAACACATTGTATTTATATGGAACACTCAAATATAAAATGTAATTTTCATTATTTTATATATTCAATATTTATATTTTAAAAATTAAAATTAAACTTTTATTACATATTTGAAAAAGTTTCTATTAACTTAAATGTAAAACGTAATTTTCATTATTTTATATTTTTAATATTTATATTTTAAAAATTAAAATTAAACATTAAACATTAAAATTTAACTTTCATTATAAAAAATGAAATTTATTAAGAAAGAAAAAAAATCATTACATACAACATGAAATATACTTGTATAAATTCTTTATAAGTTTAAGTAAAAATCAACATTTTAACTATGGCCATATAATACATAGCGTTATTTGAATGTTGTATTCTAATATCTCGTCAAGAAAACAATATCTTTAAATTTTACTATTAATACAAAAATTCGAAATACAATAAGTTTTTTTAATAAATTAGTGTTCCTCTTGTTAACAAGATATGAAACAACGTTTATGCCAAAACTTGAAAACATTCTCATGTTTTTCTCTTGTGCACATGTGGAATCGACTCATATGCTTCCAAAACTAATTCACAAACCTCCATCTAAACATCACCATAGTCCCAAAAACAAGGGGTTGTTAAAAATATCTTAGTCTTTGGCAACCTTTCAAGCATCCAAACCTTATTCAATGTAATATTCTCATGGCATTTCTTATTTACTGGACATAATTTTTCTCAGGAGGGGAGCCTGTCAAATGGGTACTGTTGGATCTTGGATCTTTCATCCGACGGTGCTCATTTGACAAGCTCCTCTCTGGAGGGAAATTCTGTCCAGTATATAAGGCGCTCCACATTCTCATACCCTACTTTTGGGAATCGGAGTAGAGTCTGAATTGTAAATCCAAAGTAAATATCTAAATAGCACTTCTCAAATAATTGTACATAAATGCTATGCTTAACTTCGTGAAGAAGATGGATACGGAAGAACTTGATTTTTTTTTTTAATGAGAGCTTATACTCTTCTACTTAAATCACATTGGTAACTTGATGAAAATGACATAAAACATTTCAACCATTTCCAAAAAAACATTTACAAAATATCTCTATTTTCTCCTTTAAAATTCTCTTCATTTACATATAGAAACAAAAAAAAAACCATTTACAAAATATCTCTATTTTCTCCTTTAAAATTCTCTTACATTTACATATAGAAACAAACAAAGTCATATAGGAGAAAAATACCCAATATAGATAAAGAATGGTCTTATTATAACCATTTTATGCTCTATATTAAAAGCTATAAAGCGTTATATTAGAAACTATAAATATTTAAAAATTTGACTATAATCAATTCATATAAAACCAAATTATATTGATGTTTTTAATAATATTAAACAAAGTTTTACACAATAATATGCAACAATTATTTATATATATACTTTAGAAATTACATTTTCTAAATTTTTATTACAACGTTCTATTAGATTGTAAACAAATTTACAACATAAAATGTATAAAACATGTTGAAGAAGATGAAGGTACTTATATGTAGTTAATACAATACACTTGGGTACTGACTGAATATGAGTGGTTCTCCACCCAATGTAGTTATCCATTAAAGATATTGGTTCTCCACCCAATGTAGTTATCCATTAAAGATACCAAGCCTCAGTTGGAATATAAAGCAATAAGGGTGAAGAATCCCACAATATCTTTATCTTGGATCAACTTACCATAGTATTATAGAGCTCTTCCCAAATATAAAATTTCTATGTATCCTTTGATATAAATATAAAATTTCTATGTATCCTTTGATATAAACAACATACTCAATATATGGCTTGACCACCTTCCTCTCAATCTAGGTTTGGAAATTCCTTTTGCTTTTCTAACTCATGAATCACTTTATTACCTAGTTGATCAATATTGTAGGTTAAACAACATAATGTGTTGTCCTCAAATATGTTCTATTGAGAATAATTATGTTGGACATCCACTAGTAGAGGTGTTTAACCCACCCGCTCTAAGATATAAAGGAAAAACACTTTATCCAAATGGCATATTCTTTGTTATTTCATAGGAAAATTACTATTTCAATTTCTTTGTCACCAAATTGTTAAAATATTTAAAAAAAATTGAAAGAGTAAAATGATAAGAGAAAGAGATTAATTATGTAACCTTATATTATTGTTTGGTTCCCTTATTTAAAATTGAAAGTAACATTAGCCCAAAGCCATATTATCTTAATGGATTGACACTAATGTTGTTAGGCATTTGTCTAGTTCTGTAGCAAGTGCTTGGTTGAAATACCCCCTCGTTAGTTGCACAAACCTATGGTAATGGGTTTACCAATGCTCACAACCATTTTATTTACTTCTCATCATCGTGTGTACATAGCCTTCTTCTTTACATCATATTTATACATACACTAGCTTGTGGCACCTGAGTTAGTTATAACTAATTGTTCATTAATTGTAATCCATGACTTCTTAACTGAATGTAGTTATTTTGTTACAGTTGATTTAACTAAGTCAACCATAGTTGACCACCCATTGAGCCTCCCATTGTCTAAGTGTTCATCCAATCCTTTCCTTGTTTTGTGCTTGTTGACTTTCAGTGTCTACTAATAATGATTAATGACTAGTTGACTATACTAATGTGTGAATCGACCAAATTTCTACTAACTTTCAACTCCAATTCTAGTCAACTATCGACTTTGACTATTGATTTACATACTAAGAATATATCATACCCAATAAAAATACATAAAGTTTTAAAAAATTAAGAAAAAACATAATTAACAATCCCATAAACAAGCTACCTCAACTCTGGGTTTGGGACACCTATCATTGATGAGCCCTATAGAAAACTATAGGTGAGGTTTTATGTTTCACCCTTTCTCCTTTTATAGAAAACTATAGGCTAGGTTTTATGTTTCAGGCTTTCTCCTTTTTTCCAGATCTTTTGGAAATTGGGATAGCCAAATTTATTATCATTATACTCTTTCATAAGTATTTTTATAAACTCTATAAGCTACATATTTCTACAGCTATTTTCTCTCTCATAAGGATCTTTTTGACAATTATAGTGTGATTTCCTTTACAATGCTCTTCTTTTATTATTTTTCTGCATTCTCAATTTTGTACTATTATATCACTATTTTATTTCAATATATTAACTTGTGAATTTAAAAAAAAAACACCAAGAAATTTGTTTTGACCAGAAGATATCCATGATGTCAATGAATTGTGACTAATCCTTTTCAACTTACTTAAACAAGTTTGTGTTAAGAGAGAAAGGTCCATTAGGGCATAGGGCTTGTCTAATCCTACTTATGGATGAAGAGATTAATTATTAATATTTTTTAAATAAACAGAATGTTATTAAATTTTTTATCTATTTAATATGGTTTATGTTTAAAAATTAAAGTAAAATAACTTAAAAAATTATAAGCATTCATCTTTTAGATTTTAAATGTGATTACCTTTATGTTTTTCATAGATTATATTATGATGAAACAATTGTACTATGCCAGTATTTTCAAATTGGAAATAAAAAAATAAAAAAATAACAATGTATAGATAACTAATAATTTATATATGTATAAAGAAAAAATAATTTATTAATAACCTGTGATTTATTAATGTTTACTAAATCACAAATTAAGTAATGTATTAATGTAATTAATTAAAAATAAATATAAAACACACTTAGAAATAAATAAACTAAAATATAAATTTAAAAAATGCATGAATAATATCAATAACTGATTTTATTATAAGAGCCAACAACACAGTTTTGATTACCAACTGTAAATACAATAGTTACAACCTCGAATTTTTACACCAGCATAGATTTATCTAAAAGGGATCTAGCAAGCATCTAGAGGGATCAAATCTCTCAAGGTGCAAAACTATTTTTAGAGTAAAAATGTTAGGAAATGTGTAATGATTGTGTATGGTCTTAGCATATTTAATTGATAAAGTTTTATATATATGCAAATATAAATAATTTAAATTTAATTAAAGTGGACATGTTATTTTTAATAATATTTCTTATAAAAAGAACGTCTACCTCTAAGATAAACATAGAAAGAATTACATATTTCTACCCTTCTGAACTGTAAAATACACATGTTTGATGCAATAAAACTATAACCAGCTATTCATGAAACTATTGGTTTTGCGCCCACTGGTTTGAATATTATTGACGTGAGCAACAGTCTTGCTGAACTCTTAGTCATCTTGCCAAACATACGAGGGCATGAATCTTCTACCTTTATCTCAAAAATAAAAATAAAAAAATAAGTTAAGATCGTAAAGAAGTTATATAATCTTTTAACATTTTTTTATTAAAATGTATAAATTTAAAATCATATAAAAGCCATCCAAATTTAGATCGTATCGAAACTTTACCGAATATAAGACAGAAAACTGCACGCTGCTCCATCTTTTGAGAGATAACATCTTGAGAGGCAACCTTATCCTGGAATCATTTAAAACTCGTGGACAACCACGCGAAAAAAAAAGGTGTAGGGTGGCGGGTTGATCGAGTGGGGAGGGCGTCGGCTGCGTGGATGACAGTAATGGCAAAGCATACGTGAAAAAACGAAAGTTCATCCTTCACGGGCCAATCGCCATGCACGGACACGAGGGCCTTGAAAGTTGACGATTTTTGTATCATCTGAACCATTTGATACGTAATTCATAGAGACGGCGCGTGATTGTACGATGACTTCAACTTCCAAACGCCGTCGGCGTGGCGATTTGGAGATCTCTACTTTCGCACATGGGCTCAACAATTCCTGAACTTGTCTGTTCATATTTAGACGGAACTCGAAAGAGCCAGGTGGCGGCGAATTCAATAGCTTAGTCAGCTTGTTTGGTAGGACTTGAGAAAGGCGCGCCTGTTAGGCGCCGAAAGAATTGATTATATATGGAATTCTGTGAATAAAATGGCGAGGAGGAACGAGGAATGATCTTCCTGGAGGGAGAAATGTCAAGAGAGTACCTGATTTTTGATAGGAGCGGTTGCTCTGAAAGAATAATTCAAGTGTTTCATGTTAGGGATTTCAGTATTTCTGTGCCGTTTCAGATTGATGGGCTTCAGCAGAATGAAGAAAATGGGTTCAAGGAGGCCATGGCGTTGGGTATTGGTGCCTTGGAGAATGCAAAGTTGTTACAAGAAGAGTCTGAGTCTTCTTGGGGTTCTTCATCCAGTCAAGTAATCCAAGCTTCTATGGCTAATCAGATTCAGCAGCAACAGCAATTAGAGATGGCAGAAGAGTCTGAGTCTTCTTGGGGTTCTTCATCCAGTCAAGTAATCCATGCTTCTATGGCTAATCAGATTCAGCAGCAACAGCAATTAGAGATGGCAGAGGAGGAGGATAGCATTTGTTATAGTGGAGAAGAGGGAGATGATCTTGATGTTCTATTAAATTTAGAGGACAAGTTAGTTGACACTGCAGATTCAATGGAGGTTCCAGACCGTAGAAGCCAGAGGATTAGGGAAACATTCAAGATGTTAAGAGACTTAGTTGGTGCAGATCGGATGGATGCAGTTGACGTGTTGGATGAAGCCATTCGGTGTGTGAAGAGACTGGAAATGGATATCATGAATCTTAAAAACATGTGAAACATGTTATGTTTTATAAGTTGTGTAATATGGCATTTGCTAGACCTAGATTTTTCTAATTTGTTGGAGGAAGTATTTCCTGCTGGAACTTGTCTGCTGCGCTCTCTTTAGATATTTCAATTGGAAGCATTTCTTGCTGGAACTTGTATGCTGCGCTTTTTTAGATATTTCAATAACGGAATTGCTGAAGTTGCTTTCAATCCTATATTTAGTGCTTTTGAAAATATATCTTTGACATCTCCGTCTGTGAAGGCTATCTGTTTGAGATGAGTGTTTTTTTCTTTATTTTATACTTTGTTATTTACATAATTTTGCTTTCTTTTTTGTTGTTTTAACTGTCTTTGTAAATATACAATTATAAGTTTCTCCTTCATTTTTAAATATATGAAGACTAAACATGCATGGAGGAGAGCATGTAAATTTCTATAAATTTTTAGCATTTTTCAAATTCTTTTAACGAAATTGCTTACACTGTAAAACAAAATTATATTAATTTTATATCTAATTAAATTATAATTGTAAAAATAAATTAATAATAAATTATTATTATTATTATTATTATAAACAGTAAATATTAATAATCCAATTTTAAAGATTTATAATCCAATTTTTATTATTATTTTCACATTATAAACAGTTTGAAACAATATTTCAAGCTTAGCAAATATGGATAATACAAATTTTAAAGATGCATAATCCAGCTTTTATTATTAATTTTATAATATTCAATTTTTATTATTATTTTCACATTATAAGCAATTTGAAACAATATTTCAAACTTAGCAAATATGGATAATACAAATTTTAAAGATGCATAATCCAGCTTTTATTATTAATTTTATAATTTTACATGATAAATCATTTAAAACTTAAAAAATATTAATAATCGAACTTCATTTAAAACTTAAAAAATATTAATAATCCAACTTTATTATTATTTATTATTATCTTGATATAATAAATAATTTAAAACTTATTTTCTCAAGATAAACCATTTAAAACTTATTAAATAATTTAATCCGACTTTATTATTATTTTCACATGAAAAACCATTTAAAACTTATTTTCACATAATAAACCATTTAAAACTTAAAAAATATTGATAATCCCACCTTTTAAAAATACATAATCCAACTTTATTATTTTCACATAATAAAGTAGTTAAAACTTAGCAAATATTGATACTCTAAACTTTGAAAGATGCATAATGATCCACCTGTGACTTTTAATATATTTAAGCTCTTTATTAATAAAAGAAAACGTACCGACAAGGAAAGAGGCGGCTAAGTAGCCACAGTCCAATGTAACTGGACCATTATTAAAGTTTGGGAAAGAACTTGAAAGCAAAATTGATATTGGCAATAAAAATGTACGGGGTAATTAGATTAATATTTATGAAGATTACATGGTGTAAACATCAACCAAATTCATTTTCCGTTGAATAATATTTTAAAATTATAAAATATCAAATAAAAATATATAATATGGTTTTTAATTATTTATTAATTTTTTCACTAGTAAGTAGACCAGGCAGTTAATTATTGGAAACCCAAATACAAGTAAGAAGTCGTTTTACTTCTATTCGAGTACATTAGGTAATAATAGTTAATAGATATTAATGGGTTATAGCATTAATAATGGATAATTAAATTCTATTATATTTTATTATGATTATATAACCAACAATAATGGTTAGGGAGATAATGGATTAGTTTTTTTTTTTTACAAAAACAGTTGAGGAGTTTTTACATAGATTTGGGCACAGATTATTCCCAAAGGAGAACCTCATCTATGACTCCTTGTTCATCATTTACCAACTTATATTTTTCATGATATTTCCCTAATCTACGAAAACTATATCTCCTGACAAACTGCCCAGGTATGAAAACACAGAAACAAAAAATTTGCAGAAAGAAAGTGAAGTCACTTATTAAGGTATCCAATTTCTCATGAAGACCTTTTGATCGGAGACTAAGACGCCACAATCTAGATCCACACCCTTATTATCCATTATGTCCGCTTGTTGGTTGTTTTCCCTCAGCAGATGAAGGAAGTTAATGGCTTTGTATTCATTAACGATGCATTTTAGGATGTGATGTGTCTTGGTCACCGACCTCTTGCGATTCTTCATCAGGTTCCTTGCTTCCATGACGACCATCATTGAGTCACCAAAGTCCACCAATTCCTCAATGCCGAGATTCCTTGTAAGCTCCAGAACTTTGATTAGTGAAAGCCATTTGGCACCATTGTTTGTCTTCTTTTCGATTTCCTAAGAATACTATTTTATCTTGTTTCCTTTTGAATCGAAAATGGTTCCACCCGCACCTGCCGACCCAGGATTTCCTTTCGAGGCTCCGCCAAAGAACAAATATTTGCAGCTAAGTTTCTTCCACCAATTATTGAAATCTTCATAATTCATTCTCACTTGCCAGTTCTGGGATTTGGATTTTTTTCTTAATTGGTTCCAAGGGATAGAGGAAGAGATCCCCAGTAGATTGAAAGCCTAAACTCTTTCCATTGTTGTCAAAGGTTCTTTGTTGATGTTGGCCATTCTCCTCATGGATAAAGCCGCCACCCATAGTTCCTTTGTGGAGCTAGGACTATGCTCGGGTTGTTTTTTCTCCCTCAAAAATCTCTTTATTTCTAGTTATCCATAGCTTCCAACAAATGTATTTTGGGAGAGCTTCTCGTGCTCTTGTAAAGACTAGATTATTATAGAGGGATCCCTGATAATAGTATTTCCAGCGCTCAAAGAAGTTGTTCCAATTTTTCGGCAACTTTAAATCAATGTTCAGATCTTTGAAAGCTTGCTGCCAAACTTCTTGGGAAAACTAAATCATTCGATAAATAGGTGTTCTAGAGGCTCTTCTGAGTCTTTGCATAGAACGCATCTCATGGGTCCTTCAATGCCCCTTTTCATCATATTCTTCGTTGTCAGTGTTTTTCATTGGGCGAGGGTCTAGTAAAAGAAGTTTATTTTCAGTAATCCATCATTGCACCAAATTTTTTCCCACTTCCTATCATCGTTTTTTTTGGAAATCACATGTTGCTCGATAGCCGTGTTTAACTTCATAAACTTCAGTCTTTCCCTAGCCATGTGCATCTAGTAAACGATGGTGGATTGGCGATGACCTGTGTAGTAGTGACAGTAGAGCGTTGTACTCTGGGTGCAAGTTATCTGACAACTCCAATTTAGACCAGCCGTTCCATCTGCCGCGACTCGTCCATCTTGAGAGATTGTAAAGAGTACTGAATATTTGCTTGGTCCATCCAACACTTAAGCTCTGCTAATTATTGTGTGAAATCAACAGGAGAGATGGGTCCACTATTGTCTACCCATACCTTTATTTGCTTTCCACTTCCCAATATCCAATAGAGTTGGTCCTGTATGATGTAATTCGCCTTCTTGCACAACTCCCAGACAGGTGTTCCCTTTCTACCTTGTTCAATTGCTTCAACGCATCTTTTCCTGTCGCCAATCATATATTTTTTTGTAAAATCTCCTTCCACCAGGTTCTTTTTCATGTGACGATTCTCCATAGTATTTTTGCTTCCAGATCCAAGTTCATCTTGTTTGGATCTCTTATTCTTGTACCACCATAGTTTTTTGGCTTGCAGACAGTATTCCAATTCACTAAATGGAATTTTTTTATTGTTTTGATTACCTCCTTGCGAGAGAATTCTTCTGATTTCTTTTGTGATATCTTTCTGTAACATCTCCAAATTTACGAAAATAAAAAAAATGTTAAGATATGTCAATCTGTAATTTCCTAGGAAGATAAATCCACGAGATGTTATGTTTTACGTTTTAACATCTATTACAACAAATAAGAAATGTGACTTAAATTAGAACATAAGACTTATATGACTTCAAGACTATGTTTAGTGTTTCAAACATCATGTCATTTTTGCGACAACACTTTGATGCATCGTAATGTAATATTGTCACTACTTACTTGTCACTAAAGCTACTTTTATTCTCTGTCGGATGAATTTTTCATAGAAGTTGTTTTTGTTCTTTTTCAGCCACTGACCCTACCTATATGTTAGGAAAAGGACGGTCATAGGTCTTACTTAACCTTTATGGCTAACACAAAACCTTTGTTTCCTTATGCAGGGGAATGCGACCAAGTTTAAGCTTTCTAACTAAAGAAGTAAAGTCCTAAGCTAGGATACACCTTACATCCTAAGCAAAAGACAAACACCAAGGGGTTGAAACTATCCATATCATAAGGCATTACAAAAGTGAAAAAACACCATAATGCAACAAAGGTTATTCAAATTTGAAAATATTGAAAGTTGATTTGATGTGCTTGGTTTTTTATTAAATGGTTACATTATGCAGCCCGTGTGAGGGCATTGAATGTACCAGCTGGAGACATATAAATGAATTGCAAAACCCTAAGGGTTTATGGCGCCTCGAGAGAGGTGTAAACTTGTCATTGAAGCTTTGTTTCGTATGGATTTTGGTTTGGGCTCTTAGGGGTTCTATTGCACCTATGTCTGCACCATTATGTGGCTCTTCTGTGATTCCATGGTGGAGGAGCCGAGGTGCTCGACCCTCGACCTCCTTCCTCCTCGTCTGCATATTTGTTGTTATTTGCATGGCTCTGTTCAAATGAAGTAATAACATCAGTGATTGGATTCTTGTTGCTGAGACCGACCTTGGTAAACCATTCGGAAGGTAAGAATCTCTATTTAGTTTAAGTTATCATTCTTCTACTATCAATATATTTTACCCTTCAAATAAATGGCCACTGTAATGTTTGTGTGCAAGAGGCTCTTCACGAATGGATAGTGGTATTTAGTTCATGGTGGGGTTAAAGAGATTCAATCTAGGTAAGATGTGTTACCTTGCCTTTCCGTGGATCTGATAATTGTGACACCATGGCTTATTCTGCATTTTTCATGGCATGGATTGGGAATCCATTTGCATTTGTCTCTTGCAGCATGAAAGTGGTAATCCTTTTTGGTATAGTTGTGAGGCATTTACATTTGATAAAGTAAGGGAGAACCCTGCGACCATGAAGTCGAAGTGACTGCAATGTTTTTTTAGTGTAGAAGGTGACAGGGTTTAAGTCTTTGTGATGTGTTTTAAGTCCTGTGACTGTCGCTCCAAAATGTAAAATATTTACTTTCCTTAGAAAGAAAAAACCCGAGAGGGATTTGTTGATGTAATGACTTAATTGTATTTTGTTTATAGTTCTGTAGTTTTGTTTTCTATATTGATTGTTTACGGCCACGAGGCCATTACCCCTACTTTGTTGGATAGTGGAAAACTTGTGGAGGTCGTAAGGCTGGTTGTAAGCATTTCCAGCACACGGATTAAATCAGTAGTATGATATTTACGAAGTTAGGGTCGGGAGGCCTTTTACTTTGTTTTAACGTTTTGATTTTTAAAATCCAAGAGCATAGCTCTATCCAAAAAATGATTGAGAATATTTTACTTAGTGTTGTAAGAATTTAACTCGATAATGGATGGATTTGTTGGTTTCAAACTCTTGTTTAATGATTTTAAGAGCGTAGTCCCTTTTCTCCTCGGTGAAATGATTTGTTATACAAGTAAAACTTCTCGTAGGGATTTCGTAGTGTAATTGCACCATTCATTGGTTTCTTGGATGTTGTTTTGTTAATTATAGTTATGTAGTTTAATTTTAAAAATATAAGGCTATGAGGTCAAAGCTGTATCATACAATAGTTAGAAAAATAATGGTATGGCCAAGAGACCATTTTTTGTTTTGTTATTACTATAAGTAAAGCAATGTATTGGTAATTAGCATAATGTGTTGATTTTCGACCAAATACACATAAGTGGATTTAGTCTTTCTTGTTTTGACTGTAAGTTTTTTCTATCAGGTTTTGAACCCATGACCTATTTTAACCTTAGTCTATTTTAGGGGTTTGATGATAGAACTGTTATAGATTTATCTAAAGCTTAATCTTTTTATCTTACAGTTTTTAATGGTTGCAAAGAGATTGTTTTGTTAGTATACTTATTAGATGTATATTGCGATTTATAACCTTAACATATATATACTCACACTGTAAGTATATATCGATGATGTGAGATCTTGTTTGATTTCTAAACTCTACTTAACTTTCGTACAGAACTTACTTTTCTATAGGACTAGGTACCTTAGAACTTAAGATTGTTTTAAAAAGAAAAATGGGAAGCTAGGGAGAGAAGAAAATATGTATAATATAATAATAAAATTGAAACTTAAAACTACTCAATTATATTAGATGAATGTAGCTAGTAATCGGTAGAAAGGAAAGAATATCACGGATTGTTCATCAACAATTATTCTAATCATTATAGGTAATAAAAAACAGGAAATTGTATATATAATATGATGATAAGAAAACTACAACTCTTCTTTTGCAGAGAATAAATATATTACGAACAGTTTACTACTAAAAATTCTCTGGCTACTAAACACACTTTATGAACGGAATACAGATATAGGAATTAAATCACATATAGAAAATAAACAGATAGAGCATGAATAACTTGCAGAAGGGGGGCAAACACCCAAAGGAAACCATTCCACCCAATCGTCTCCTCAAGCAGCCAAAATTACTTGCTTAAGAGCCCTGAGCATGTTCATTGGACCACTAGGAAGAAGATCATTGGATAATAGTGCACACAAAACTTGTTGTAATTTAGCACTTAGTAGCAGACTTAACTCAACAATTCCACTTTAGCTATCTCCTCATCAAATTCCTTGTGTGCCTAAATTTTCAGTTTGCAGCAGTCACAAGGTTCATTCACTTGGAAAATAGAATGTAGTGAGCCTCCTGTTCAATTTGATGGTATTTATAAGATTTCCTAGGCCTTTGAGTTAGTTTTGGAATTAAATGATCCACCTTCTCAGTTCCCCCTCTCATGGAATGTGACCACAACTTTAGGGATTTTGCTTCTTGCAACAACTAGAAAGTGAAATGCTAGTGTTGCCACTTGTCAACCATCCTTCTATAGCTGCTCATTCCTCTTATTGGGTCAGTGAACACTCATTCAACAGTCTCCTTTGGATAGGTGTCTCTTATATTTAATTATTAAAATAATTAAATCTTCAATTACGGTCCTCCTTGACCAACTTGGTCATAAAAACTTTACAATAAATTTAACATAATGTTTTCTGAAATAAATATTTTTTTTTTTAAAGTTCTAGGTGTGTTACACTTTCATGGGTTTTTTGGGTGCTAGTGAGATCGAACAAGTGTAGATGGGGTAGGCAGAGAGAATTGAGTTGATGCGGATTAGCTTATCAACAGGGTTAAGCCATCTTGTCCCCTAGCTGGTGATTTTTTTAAATCTTATCAGCCATCACTTGCCAGTTTGCAGCTCTTTTCTTCCCTTTAAATATTGGGATACCAAGGTAGTTGAAGGAGTTCCATTCTACCTTGCCTTCAAACCCAAGGGTTATTCCTATCCTTGCCAGGCTTCCTGGTGGGAAATTCCATCCATAGAATTTGGATTTTGTAGAGTTCACTTTCCCATCGGTGGCTTTTAGAAAGGTGGATAAGGAACCCTTAAATATTTTTGTAATGATCTTCAACGTACCCCGTAGCAAGATAGTGTCGTATGCAAACTTTGCATGGTTGAAATCTATGAATCCATTGGCTATCCTCGGGCCTTTTAAATCGCCAGAGTTTTGCAAGTTTTGAATTTTTCTGCTCATTGATTCAACAAACAAAAGATAAAGGAAGGGGGACAATGGGAAGCCTTGTTGGAGGCCCCTTATTTCTTGGAAAAACTTAGTGGGTCTTCCATTTACTAGCGGAGCAATCCAGGTACTATTGATACATGCTTTAACCCATCCAACAAATCTTTTGGATAAACCAAACTTGGACATAATTTCAAAGAGGAAGAAATGATTTACTCTGTCAAATGCATTGGCCGTGTCTACTTTAATAGTCATGCCTTGTTGCTTTCTTTCCATGCTAGAATGGATAGCTTCCTGGACTATAATTATGTTGTCAAGAATATGGCTCCCAACTACAAAACCTCCTTGCGATTATGAGATGAGACGATCCATATTGTTTTTCATTCTATTAACCAGAATTTTCGAGAGTATCTTATATGAGGTATTGCATAGCGATACTGGCCTGAACCGATCCAGAGATAAAGGGATTTTTTCTTTAGGAATTAATGATAAGAAGGATGAGTTGGTGGCCCCACCAATCTTATCCTTTTTCCTAGTCCAGTTTAACATTCTTTTCATATCTTCCTTTATGATGTCCCATGCTACTCTGTAGAAGTTTATGGTGAAGTCATCTGGTCTAGGTGCTTTGTCAGCTTGAAGAGACTAGATTGCATTTTTTTTTCTCAAATTCTAAGATAGGTTTTGATAGCTCTCTGTTCTCTAGATCATTTATGAGCATTGGTATTCCAGAGAGGATATCTGCTTGCTTTTGGGCTAGTCTCCTCGCTATCTGTTTAGAGGTCTCAAAAATGATTGAAAGCGTGGTCTTTTATTTCCTCCTTTCCTGTGATCTTGTTCCCATTTTTGTCTTTTAGGTCTTTGATAACGTTGTAGCTTTGTCGAGCCTTTGTTTGTTTATGGAAGTATTCTATATTGTTGTCTCCTCCTTTTATCCATAATTCCCTGGATTTTATTCTCCATTCCTCTTCCTCATGCCACTGGAATGTTTAAAATTTTTGCACTCAACTCCTTTTCCTAGTTTAGGAACGTAGGAGTTACCTCTTTCATTTCCATCCAAGTGTGCAAAGCGACCAGATCTTCTTAAAGCCTCGTTTTTAGATGACCTAGATTATTGTGATCATTTTTAACCCAATTCTTAATAGCAGAAGGCATAAATCTTAAATTTGATTCCCAGATGAATGTGGGTGATCCCTAGCATTGCTAATTCCACGCATTTTTAATTATATCAATGGTTTTTCCATCTTGTAGTAAGATCGGGTTGAAGCGGAATGGGGTTGGCCCCATATTTTCAGGTCATGTTAAATTCAAGGTGATATGTTATGCTCGGATACTACTAAGGGAAGAGTAAAAGAGGTTGGGAGGAGGTCTTGTTGAAGGAAAGTAGAGCTTACTAGAAATCTATCCAATATTGCCGCAATATGACCTACTCTAGCTCTTCTATTTCTCTAAACATCACCCCTGAAGGTGTACTTCCCATTCTTCAATTGAATATCCAACATATCCAGATCTGAAATCAAGTCCTCCATATCCTCACCAAATGGATCCCTGACTTTTGTTCCCCCACGTTTCTCCAACTGTGATTTATTGGTGTTGAAATCCCCAGCTATGATTAGGTTTTTTTCCTCGCAGGTCCTCAAGATCCTTTTAAAGATATTCCAAAAATATTACCATGTCTTTATACTGCATTGTTCCATATACATTACAGATGTAGAATGAGTTTGCATCGTCCTTTTCCTAGATTTCACTGAGAAGCCATTGTTGGCTTTCCATCGTTGATTTTATTGAGAATTTGTTTGCAATTAAGGCGGCTATTCTCCCAGAGGCTCCTTTGGAATTTATAGCCTTACCATGGTAATTTTTGCAGATCCGTGAGAGCGCCATGGTCTCCGCCTTCGACATTTTTGTCTCTTGGATTAGAAGTATGTCTGGCCTTTTTTATTTTATCGCTTCTACTTTGGTTGAGCCTCCTACCCCCTGCAATTCCAAGAGATGACTTTCATCATTTCTTTTATCGATTGAGATCCTGCTTGAGATCTGCCATCCAATTTTGTCCCTCCTGGGTTTCTTTGATATTGTAGGAGTTTTGTTTCTTCAAGGCTTTATTGTCTTCCTGTTTCTATCTCTCTTTCTGATTCTTTTTCTCTATGATATCTTTGTGATTTTCTTCCTCTTGTATTCGATTGTAGAGCTACATCATGTAGCTCCTATGAAATTTGTGGGGGCGATTGTTCTCAAGAGAAACTCTAGTGTGTGACTTTGTTTTGTTTCATCTCTACTAAGGATTCCCCTGTTGTTGTGGACCCTTCAAAATATTTTTCATTCCTTTTGTTTCTAGGAGATAGGGGAGGGATACTTGTAGCTGTCGAGGCCTCTTCTTCTTCTACTTCTGTCGATCTAGTTTATGAGGATGGGATCTCTCCCTCTTCCATATGTAATGCCTAAAATTGGTTGTTGGTCGAAGTTTCTTTTCCTTATTGGGTATTTTCCTTGGTTGTCGTTGGTTGCAATCCATGTGATATTGGGATTGGTGAGGGAATTCTCCTTCCCCTTTTGACCTCCTTCCAACCTTCATCTTGCTTTTATTATGGAGTTTCATGGACTACTTTTGGGCAATTTTTGAAAAAATGGCCATATTCATGGCACTTCTTGCAATTAAAGGGTAGTTTTTCGTAATCTAATTTCTGCATGTGCTCTCATCTGTCCATGTATAGGTTTACTGCTTATGGCAACCCTTTTTCCAAATATACTTCTACGTAGATCCTTGCGCAAGAAAAAAAAGGAACCTTTGGCTCTGCTTTGTCTATGTAGTTTCCGAGGGAGTTCCCAGTTGCTTGTAGAGTTTCATCATTCCAACAGTGCAATGGAAGGTGGAAAAGACGAACCCAAACTGAGACCGCTCATGGCATGTCTTTTTCTGGATCAAAGGATAAGCTCCATTGGTTTAAGTATAAGCCACGAGGACCCATGAAATAAGGCCCACTCCTAAAGATGAGATCTCTATCTTCTTTGTTTTCAAATAAGAGGGTGATGAATCCCTTTCCACAAAAACAATGGTGTAGTCCTCTTGTGATAAAGGGCATCCAGTTCTTGTTTATCCATGTGTCCATGGTTTTTGGTGACGACCATATCCCAGTGAATTGACCTGTCAGACCTTTCTTGCTCAATGCAAGGGCTTTCAGTCTTGAAGCTGCAGACGTGATATGGATTCTAGGGGCGGAAGCTCTCTTGACAAAGCTAGTGTCACTGGTTTCTGGGCTAGAGGTAGGAAGAGATGGCGTGGAACCCACCAAAGCTCTGAATGTTGCATATAAGTTGCACCTACGATCCTCCGAACTTAGATCCAGAGGAGGATCCATTCTTGGAACCACCCACACGAGGAGGCAGTGCCAATATAGTTGGCTTTCCAATCAAATATCTCACTGTTTCAGGGAGATCGATCCTCTAAATGAACCAACCTTCCAACCACCTATCCGCTTGCGTGCAACCTGTACAGATCTACCCAGTCTTCTTCTATGTTACCAGGATGCAGTGGATCTGATCATATTAAGATCCAATCTTCTCTCTCGGCTCTATTTATCAGTCCCACATAGTGTTCAACGTTCTCTTTCGGCTCCTTTGAATTAGGGAGATAATGGATTGGCGATCAAAGCATATTAGTAGGTTCTTTGGTTAATGATTAGTGGTTTTATGAATTAGTAATTGATGGTTAAAAGTTGTGTTGATTAGTAGGCCAATGATAAGAATGTTATTAAATTAGTGGTTAAAATTGTTTTGGTTTAAATTTTTTTATCACACTGCAAATTGATAAAAAGACAAAACAATTTGACTCTAAAATGAAACCAATATAACCTACCTTAAAGATCACCCTCAAAATAGTACAAAATATTAATGGCATTATGATGATGATCATTGTAAGATATTTGTCCTTAATAACAACATGATATGAATAATTGTTTCTATGAATGATACTCCCTAAAATGGAATAAGCCAATTTATTAACCAATAAATCCATTTTTACTTTAAAAAATTTTAAGATAAGGTTAGAGTTTTATACACTAATGCTCAAAGATGAAAGTTCATCATGGAAACTCTAACATCTTTTAGCATTGAATTTAAACAAACAAACAAAAAAGAAGAAGAAAGATTGTTACCTCACTCAAATGTTATAACCATCTTTAATGTATGGAACCAAACTCGCAATGGGTCTCCTCCGTGGTACTAAAGCTCTCCTAACAAGTTCACCATGTTGATTTGTAACCGGCTTTCTCTAAGTACTTATGTTATACTTATTACTTTGCCTCAAACACTATAGGTGATTAAGACTATTTAATTTTAATTTTAATGCCTTACATGTATTTTTTTAATCATTTAAAGGATTTCTCTTCAAAATTATACACAATAATTACTTTTATAATATGTTATATATAACACAAATACTTTCGATTTATGTAAAATATGAAATGTAAATATATAATGATTTAAAATCATTAATACACGTATTATAACCTCTGTTTTTATTTAAATATAGACATAAAGGAAGACAATGGACATGAATACAATCTAATCAAAACTTTTTAAAAATCAAACTGGAGATGCATCCAACTTGACCTTATCTATACAGATGTTAAGAAAAAGTATGCCTATAAACTACGTGGACACTATTCCAACGAGAAAATCAAAATCATTTTTTTTTAAATGACTAGAGCATATCAAAAAGTATGCTTATCAACCATGTGGACGAAATTAATAAAATAAAATGAGGGTGTTAGAAAAACGATGTTGCAATGTGTTTCGCTAATTATGAAAGTATCATAAGTATCAAAGGCGTATGAAAATAAATGTTTATATCATTTTTAATATTTTACATATATATATATATATATTTAAGTATTATACACATAAATATTNCATTTGCACCGATCGGACGACTTGGCTCGCGTGAGTTGTCACATCTGACGTTGCCAATCATCCGATCGGTGCAAATGGTCGGGTGGAAAGCTAACGCCTATATTTTTTGGTATACTATGATGTATGTTTAATTTAAAAACAATATTCAAATGAGAGAACATTCATTATTTTTTTGTTAATAGTGGTTAACACGTTAAAATAGTTTAAATAAACAATTACAAAACAAATAATAAATATAATATATTAATAATAATTATAATATTATTATTTACACAAACTTAGGACATCAAATTAAAACTATAGATTTAAGAGGGAAGGAGTCCTCATACATATTCATAATATCAAAGACGGAATGAGGTCTAACCTAAATTGATTCTATTTGTTAGGATACAGGTTGTTAGTTTGTTGGTGACTTTTATTTAGGGTGTCATTGACAAAATGTGAGAAAGTATTTTAAGGATTTTTCAAGGAATTTCTTAATGGAAAAAACATTTATTTTTCAAGTAAAACCTAGTAGGATTCCTCTTTTCTCCAAAACATCTAGATGGAGGGTGGCTCAATCACCAACCACCAAAGGGGTTGATAACTCCAAATGTTTCAACTATATTTGAACTCATGGCTTATGGCCTCCTTTTGTTGGAAGCATACCTTGGACAAATGGTTCAATTGAGAGAGAGAGGACATGGGGTTCAACCTTTTCCACTAAGGCATAATGATGAGGGAGGCCACAAGATTCATTCCCATTGAAACCTAAGGGGTTAGGGCGAATCTATGGAGATGAGCAAGTCTTTTCAATGAAATGTGGTGATGAAAAATTGGAATTTTTCATATTCTTTAAATTGAAGCTATCAAAAATCATAAAATCCTTGTGAGTTGTGATGTGTAGTAAAAGCAAAAATTGTAGGGAATTTTGTTGTCTTTCTAAAAAAATCTTAGTGTTGTTTAATGTGCCAAATTTGCACTAATTAAATGCTTTTTCTTGTAAATTTATGGAAAATTGACAAGTGACATTTGTTCTTGTCAAATAATCTGATGTTATATATATAGTTAAAGTTACAACATCATCCCAGGATGCGGGTGACTCTTTGTTGACTAGACAACAAGGCATGACTGTCAGGGCACACAACTGTCCCCCGACATCACCCCTTATGAATTTAATGTACAGGTTGGATTCCACTTCAAAGGGCACGAACTCCAAACTCTACATGGAGCGGGACCCTCCTGTCGTCACCTTGTACTTCTCCTACGTCTGCAAAATCGTTGCAGTCTTTATTGCTCCTTTGGAAATGCACTGCTTGGTTATTGCTAAGATCCGCCTGTTCTTCATCTCATTCTCCACCTGCCCACTTCTGTTTATCCTTGTAAATTTTGGTCACCTTGCACTTCCGGAGGTGACTGGAAATCCCCACCAACCTTAGCATTTTTCTCTTAGTTGTCCAGGTGATGCACCTCCTCACATTTCCTACGGATTGCACCATGTCACATAGTGTCACATCCCCATGCCTTCGACCGGCTAGGAGGACGCGATCACCATGGCGTTAACCATGCGGGCTAAGAGCCCCATGAACAAGTACATGAATAAAATTGCTAAAACAGAATGCTTAAACATACACACATGAACATTTATCATGCACAGATGCAATCATCTATCAGACACAGTGGGAACATCATACATTTAAGCAAGCATTCATTTAACATGTTCATCATTTTCATTAACAAAATTTACAGTTGCAGAAGTAAAATGGACATATCACTTATCTTATGGAAACTTCGATCCGCAACCAGCTACGTCGCTGCAACGTTCCACCCAACCATAGGCCAGCGTGCTCCTTAATCTCTCAGCAGCACTGCCACCCCCGAGCTGGGCATGATTCTCCAAGGAATAAGGGAACTAGTAGGCTTACACATAGCCAAGGATATACAAAACACACAGCCAAGCCAACAAAGTTGGGTTTATCAGGCCATCAAGGAGTTGGGAAAGGCTAAATGCTAAGCTGGTGAGCTCATTACAGAGCCAAGAACACCTACACCAGAACTAGCCTGACCTCTAGGACACCCAAACACACTCAACACAAGGAATCAGTCCCTTCTCTGCTACACAGTCCCTCAGGCCCTGCATTCCCTTCCAGTGCTATTCAGGGGTGATGGAGAAGAAGGCCAGCCCTCTAGCTCTGTCTGTGCGGTTTCCAGCCACCAGGTTTATCAAGCAAACCAATCCCCCATCCCTGCTCCCAATACAGTGCGAAGACCAACCATTGCACTCAGGCAATTAATTTAGCTGTCACAGCCTAAACAAGGAAACAATTTCGGAGTCATTCTTGGCCCTATCGTGGCCAAAATGACTCTGAACGAATTTACAATAGTTCCCAAACACAACAACAAACACAATTCCAACAGGGGGAAATCAGCAGTCCATCCAGGGCAATGAAACAAGCGGAAACGGAATTACACAGACCGCCACACAGTTCTTAAGCGTGAAATGACTCCCTACAGGAAATCGTGGGTGATAGTGGCAAAACGGCTCCCAGCTTACTGTGCGTGAGACCAACGAGCAATTGCTTGTGCGTGAGAATGAATGAATCTGTCCCAAAACGTAAAGAAACCACAATGAAACACACTGTGCGTGAGAGAACCACAGCGGAACAGTAAATCATGGATAAAAGAGCACGGCTCTCAGCTCGCTGCATCAGTTGGAAAAACCAGGAAAAATACCTGTGCGTGAGACCAGCAAACAGAAGATGGTTCATGCGTGGAGATGAATAGCGAAATCGTGAGGTCACGAATTGGAGAGTGCGTGAAGGTTTTTCCTGCCATAGTGAAGTCAACAGTGGGTGGAGTGTGCATGTGGGTGAGGACTGACAGTCCTGCCACCCCACTCCCCAAAGATCATAATTGCCTCAACCACCGGCAGCCTTTCTTAATGAAAGTGGTTGGAATAAAACAGGGTAAGAAGACACATGGATTGTCACCCTATTGGCCAAAGTTGGACAAATTCCCCCACCTGCTCATCCTTGGGAAAATCATGCCCCTTTCTCATTTTAGTTGCCGCGATCATAGCTGGTCGGGTTCATTTAATTAATTAGATGTGTATTTACATGATGACCAACATAATATATGCCGCATGCCCCGATATGCCATCGGTGACAATTTTAAATCCAAAACATAGCATAACCGACCAATGGTGGGGCCTTGGCCTTTAGCTCCACACCATGATCATTTACAATATATACATCATCATATACATATAATGCAACGAGTTCAAAACTGGGGTGTTACACACAGACAATGTGTCACTCCCAAACGAGGTCTTGCAGGCCGTGACATTTCCAATCTACGAGCCATCAACTTTAATGCCGAGGCCAGTTCGGAAGGATATGACTTGGAAATCCCTAGTCCCCTCTGCCTCTTGTTCAATGACTAGGAAGACAAACTTACAGGCTCTCATACTGCGGTTAACATGAACATTGAGCACAAGCGTAATTACCAGGTCGTGGAAAATCTCCTTGTCCTTCTTCTCTTTCTATCCACCAACCCGCAACTTACTCCTCTGGCTCCTTCGATTACTCCAGCTGCCGCCCCTTTCGTTGACCCTAGGACGCGCCCATGGATATCAAGCAACCGCCATGCCATCCCCAGAGGAAAATGACCAGCATCAAGCATGGTAAAACCACCCTCGCGATAAACTACAGGAAAACCAAGCCCATTCATGTTAAAGGAATTCCCTCCAGCACCGAGGAGGAGACTAGCAGCGATGAAGTTTCCAACAGCGAGGATGGGATCCCAAGAAACAACGATGATCCAGTTACTATAAAGCCACCTGATTCCACGGTGCGAAGACAACTTAGCACGCACCTGGGCTTCGACTTTGGGAAACCAATTGAGGAGGATCCCCACAGAGCCATAGCCTAGGTTTTTATAAATTATGCATTCTCTTTTTTTATAGAGCTTCTGGGGGTTCAGATACCCATGCTCACTACCATAATGTTATATCAGGTTTATACTTGCAAACTCTATAAGTTCCATACTTCTATGATCTGTTTTCCCTCTCACAGGGATGATATCTTAGAATGTAAAAGTATGAATTCCCTTCAAGGGAAGGATGGTTTTCTTTTTGTTGTTGTTGTTATTTTCTGCTTGTAGAATAGGCTCTCTAAATTGTACTTTTGATTGTATCATTTCTTTAATTCAATAGAATAGTTCTTGAATTTACAACAAAAAAAACCTAACAACATCATGAGTCATTCTCCAAGTCAATCTTGTGCTCTAGGATTGAGCCTTGTGTGTTGCGGGAATGCCTTAGGGAGCCTGAGTTGGACTCGAGAAACTTGGAGTAGAATCTTGAGTTGGACTCAAGAATGACTAAGCCTTATGTGTAAAGGTTAAGCCTCATTTGTTGAGGAAAGTGCTTTGCATGTCAAATTGATCGTGATGTACAATCTTGTGTGTCAAGACAGATCCTCATGTGTTGAGGTAATGTGTTACAAGTTGAAGCATGGATAGTGTGGGATGTACTACTAACCACGGTCTTAGAGATGGATAATCTATTAATTCTCCTCTAGAGACTTGCCACATCTAGACTAAATTACTTTAGAATATGACCACTTGGAATGATAGTAGAACAAGATGATCACATCATTGGAAAATTCTCCTTAGTATATTTGATATGATAAATAAACTTAAATGGGAACAAGTGGACCATGAAGATAAGGAAACATAATAAATATAATATGTGACAAGAGAAAGAGAAATCAAATTGTTCACTTTAGTGAAGATAAAGACTTTAGTTGAATAAAAGAGAACTTGAACTATTCACTTCAGTGATGTTAACAAGGAATACTTTTGTTTATTAAAAGAGAACTCGAATTGTTCACTTTAGTGGTGTTAAAAATAAGGAATTCAGTTAAAAGAGTTGACTAAGTGTTAACAAATAAGATGTAATTAAGTAAGTGTTTGCATGATGACACTTGAGTTAAACTAAAAGATGACACTTGAGTTATCAAACTTGAGTTACGACACTTGCATGAGAACACTTGAGTTAAACTAAAAGATGACATTTGAGTTATGAGACTTGAGTTAGCATCCTAACTAAGTGGTCTAGCATTCCGTTGAATGGTGAGTTCATCCTGAAGTCAAAAGACAACTTAGATATAATCCGAGCATGAGAATGATTGCACACTTGTTATGCAATATTTGATGATATCAATGTGTAGAGAAAATTCAGACTTGAAGGTATTTTCTCTTTTGTGCATGTGACCAAAAAGTGTAAATTGTTGTGTGTTGGATCTATTGTTGGGTTCTTCTATTATTCTCTCTTCTCTCTTGCTCTAATATTGCACCAAAGGTGCTTGGTATTTCTCTCTGATATTTCACTAGGGGTGCTTGATGTAATCTTCTCATTGTAAAGACATTCTATGCTATCTCTCAATATAATAAGGAAGATTGTGTTGGGGTTTTCTCCCTTAAGTTATAGAGGGTTTCCATAGGGTAAATTTTGTTTTATTTGTGAATGCTTATGCTTATGATTACTCATTGTTTTCAAGTACTACCGTGATTCCACAATTAAGATAAAAAAATTCAATGTGGTATCAAATCATAGGGTGTGAAAGAGATAAGTTTTGCAGTTAGGCTTGATCCTATGTTGATCTTGAATGGTGTAAGTTGAGAAAAGTTTCAATCCTAGTAAGAACATAAGACAAATTTGAATGAACTTCGAACTTCAATACTTGGAAGTCTAGGATTTTGAACATCTTGGAAGAGACTGATCTATATGGATAGATATCTAATGTTTATGAAGAGCCTACTACTAATGTTGGGCACATTGCTTTCAAGAAGAATCAATCCAAAGAAATGAGAGTCATTTATGATTAATTGAAAGACAATTTGATGCTGATTATTACTCCATTGAAGATGACAAAGGAGTGCTTTGAAAATTTGACCAATCTTTATGAGAAGAAGGGTCCTAGTAAGAAGAGAGCCTTGAAGAAAAAAATTCATAAGTTGAATATGGAGAAGGACAAAATTGTTGCTTCTTTTTTCACAAATATATCTCAAGTTAGAGATCAACTCTTGAGTATTAAAATAACGCCGATGACGATGATCTCATTTAGACTTTTGTCGATGGTCTTCCATCTTCATGGGGGAATTCTTGGCCGCTATAAAAGGTCGAGAAGTGCACCCAAAATTTGAAAGACTGTGACATGATTTCTTACAAGAAGAAGGGTTAATTCAAAGAAACCATGATTCCTCTAAAGAAGAGAACCTTTATCTTACAGCAAGGATGAAGAGAAGAAATATCCTTTTCTTAGAAGAAGTTTCCTCATCAAAAGGAAAAAGAATACAACAAGTAGTTTGATAAGTCTAAATTCAAATGCTTCAACTACAATAAGAAGTGTCACTTTTCAAGAGACTTTCATGCAATGCAAAGAGGAAAGTTCAAGGGCAGGTTTCATGCTTCTGTTGCTACAAAAGATGAACCTACAAGAAAGAATTCTTCCAATGATCATGAGATAAGGAAGGAGTACTATATTGTTTCATCTCTATCTAGATCCCTTAGCACTAATACTAAGACATGGCCGATGAATAGTGGAACATCCAAACACGTGACAAGATATAGGATCGCTATCATTGATATGAAGGAAAATACGTTCTCCTGTCAGGTGGAGCTTGGAGACAATACCACCTATTCGATCCAAGGAGTTGGATCCACTTCTTTTCCCCTGAATTTTGGAGATGTAATCCATGTCGATGAAATCATGTATGTTCTTGATCTAAAGAAAAACCTCCTATATGTTTCAGTCCTAGAAGATAAAGGTTTCAGAGTAATATTTATGGAGAATCAAGCGCTCTTGTGGCCTAAGAATACATACTTGAATTTTGCAGCTGTAATTGGAGTTAAAGAGGGAGGTATCTATAAAGTTACTAGAAGGTTCATTAAAGCTATGATCCATGAGACAGTCAGTAATTTTCAACAATGGCATAGGAGGCTTGGTCATCTTCATTTTAAAGAACTAATTGGCTTGCAAAATATGGTAAAAGGAATGGTTTTGTTTCAATATGAGCAGGATGGTATTTGTAGAGGTTGTGCTCTTGTTAAGAACATAAAGAAGAAATTTCGAAGTAGTACCAAAAGATCCAAAGGGATCCTAGACTTGATCCATTCATACCTATGTGGTCCTATGCCAACACCATCCTTGAGTGTTTATATGTATGTGATTTTCACAGATGACTTCTATTGCAAGTATTGGATCTATTTTCTGAAGGCAAAGAGTGAAGCTTTCAACAAGTTTCAAGAGTTTAAAGAACTTGTTTAGAATCAAAGGGGGAAGCACATTCATGCTTTGAGATTTGATAATGGAGGAGAGTTTGAGTCTCATGAGTTTAATTATTTCTGGTGAGGTGCATGGATAAGAAGACAACTGACTATACCTTACAACCCCCAATAGAATTGGGTTGCAAAAAGAAAGAACATGACAATTTGTCAGGTTGCAAAAGATATGATGTGTGATTAGGATATACCCTCCAAACCTATGTTTTATATTCAAAACATAAATCCCTCATGCTATCCAAGGAGAAAAGAATCATGTAGATGTTTTCATTGGTGAAAAAATAGATGTTGGACACTTGCAGATCTTTTGTTGTCATATCTACATTCATGTACCAAAAGAGAAGAGGACAAATATGGATCCATCCGAAAATAAAGGAACATTTTTTGGATATAGTGACTCCTCCAAATATTATAGAATTTATGCTCCAAGACAAAGACATGTTGAAGTCAGGAAATATGTAACCTTTCATAAAGAGGATTCCTTACAACACTCTAAAGAACTTCAGTGTGATTCATATATGGAAGAGTTTGAGACTCCCATGATGGAGGATATAGGTTTTGGTTCTCCTCATTCAGATGTTGAGAGGGAGAAGCCAGAAGAGTCCTTAGATCTACTTGATGTTGAAGAGCTAGTAGAAATGGTAGAGATATCTCTTGATTAACATCTTGCTAACATGATATTTTCCTAGTGTTGAGACATTCTAGAAGAGGCATACAAACTTGGAGCACCATGAAGCACATCCAGAGAGTGAAAGAGATGTGAAAGATATCCAGGATATGTAGCACATATGGGTTACATCATTGATTTAGAAACCACCACATATGAGGAATATGCTAAGTAGTAGGTATGGAAATATTCCATGGTGGAAGAATACAAATCCATAATGAAAAATGATGTGTGGGAAGTGCTCCCTAAACCAGAAGGGAATTCTATAGTAACTTCTAGGTGCCTTTATAAAATCAAACATGCAATTGATGGAAGTGTTGAAAAATATAAAGCAATATATGTGGCTCGTAGTTTCTCACATAAATAAGAAATAGGCTATGATGAGACATTTGCTCCAGTGGCTGAATACACCACTATTCGAGCCATGATTTCTCTTACCTCAGTTCCGGGGTCAAAGCTTAACCATATGGATGTGAAGACTTCCTTTCTCAATGGTGAAGTCGAGGTAGAAGTATACATAGAACAACCTCAGGGGTTTGTAGTTCATTATAAAGATTCCAATGCATGCAAACTTAAGAATGCCTTGTATGGGCTTAAGCATACCCCGATGGATTAGTATTTGAGGATTGACAACTATCTTTGGAGATTGGTATTATCCAAAAGTAAAGTTTACCCCAACCTGTACTTAAAGGTGGTTAAGAACCAACCTCTAATATTGGTTCTCTATGTTGATGACTTGTTCCTTACTAGAGAAGAATAACAGATAGGTTGGTGCAAGAGAGAGCTCACTTACGAGTTCAAAATGAAAAAACTTGGGTATTATGCACTATTTTCTTGGTCTGGAAGTTTGGAAAAGGAAATATAAGATCTTTCTTTCACAAGGAAAGTACATAGTTGATGTGTTGTGTGGATTTGGTATGATTGACTGTAAGTTCATGTCTACACAAATGGTTTCTAATCTGAAGAATCTACATGAGTTAGATTTCAGATCAGATCTAGTGGGTGCTACCATGTATAGACAACTCATTTGTTCCTTGATGTATTTGATGCATACTAGAACATACATATGTTATGTTGTGATTATATTGAGTTAATACATAGATATTGGGTTGATTCCAAGTATGTGCTTAGATGCCTTTGAGGTAATATTGCATATGGACTCATATATGCTTCCAGTGGTGGAGTGATGCTACTTGATTATGCCGACTATGAATTGGGTGGTAGTATTGTGGACTGAAAGAATACATCTGGATATTTTTTTATCTTGTAATTGGTTATGATCTCTTGGTCTAACAGGAAGCAGGGATACATAGCCTAGAGTACTATCTAAGCAAAGTATATTGCAACCACTACTTCATGTTGAGAGGCTGTATGGATTAGTAAGCTACTTGGTAGGTTGTGCGGTGTGAATATTGAGACCATTGTCATTCGTTCTGACAATCAAAGCTGCATTAATTTCTCAAAAAATCGTGTGCTTCATGAAAAATCGGAACACCTTGAGATGAAATACCACTACATCATAGACATGTTCCAAAGAGGTGTCACAAGACTTCAGTACACTGCAACTGATGGGAAAATATCATATATGTTGTCTAATCCTCTATCATCGATGAAGTATAGGTACTTCCGAGATAATATTATCTTGGTAGAGAATGCCTTCTTCACTTATATGGAGTGTTAAACTAATAACATCATGAGAAATTCTCCAATTCAATCTTGTGCTCCAGGATTGAGCCTCGTGTGTCAAGGTAGTTCGTTAGGGAGACTGAGTTGGACTCATGAAACTTGGAGTAGAATCTTGAGTTGGACTCAAGAATGACTAAGCCTTATGTGTTGAGGAATTTGATTTGTATGTCAAAGTGACAGTGTTGTATAGGCTTGCTTGTCAAGAATAAGGTCTTCTATGTCAAGGAAGATCCTCATGTGTTGAGGTGCTGCCTTATGTGTTGAGGTAAATCAAAGCATGAATGGCATGTGATGTACTACTAGCCATGGTATTATATATGGATAAGCTATTAAGTCTCCTCTAGAGACTAACCATCTCTAGAGTGAATTACTTTAGCATATGAAAACTTGGAATGATAGTCGAACAAAATTATCACATCAATTGAAAAATATACTTAGCATATTTAATATGATAAATAAATTAAAGTTGGAAAAAGTGGACCATGCAGATAAGATAAGAGAATAAATATAAGATGTGACAAGAGAGAGATAAAATTGTTCACTTTAGTGATGATAAAGACTTCAGTTAAATAAAAGATAACTTGAATTGTTCACTTTAGTGATGCTAACAAGGAAGACTTCAATTAATTAAAAGAGAACTCAAATTGTTCACTTCAGTGATGTTAAGAAGAAGGAATTTAGTTAAAAGAGTTAACTAGGCGTTAACAAAGAATATCTAATTAACTATGTGTTTTCATGACAACAGAGTTAAACTAAAATATGACACTTGAATTACGACACTCGAGTTAAACTAAAAGACAACACTTGATTTAGCATCCTAACTAAGTGGTTTAGAATTCAGTTGAAGGGAAATTTCATCCCGAAGCCAGAAGACAAAGATATAATTTGAGCCTGACAAGGACTATGCACTTATTATGTAGGATTTGATGACATCAATGTATAGAGAGAATTCAAACTTCAAGGCATTTTATATTTTGTGCACACGGCTTAAAAGTGTGAATTCGATGTGAGTTGGATCTACTACTAGATTCTTCTATTATTCTCACTTATCTCTTGCTCTGGTATTGCACTAGGGGTACTTTTTATCAATATACTAAGGAATATTTTGCTAGGGTTTTATCCCTCAAGTTATAGAGGGTTTCGCCAAAGTAAATTTTGTGTCATCTGTGAATGCTTATGCTTATGATTATTCATTGTTTTCAAGTACTATTGTAATTACACAAATAAGATAAAAATTCAACACACGCACAGACACACAGACACACACACACACACATATTCCAAGGAAAAAAGTTTAATTTTATTAATAGGTAACAAAATTACATTTTACAGAAATCTTTGTCAAAAGCCTTTTCAAAAGACCTTCTTTTCAAATCCATAATTTGTAATTCCACTCTATACCTATGTATCCCAAAATATCCATATCCATAGTTCTTTTATATCTGAGTTCTTCCCTTTGTTGCATTTACATACAGAAGTAGAATGGTTCATCCAAGCCAAGTTTATCCTAGATCCAAAAAGATATCCAAAAGAGATACCAAAAGAAAAACATTTCCCCTTAACTAGATGATTGTCACAGATACTGTAATGTATGCAAAAATATCAATCACAATTTTTTTGTCCAGTCCACATTAGTCTAAGGTGAGTTGGGATAAGCCTTCTATGAATGTTGTATGATAATACTCAAAGAAGTTTGTATTTTGATGTTCAGAAATTTTCCATTGGCCATGAGGAATGTTCACACCCTTCTTCAAGAGTTGGTCTGCTTCGGCATTTTTTTCCTTGTAAACATGATGATAGGAGAAGGAATCAAAATTTTCTAGATGAAAGTAAGGAAACTATTCATATAAATGTTGTGACATTTTTAACTTTGTTTATCCAATTGATGAAAACCATGGAATCTCCAGAAATATGTAGGTGTATGAAATTATTTTCAAGTGCAAAGCAGAGCAGCAGTTTCAGAGCTGAACATTCAGCAAAATTATTTGTGCCTCTACCAAGACTCATTTGGATCTGAAAAATAATGTGAATATGATAAGAACAGATTTGCACCTCCACCAAAAATTTGGTTTATTGAGGCCCCATCAAAAAAGGCCCAAGGGAAGTTTTTGTCAATAGTTTCCAAGGGGATAAATCATATAGAAAGGGTGTCCTTTTGTTGTGGAAAGTAGGATAGAATTCAAATGCTTTGAATTTTAGTGAGATATTGTATAGAGGGAAGGTCCTGGAAAATTGATTTATTCCTTACAACCCAGATTTCCCAAGTTCTGAGAAGAGGAAGAGCCCATATGCTTGTCGTAGCGGTCGATGAGACCCAAGTTCTTCATGCCTCTTCAATGGATTGTTCTATTCAACAAGTTGCAAAATTCAGTCTCTTTTTCAGCTCCTCCCAAGTGTGGGTTGAAAATGTATAGGTGATGAACAAATGAGAGGTGGTTTCCTCGGCTTATTTGCATAGAGAACACCAATCTGTACTTTCCACATTTTTTCTCTTCATTCATTCCTAGATAGAAATCCTATTTGCCAAAGTACCCCACATGAATATTTTTTATTTTTGTAGGAATTTTGATTTTGAAATGCTCTTCCACCACCAAATTTCAATCCCTATATTAGAGGGTGCAACCAAATTTTGATAATGCAATTTCAGAGTGTACTTTCCATGTGATGCCCTAGACCATATTAATTCATCCTATGAATCAATAAGTTTTATGTGTGAAATTCTAAGGGAATGAAGGTAACCATTCTATGTTTCCAAAAATACGTCTAGAATACCTAGAGATTTGCATAACGTTTCTAGCCCCGATTCCAAATAGAATATGTATCCAAATTCATGATCTTATCTAAGTAGAGAATACCCTGTAAATGAAGAAATCGAATGAGTTGTGGAGGGAGAATGGCTCTATTTTGACTCCCCATCCAAGGGTACGTTCCAATGCAACCCTAAGATCCATTTCCAATTTTCCATGCTATTCCTTCTTCAATGAGGGGTAGGGATGACAAGACTTCTTTCCAAATAATGGATATGACCTTCATGTTCCTAATATGACCCCTTAACCACTCCATAATTGAATATGGTCCAATGCATTTATAATCAACTACTTATGTCCAAATACTTTGACTGCTAAGGAGTCTCCAACCCAGTTTTATTTCTAATGATTTAACAAAAATGTGTAATTTTTTTAGACCCCATCCTCCTTGAGATTCTGGTTGGGTTATTCTTACCCAGTTTACCCATGGGGTAACTAAGTGGTGTTTTTTGTCTGACCAAAGGAGCATGAAACATAGTTTCCTTACTTTGTGTAGAATTCCTTTTGGTATCCAAGAAAGAGACATCCAGTAAACAGGGATGGCCTCCAAGATTGATTTTACCAGAATTATCTAGCGCACTCTAGACAACTATTTATGACACCATATGTTTATCCTTTTTTCCAACTTTGCAAGAAGCCACAACCAGTACTCCATTTTGTAGGAATTTGGTTTTAGAACGAAACCAAAGTATTTTAATCCATCATCACTAAGTTTTAAAATGAAGGGAAAAAGGGTAGTGTACCTGTGAATTTCATCCTCCTCCATATTAATGGTGGTAAGAGTGGACTTGTGGGCATTAATCACCATACCTGTCACAAACCTATAATTTCCAAAATAGATAAATAAAATCCACACACACACACACTCTTTTACCAATGAATAATGTAGTACTAATTGCGAAATAAATACCATTAAGTTTCATTGTAAAGTATATTACACTGGCTTCTTACTGATCTTTGACAGGTTATACACTATGCAGATGTTTGCATGGTTATTGACAATTTTTCGTTGCACCTAAAGGTGATGTTTACAACACTTTTTACATTTATCTTGTTACATGTGTTCACTAAGGGTTACCTATCCATAAGGATGGTTTCTGCCTTAGTTGTTTCATCCTAAAATTATGAAGAAGGAAAGGGATACTATGGTGTTAGGAACCATAGTCTTGATCCCCTTACCAAAGCATGAAAATGATATTATGTTTGACTTAAGTTATAACTACGGTCTTGCGAAAAGTGTAAAGGAATGGATTTATAAGTGCTTGAATGAAGTGTTACCAAATTTGAGATCTATAGTGTTTTGTAATATCCCTATTTTGGAATTTTGGAGAAAATTACAAATTGGGCAAAATTCAAGCTTAACTAGTCATGACTCTAGAGGGTTCCAACTTTCACCAAATGGTCCTGAATTTGAAAAGAAATGGTATGGTGAGAGTTGAAACATAAAAAAAAATTTATGGACACTTTTTATCTGACTTTAGACCTTTGCATCCTTTTTTGAGGTTGATGACAAAAAGGCCAAAATTACTAGAAAATCGTGATGAAATCCCCCCTACAGTGTAGGCCAATTGGGCTTCCCAACTCATGTACAAACCTACAAAATTTGTAATAAGAGTATAGGGAGTGACATAATACATCATAGTATGTCATTAAACATGGTTATTAGTTCTGCAAACTATTTATATAGTTCAGCATTCGTTTGATAACTTTCAATAAAATTGCTTATGGGGAAATTGCATAACTAGCTCGATTTTGACATATGAAAGGTAGAGTTAAAGGATCAGATAAGGATGTGAAATATATATATATATATACCATATAAAAAATAAAAAAATTTTCTCCAAAATTATCAAACACCATATAAATCCCCTCATACAATTCTTGTATACAATTCATTCAGTATGGGAGTCAAATACATGAAAACTAGTGAATTTGTAGCATGGAATTGCAAGAGTCTGACATATGGATTTCTTGTATTTCGACCCACAGAGAATTAAGACATGAAATTACAGAGTAAAACATAATATATGGATTTCAAAAAATAATCAAACTCATAGGAAATCCCTCATACAAATATGATACAAGACTCCTTCAAGATTGAAGCCAAATTCATGGAAACTAGTGATTCAATGGCATGGGAATGCAAGCTTTTCACACATAAGTTTATTGGATTTAGAGACACAAATAATATGGAAATTAAATTAAAGAGTAATACATAATATATGGCTGTAACAACATCATACAACTCATATAATATGACCCATACAAATCTAGTAGAAAACTACTTCAAGATTGAAGTCAAAATCATCAAACTCAGAAAAAGTCCTCATACAAATCTGATATAAAACTACTTCAATATTGAAGCTAAATCCATGAAAACTAGTTATTCAAGAGCATGGGGAATGTGAGCCCTTCATACACGTATTTATGATATTTTAACTTACATATAATATGGAAATGATATTACAGAGCCATATATCATACATAAAATATTTTTCATTAACTATAATCAACAAAGCACAAGCACCACTCCAACAAGTGCGTCATCAACATGAGACTGTGGGGGAATGGAGAAGAAGGAATGAGAGAATAGGGAGACAGATGAGAATTATAATGTATGGAAATTCAACCTGAAACTAAAACTCCTTCATTCATCTCCAATGATAGGTCTTAATTACCTCTCCACCAACCAACTTGGAAAGGAATCCAACTCCCTCGAAATTGGTTCACAAGCGGGTAGAGTGAACACTCACCGTGCAATGGACAAGCAAAAGCTCTCCAAAATGCCAAAGGAAAATTAAAAAATGACAAAAATCCATTATAAATCCTAATGAAATCCTTTGATTGAATTCATGAGTCTTCCTAAGGTCAATTTTACCTGCTTGGGATTCCTCCACCTCATCTTAGTGGTTTAGTAACTCTCATGACAATTGTCTTCCTCTTCATGCTCCAATTCTTTCCCGAATTTGAATGGATGCCTATAATTCCCAAGTTAGACCTCTTGGTGTCTATTTTTAGACCTGTCATGTCATATTTTTCATATGTCTGAAACCAGTTTTGAATTTTCATACTTGTCATAGAATCTTCCATCATTTGTTGTCATAGAGTGCATGGAATCTCCTTCCAAGTGGCACACCTTGCGATATTCTAATATATCCCTCTTCCATGAGATTTAATATACTTTAAATATTCAGATTCCTTGGCTCATTATATGATATTTAACACCTCATAACGTTCAAATAATATTACATTACCCATTTGTTCAAATTTGGATGAAGATCATGCAAAGTGTGTGTGGAATCTAGTCATCTAAAGGCTCCACATGCTTCCAAGTGTATTCATGAACCAATGCCACCTTATTTTATTAGGATTTATCATTTATGTGACCCATTTAAATGTGAATATGGTAAACTAAATTCCGTTTGGGTCCCATATCCCCTTATTACAAAATTTATGTCTTCATCTCAACCTAGGGAACTAGTAGGTTGGTGGAACATTATTTGCAAGTAGTCTTAATTGGAAATTATTTAATTGGGGACATGAAATGTTTATACCATATTTGATATTAATATATGGTAATACTATCATGGAGATGTTATATAACAAGGTTTTGGGCATGCGATAACTTGGGAGGTACAAGGTTATGATTGGTTTGACCTTTGCAATAAAGTTTTGTCCTAGCTGTGAAGATAGCACAACTAGGCATTAAAATACATGCTTGAGTTTTAATCTCATCCCTCCAATTGGATTGCATGAAATCAAGGGTTTTTATAGGGGTTCCATGGTATTTCTTTCCTATCCGAACATTTCATTTCGTTGTTTAAACTTGGTATGTAAGTTTTGGGGAGGAAGGTGTTGCTTCCACGACCGTGTTGAGTAGTTATACCTCTTACAAAAATATTACCCTGTTTGTTAATGGAATCCTTAATTTATTTTGAGGAGTGTTGGGGAATTTATTCAGAGTTGATTACCATCGGAAAATCTCATCCTCCTTGGTTTACAGTGGATCAAAATCGGACCAACATTCCAAAGGCCTCACGATTGCCTTTAACCTGGTAAGTGTTAGCTTAGCTCTGCAAATAAATTAATACACCTTATTTCAACTCTCGGGTAGTAAATAATAACTTGTATTGTAGTTTTTCTTTGTAGGTGGAGGAGGGATAAGGGCGTCTAAGAGGATCCGACCCCTGTCCCTCTCTGCAATAGGATAAGGTAAATTTTTAAATTCAGTCATTTAATGTTTTGATTCTTTCAATTAAAATTTAATATGATTCTAACTTCAATGTGGGTGCTTGTAAGTTTGGGGAAAACGGTGAGGGTGGCGACAGGGTCACCTCCTCCTAGGCCCGCTACTTCCCAATCCAAGGTGAGTATATGAAAACTTTACTCTGTTTATCAATTATTTAAAATCCATATTCATTTATTTGAGCTTTCTTAATGCTTGGGTTGCAAGTGGCTCTTGGCTAGAGTTCATGGCCATGTAGGAGAAAAGCATTTCGCCGTACTTAAGATAAGTGTAGACTATAGTTTATGTTTTAAACCTTATGGGTTTATATTTTACTGGGTAGAGGGCTTCACAGCCTATATTTTTCTTTTAATTCCCTTTGCATGAATAATGTTTGGATTAACAAAATGTCGTGGGTTCCATCTACAATGGGATTACCACCACGTAGGGTCAGCGTTGGATGTAAAACCTATTTTCAAGTTATGGTTTTTGGATATAGTGGATGCCATATTCGATGTCTTACATCCACTTGGTTTCGAACCCTCTATGTTTATTTTTTATATTTAAATAATGAAAGAGACCCCTAGGGTCTGTGCCGGATTCTTATTGGTGCGTTTCTTGATGTTAAATATAATACCTATCATGAATTTTATTTTTACAAAATAAATAAAAAAGACCACTCTAGGGTATGTACCATTCTATCATTTGATTTTTGGTTGTTTTAGCTATAGTGCCTATCATGATTCTTTTTTAGACAATGGTTTCCATCTAATGATGGTGTTACTACCATGTATGAATATTTTGATGGTTTTACTATTTATAAAATATTTGTAACTTGATTATAATCTATAGAATAGATTTGTTTTTAAAATAAAGATTGAGCCTCGGTTTAGTTACCCATACGATGAAGATGCGCAAACATGAGATAGAATCATGAGCAAATCGCAGTGGTTGTATTAGATCTAAAAGATTTAGTTTAATAACCTCAACTCCAATCATGGACTGCTAGTAATTGATAATTGGATTATTATTCTTTTTTGTATTTATAATTGTTACACTTGATCTCAGTAAATATTGATATTGGCACTCTCGATCTTTATTGAGGTTTTTGAGATGAGATGATTTTGATATGTTTTATCTTGAATTTACCTAAGCCTCTCGGCTCTTATTCTGTTTAGAAATTCCTAAATAAATATTTTATAAAACAGTTTATAATTGTTTTTAAATACAAATTATGTGAATGGATACTCTGCTGTGTTATATTCGATCTGGTTTGATTAAACAAGTTCTGTAAAATATAAGCAATATTAATCTAGAACATTTAACTAGATCTAAAGTAGACTTTCATTCAATTTACTAGTTGTATTAACATTACACATTGTATGAATTCTTTGTTTTGGGTATGGATTACCAAACAAAGATTCGGTAAGAAAAATTAGGTTCATAAATCTATAAATACTAAAAAAAATCAGATTACTTACATGACTATAACAAATAGGAAAAATATTTGAACCAAATACATAACTAAAAAAGATATTGGAACAGATGCATAACACGAACAATATTCTAAATAGATGTATAATAATATTACAGTTAAAAGAAATTATTATGATTCATAGTTAACTTGAGATTCTACTTTAACTAACTCAGATAGTTAAAAAGAAGAATAGGGAACCTGAAACCACTGTCGGGAAAACAGAAATGGAATAGCCGTTCCTCCCAACCAACTCCTAGAGTAGCCAAGTCACTTATTCCAGAACTCCCGAGCCTGTTTGCTGAAACATAAGAGAAAAATCCACTTAATGTGCCATCTCTTGCATTAACAGATTAATTCCCCTTCCACTGCTAGCCTCTTGCTTGCTAAATGGACAGACTATTATATAGTATTTTTCCTAGGACTTGGTCATTTATGATCCTCCTGCTCTTTATGACTACATAAGGAGTTGTGAACTAATTTTGGGGAATGTGCCTCCTGTATCTTTAGTTCTCACTTAGAAGATTCAACCACTTGTCTTTTCCTCTTGTGGGTCAACAAACACTCTTTCAACAACTATTTCAGTTACGATTCCCTCTAGTATCATTATTTAATAAAATAATAAGCCATTACATTTATTTTTGAATTCTTTGTCAAAAATATTTTTAAAAATAAAATATTCAAAAAAGAATAATAACAATTTATTTAAATTTGGTGTATTACAATACCTCTAGCCTTTCCAAACAGTTCCAAAATATCTGTCAGTTTTTCAGCATCCTGAACAATGTCGTCACAAAAGACAAGAATATAATCCACAAACAATAAATGAGTGATGTTGAGAGTATTTGTAATAGAAATACCTGAGAAGTATCCTTGTATTTTTGCATCCAGTAAATCTCTATTTATTTCCTCAGCAACCAAGATTAATAAGAATGGAGAGATTGGGAAATCTTAGCGAATACTTGTCTCAACCACAAAGAAAGGGGAAGCCGAACCATTGATTAATATTGTGAAATAAGCAGTGGTGATGCAACTCATTACCCACTTTATAAAAAGGGTATTCGAAACCTAGGTTATAAGAAATCTGAGGTATATCCAACTAACCCTATCAAATTCCTTTGAGAGATCTATCTTTATGACTACACCCTTCATATTTTTGTATTTTATGGAGTGAATTCCTTCTTGTGAAACTCCAATGTCCTCATTTATTTGTACTCTTTCCAAAAATACAAACTGCTCATGAGAGATGATTTTTGACAATACCTTTTTTAGTCTCCTGGAAATGATCTTTACAGCCACTTTGTAAGTGATGTTGCAAAGAGAAGTCGGTCTGTAGCCTTCCAATGTGCCAGGGTGATCCAATTTTTGAATTAGAGCAATAAAATTTGAGTTGAGAGGAAGTTTCATGTGACCCATGGTCCTAGATTCCTCTACCAAAAGTAGCAAATCAACGCCATTAGTGTCATACAGTTCCAATAAAAATTTTATTGTCCAACCGTCCGACCCTAAGCTCTTGTCCTTTTGGAAGATGTGAAGAGTTTCTTTAAGCTCCTCTTCTATGATTTCACCCATAAGTTACTAATTGTCATGCAATGTAATGAGTCATGGGAAGAATTCTATGAGGCAGATGACTTCAACAATTGTGGCTCTTTTATCTTCCTTAAAATGATACTTGAAATGGGAGGTTCCCAAGTTTGCAAGGTCATCGAAAGAGGTGAGGACTTCATTGTTCTCATTTTTTAGATATCAGATTGTATTTTGGTCTTTTATTACCCTGGCAAAATCTTGGAATAACTTTGTGTTTTCATCAACACTTTCGATCCATATTGCTCTACTATTCAGTCACCACACCTCCTCTTGCTCATTTAATAACTTTCTTCATTTGTTTTCGAAAGATCCCAACTACTCTTTAGTATTTTGTGAGAAGAAACCTCCTCCCTCTAAGTCTTTAAAGTGTTGAATTTCCAATTCAACAAGTTTGAGCTTCTATTTATCCCTTTCCTTTTTGCAATGAGCCCAATATTGGAGTTTCTTTTTGACCCTAGAGATATTTTGAGAAAAATGTAAAGAATTAACCCCGCTTTTGGCTATGATGGTGTCCAATTTGATTGAATAATATTTTTCACCTCCTCCTCTTTAAGCCAAGCAACAAAAAACTTGAAAGGGATGGGGGATTTTATGGTGTCTCCAAAAAATTCCAAGCAAATGGGTAGGTGGTCAAAGTCACCACCCAATTCCACACACTATCTGATTCTGAAGTTTTTCTTTGTGATATTTTCATCCAGGAGAAAACATCCACCGTCTTTGTTGACCCTCGTTTTGTCATCATTTTTGGATAATAATTTACATGTTTTGACATATGTTTTGTCATATTTTGGGATATTTTCTATCATACAGTTCGCTATTCAGCACCAGGTACAATTACATTTTGGGGTTTATGCAAGTTATGATTTATTTCCATTATTTCACGGTTTTATAGGTTAAATTCGATGATATTTGATTATATGCTAATATATGAAATTGTTATTGAAGGTCTCTGTTCATGGTGAGCCAATGAATATAACATGCATCCATTCTAGATATGCGTGGAGCATATCCAACTCATTGCACAACTCATCATTCAATGCACCGAGATAATTGCGCACTAGTACTGATAGATTCCTAAGCATTCAAGTATGAGACGACTTGTAAAATGATTGTTGTCCACGCACCAGATTAATAGCATGAACCCCCTTTTGGAAGATCACTCATATGGTGCCTTTGCATGACATTTTGACACCAACCATGCTGAAGTAGAGCTTGTATTCCACATCACGCGCCATAGAAGAACCATCTTGCGAAGTAGGAGGAAAACATCATGTGTGTAAGTTTTAAAACTGTGTAGAGAAGTAAAGCATACAAATTCTTTTAAGAAAAATAGAGATCATAACACATCATTCACACATAAACACAGAGATTTACCCTGGAAACCCTTAACCGGGAAAACCGAAAAACCTTGGAGCCACACCTCCTATTTTCTCTTCATTACATTATGAAATCCTCACAATACAAAATATAGGTATTTCGCAACATCCAAATACCCTAATCCATTAGCTCGGATTAGAAAAAGCCTCCAATCCCTTAACCGGGATTAAGTTACATATTTTTAGAAAATTTTTAAAAATAGCCACAAACAACTATAAATCTGCACCGTTGACATGCGCACCTCCCCTCCATACGCACATGCAAAGAATATGACATATACCCAACATTCTCCCACTTGTTGTTTCCTTTGCATAGCAATGAGTCATGTACTCATAAATTCACACGTTAAGGGCATCAATGCCCATATATTCTATACACCAAGAGAACTTCTCTGTACTAATAGACTTTGTTAATGAGTCTGCAACATTTTTCACGGTGTCAACCCTCCCTAGTAGCACCTTCTTGTATTCAACCATATCTCTCACAAAGTGATATTGCACATAAATATTCTTTGTCTTAGCATGATAAGAAGGGTTCATTTCTAGCAATATTGCACTTTGTTTATCACAATCTAACCGTACACCTTTCTGTACAAACCCAATACCTGAACACAATCTTTACAGCCACATAGCTTCTTTGCTTGCATGAGTGGCTGCCATGTATTCAGATTCTGTAGTTGAGAGTGCAACTATAGCTTGTATCTTGCTCATCCAACTGATAGCTCCTCCAAATAGGTTAAACACATACCCACTTGTAGATCTTCTATGATCAAGGTCTCTAGCCCAGTCTACATCAACAAATCCATGTACATTTATTACTTTGTCTGGTCCAGGTCTTCCTTAGTAGCAGATTGCATAGTCTATGGTGCCACGCAAATATCTAAAGACCCTCTTTATAGTTGTCCAATGCTCCTTTCCTGGTTTTGACATATATCTGCTCAAAAATCCCACTGCATGAGCAATGTCTGGTCTTGTACAGACCATTGCATACATCAAAATACCAACTGCACTGGCATATGGAACCCGTGACATGTCTTCTTCTTCATCCCGTGTCTTGGGACACTGCTCTATAGATAACTTTACACCTATAGGAATAGGAACCTTGACCGGCTTACTTTCCTGCATGTTAAATCTTTGCAGTACTGTCTCAACATATTTTCTTTGATTTAAACTGATCATTTTGTTTGCACGATCTCTTCTTATCTCCATTCCCAGAATGAAGTTTGCAGCACCGAGATATTTCATATCAAACTTGGAGGACAGTTGAGATTTCACCTCCTTTATAACATCTTTGTTGTTTCCAATCAACAACATGTCATCAACATACATAACTATGTTAATGAAGTGATCACCAACCTATTTGGAATATACATAGTGATCAACTTTACTTCTCACAAACCCCAATCCAAGTATGTATGTGTCAAACTTTTGGTACCACATACTTGGATATTGCTTTATACCATAAAGGGACTTCTTTAGTTTACATACCAACTAATTCTTTCCCTTTACTATGAACCCTTCTGGTTGTTTCATGTATATTTCTTCTTCCAGATCCCCATGTAAGAATGTTGTCTTCACATCCATCTGCTCTACTTCAAGATCAAAAGTAGCAGCAATAGAAAGGAGAAATCTAATAGAAGTTAATTTTGCAACTGGAGAAAACATTTCACCAAAATCAATCCCCTATACCTGAGAATATCCCTTTGCTACCAAGCGGGATTTATACTTGTCCAATTTACCTTCTGCATTCAACTTCTTTTTAAATAACCATTTGCTCCCAACGACTTTTCTCCCAGCCGATAACTAGACTAGATTCCAAGCTTCATTTTTGTCCAAGGAATCCATTTCTTCATCCATAGCCTTTTTCCAGAGATCACTATCCTCTGAATTAACAGCTTCCTTCACATTTCTAGGATCATCATCAGTAATAGACATAGAAAAATGAGAGAAAAAATTAGGAGGGGAATACCTTTTTGGTTTCCTTATTTCTTGAGATGATCTCCTCAAAACTGGAGTATGAGGTTCTTCTTCTTTTGTTTCTGCTTCTTCTATTGAGTCAGATTCTTCACCTTCTAACTTAAACTCTATTTTCTCTGGTTCCTTTTCCATTGGATTCACTTCCTATTTGGGGACATCTTTGACCTCTTGAAACACAACATCTCGACTGTAAACAGTCTTCTTAGTTATAGGATTCCAAAGCTTATACCCTTTCATACCATCTTTATAGCCAATAAAGATACACTTCTCAGCTTTGTTATCCAACTTGCTCCTTTTCTCCTTTGGAACATGTACATAAGCATCAAAACCAAAAAATTTCAGATGATTAATTAAGGGTTTCTTACCAGTCCATACCTCTTGTGGATTTTTATCAATCAATGCTGATGTGGGTGATTGGTTTACCAAGTAACATGTTGTCTCCACTGCTTCTGCCCAAAATTCTTGTCCTATCCCAACACTGCTTAGCATGCTCCTTTTCTTTTCCATCAACGTCCTATTCATCCTCTCAGCAACTCCATTCTGTTGAGGTGTGTATGGATTATTCTTTTACCTTGATATACCACACTTCTTACAAAAGTACTCAAATTCATTCCCACAGAACCTCCACCATTATCTGTCCTCAACACCTTTATTTTCTTTTCTGACTGCTTTTCTACAAGAGCCTTAAATTCTTTAAACTTGGCAAATACTTCAGATTTATTTCGAAGGAAATAAATCCATATGTTCCTTGAGAAATCATCTATAAATGAAACATAATACACATATTTTCCTAATGATGGAACAGGAACAGGTCCAAACACATCACTATGTATTAATTCTATAATTCCCTTTGCTCTTGTAGCACCAGATGCAAATCTTACTCGATTTTGTTTTCCATATATACAATGTTCACAGAAATCAAAATCTAGAGTGCAATCAGTCATATCTTCAACCATACCTTTACCTTGTAATGCTCGAAGTCCCTTTTCTCCGATATGCCCCAATATTTGATGCCATATCATTGTCTTTCCTCCTGATGCAGTCAGGGTTTTGTCATCTTTACCTCCTTCCTCCAGCACAACAGAATTGTTACATTCATCAATGATGGTTTTTCCCAATATTTTGTATAGAGTTCCATACCGAAATTCCCTCATCAATACCATTGATCCTAAAACCATTTTGCAACCACCATCTCCACACATAGTCTTTACACCTGCAACATCCATCTTTCCGACAGATATCAAGTTTCTTGCTAGATTTGGAATGTGTAGCACTCCAGGCATAGTTATAATCCTTCCATCCTTCAGTTTTAGCTTGACTCTACCACATCCAATGATATTGGCTGGTGAATCATCTCCTCCATTGTACTTTTCATATTCACAGAACCACTCCCTATGAGGGGTCATATGACATGACACACCTGAGTCAATCAGCCATGTATCACGTTCTGAAGGATTACCTGTGGAAGCTAGGTACACATCCCCTCCTTCTTCTGAGGAGTTCTTCGCCTCTGTGGAAGGGGTATCCTCATATCCCTCTTCTTTCTCAACATTCTTAGATCTACAATCCTTTTTGTAGTGCCCAACTTTACCGCATTTCCAACACTTCCTTATTCCTTTTCCTGGGGATTTAGATCTACCCTAAGATTTAGATCTTCCCCCAGATCCTTTATTTTTGTTTCTCTCCTGGGGGCGACCTCTCACAGACAAGGCATCCATGCTATGATTATCCATGGTTTTCTGCCTCATCTCTTCTGATAGTAGGGATGATACAATTTCATCAAATTTTAAGGTCTCCTGGCTAGAACTACCTATTGCAACAATTAGGTTTTCCCAGGAATCTGGCAAATAAAAAAATAATGTAATACATTTATCTTCTTTAGCCATTTTAATACCAACATAGGTTATCTGACTTATCAGAGTATTGTAGACATTCAAATTCTCTATGACAGTGTCATTCTCATCCATTCTGACGTGAAACAACTTCTTTTGCAGAAACAACTTGTTCACAAGGGATTTTGATTGATACAAACTCCCTAGTTTTTCCCATAGCTTTACTGCACTATCTTCACCGGATACATTCAACAACATAGAGTCTGATAAGCACAATCGTATTGTACTCCTCGCCCTTCTTTTTAATTTATCCCAATCATCTTTTGACGTTGTAGTGGGTTTCGTACCCGGATCCATAGCAATCCACTATTCCTGATCTATCAAAAGATCCTCCAGTTTGAGCTTCCATAGCTAAAAATTATGGCCGTTAAATTTCTCGATCTTGATTCTTGAAGTGCTTGCCAAGTACTCTCCACCATTATCTGTCCTCAACACCTTTATTTTTTTTTTCTGACTGATTTTCTACAAGAGCCTTAAATTCTTTAAACTTGGAAAATACTTCAGATTTCTTTTGAAGGAAATAAATCCATATGTTCCTTGAGAAATCATCTATAAATGAAACATAATACACAGATTTTCCTAATGATGGAACAGGAACAGGTCCAAACACATCACTATGTATTAATTCTAGAATTCCCTTTGCTCTTGTAGCACCAGATGCAAATCTTACTCGATTTTGTTTTCCATATATGCAATGTTCACAGAAATCAAAATCTAGAGTGCAATTAGTCATACCTTCAACCATACCTTTACCTTGTAATGCTCGAAGTCCCTTTTCTCCGATATGCCCCAATCTTTGATGCCATATCATTGTCTTTCCTCTTGATGTAGTCAGGGTTTTGTCATCTTTACCTCCTTCCTCCAGCACAATAGAATTGTTACATTCATCAATGATGGTTTTTCCCAATAGTTTGTATAGAGTTCCATACCGAACTCCCCTCATCAATACCATTGATCCTCGAACCATTTTTCAACCACCATCTCCACACACAGTCTTTACACCTACAACATCCATATTTCTGACAGATATCAAGTTTCTTGCTAGATTTGGAATGTGTAGCACTCCAGGCATAGTTATAATCCTTCCATCCTTTAGCTTTAGCTTGACTCTACCACATCCAATGATACTAGCTGTTGAATCATCTCCCAAGTACACATCTCCTCCATTGTACTTTTCATATTCACAGAACCACTCCCTATGAGGGGTCATATGACATGATGCACCTGAGTCAATCATCCATGTATCACGTTCTAAAGGATTACCCATGGAAGCTAGGTACACATCGCCTCCTTCTTCTGAGGATTTCTTCACCTCTGTGGAAGGGGTATCCTCATATCCCTTTTCTTTCTCAACATTCTTAGATCTACAATCCTTTTTATAGTGCCCACCTTTACCGCATTTCCAACACTTCCTTATTCCTTTTCCTGGGGATTTAAATCTACCCTTAGATTTAGATCTTCCCCCAGATCCTTTATTTTTGTTTCTCTCCTGGGGGCGACCTCTCACAGACAAGGCATCCATGCTATGATTATCCATGGTTTTCTGCCTCATCTCTTTTGATAGTAGGGATGATACAATTTCATCAAATTTTAAGGTCTCCTGGCTAGAACTACCTATTGCAACAATTAGGTTGTCCCAGGAATCCAACAAAGAACAAAATAATGTAATACATTTATCTTATTTAGCCATTTTAATACCAACAGAGGTTATCTGACTTGCCAGAGTATTGTAGACATTCAAATTCTCTATTACAGTGTCATTCTCATCCATTCTGAGGTGAAACAACTTCTTTTGCAAAAACAACTTGTTCACAAGGGATTTTGATTGATACAAACTCCCTAGTTTTTCCCATAGCTTTACTGCACTATCTTCACCGGATATGTTCAACAACACAGAGTATGATAAGCAAAATCATATTGTACTCCTCTCCCTTCTTTCTAATTTATCCCAATCATCTTGTGATGTTGCAGTGGGTTTCGTACCCGAGTCCACAACAATCCACTATTCTCGATCTATCAGAAGATCCTCCATTTTGAGCTTCCATAGCTCAAAATTATGGCCATTAAATTTCTCGATCTCGATTCTTGAAGTGCTCACCATTATCTTTCAATGCACAAATTAACACTACAAAGCTCCCATTGAACCCAGGTTTATCACAGACCCGAGATCTATCAACCGTGTCGAACCCTTAGCAGCAAAGGCATCCCCCTGATGCCAAAATCAAGCTCTGATACCACATGTAAGTTTTAAACCTGTGCAGAGAAGAAAAGCATACAGATTATTTTAAGAAAAATAGAGATCATAACACATCATTCACATATAAACATAGAGATTTATCCTGGAAACCCTTAACCGGGAAAACCAGAAAACCTTGGAGCCACACCTCCTATTTTCTCTTCATTACATTATGAAATCCTCACAATACAATATATAGGTATTCTACAACATCCAAATACCCTAATCCATTAACCCAGATTAGAAAAGGCCTCCAATCCCTTAACCAGGATTAAGTTACATAATTTAGACAAATTCTAAAAATAGCCACAAAAAGCAATAGATAGCCATAAAATCTATAAATATCCAAAAGGTGCCTTTGGGATCATCGAGCTGCAGCACTGACATACGCACCTCCCCTCCATATGCACATGCAAAGAATCTAACATATACCCAACAATGTGTTGGTTATTTGTTCAGTTACCTGTCATAATGGGTGATTTATCTTAAGAGCAGTCGACCACTAAAAGGGTCAACTTGCTCACCCTTTGTAAAACACTCTATACAAACGCTGCTATGCGAGAAAGGGGTTGATAAATAGTTTTCAGTTGATACATGTAATCAGTCAGTTCTAGAAACTCTGTAACACTTTTCTTTACTTTAATGGAAGTTCTGCCTATGCTATGCATGATCGTGTCTTAAGAAGTGTGAGCAAGTTATCACTTTGATTGTTGGGAGGGACCCTCATCAACCAGAGCTTTCTATTTCTGTGTATTTTTTCGTTATTCCCTTTTTGTAATTAGCATAGTTTGTTTGTAATTTTTTTATGCAAACTAGTTACTGTAATAGTTCATGTTATTTGTTTCTTATAAGCATAGATTATACTCTGGTATTCTGCTGTTAATGTAGTTTCCTTTTATAAGCTAAGAAACCGGTTGTGTATTAGTTAGTTTGCAATTTCATTTTTTTAAAGTATTTCCAGTTTATTGTTTGGTTTTACGCTGATAGGATAAATTGATTGGATGCTATAGGATTCAATCAGAGTAGATTTAATTTTGTCCTTTTCCATTTCGTTATGAATTTATTTAATTACATTTCAGTTTATTCAATATTGCAATAGGTAATAATGTTTTAAATTATGAATTGAAGTTAAGTTATTTTACAGAATGAATTCAGTTACTAAGTAGATTTAATTCTTTCTCTTTATATTTAGTTGTCATATGCATGAGTCAATTGACCTTAAAATCATTTAGATTATTTATTTCTTAACATTTTAGTATTTTTTTTGTGTGCAGACTGTCATTCAGACAGCCTGTTTTGTCTGTCATATAGATCTTTGTTTCGGTTTGTTATCCAGTCTTTCATTTAGCCCGTAGTGCTTTTAACCTGTCTTAAGCCTGTTTTCGTAGCTTTTCATTATGTTTTGATAAGTGGTAACTAGATAATGGTTGTGTCTTTTCTTACAGCCTTAGATTAGATCGTTTAAAATACTTATTAATTTTTATTCTTCTTTCTTTCTTTCTTCTCATTTGATGTTTGAAATTATGTATATTATATTGCCTTGTAATTATATCTTTGGTTTGATTTGATTTATCCCTTTGCATGTGAATTTTAGGGTTAGACGCATTAATAGACCAGTATCTTGTAAATCATTCATAGCAATAAGGCTTGTTCTTTCTATCATGTAATTATTGAAGAAACCTATAGGATATGATTTAAAATCATCTTATTAAGCTTTATATTTGCTTCTCTTTATTAAGTTTTCTACTTGTTTATAAGTTAGGTTTTCTTTCTTGTAGTCTTGTTCTATCCTTTGCAAGTTAGGAGTTAGCCACCTATGAAATAAACCATCATGTTTAATATCACTTGGAATCAGACATTTCTTAGTCTGCATATTTTTGTAGAGGTTCAATTAAACTTGATCCCATTTAGTTTCTACACTTCCGTTGAAAGTCACTTTGACACCTCTCCTGCTCCTATTCCAATCACATTGAATGCTTATCCTCAAAATAACCAAGGAGAGTGGAACTCAAATGGTTTAGTTTAACTTATTTTTTATATTTGTTAGTTGCATGTATAGTTTTTATAAAGCATATCTAGTTGTTGTAAGTCCTTCTTTGTGTAGTCGGTCTTTAAAATTTTTTAGCTGGTAAAATAGATTTTCTTATATAGAATAGTTCATTGTCATAGCATTGTCTATATCTTTATCTTTTAGTAATTTATAGAGTAGAGTAGTATAACTTGATACCAATCTAGTACTTTGTTCAATTATCCCGATGGATGAATTCTTAGGAGTTTGAATCAATTTTTCATTTTGAAAGATCTTTCGATCTTTTGTTTGTTAAAATATTACCACGATATCCTAGGAACCCCTCTACCTTCACATATATTTTGTGTCAAATCTAATCCTACCAACCCTATTTGATGATTAAATATTAGGTGAATTGATCTAGACGATATTTTACCCAAACATTTTGGCGCCGTTGTTGGGGAGTTTGTTCTGTAAGGTAGAATAGATATAGGCTGGTGGCGGGTGAGCTATAAGACGAGAGGTAAGAACCTGCACATCTGTTATAACAGGTGCCCCCAAATCCAGTAGTAGCAGTAGCATAGGTTTCCCTTTAGTTTTTTTGAAAAAACCTAAATATTCTTAGGGTAGATTTGTTAAGATAGTAAAATTTTGTTAAAATTCTTATTAAATTTTTATGGGGGACATAAAATCCCATCCATTAACTTAGCAGAAAGGGATCGAAAAAAAACACCTATAGGAAGTAGTTCTGCTAGAAATATAAAGAGACTCTTTAGGGAGATCTTACAGGGAAATCCATAGAAAGAGAAGAAATCCCGGCAGGAGGTCCTGCGGGCCTCATTCTTGATGAAGTTCAAAGGGAATAACCATTGGGAACCCTTAAACCTTCCACTAACTCACAAAACTAAATGATACAACTTTTTTATAGTAGAGGAGCTGAACTTATTTTTTCAATCCTGTCCAAGTGAAATCTCTCTTTGGCAACTCAATAAACATAGTAACCCCACAAGTTTAAACATTCATAGTTGCATCTACTATCCCTATAAAACCCAATAAAGAGAATGGTTGGTCAGAGAAATATCTCTTCTGAAAAAGAACATTGGGACGCCCCATTCTCACCTCGAAAGAAACCTTCTAGGTATACTCACTTTAGAAACCAAACTTACATGAAGAAACATGAAGAAGAATGAGCAACGAAGAGCAAATTTTGTCCAAGATGTGAAACTAAACATCCCCAACAGGAATGTCCATTAAACAAAACCTATGCATGTCACATTTGTATAGGGAATCATGTTTTGCCGCAAGGGATCAAAGTGGGTCCTACCGAAATAGAAGTAATTGTTGGACTTTCCTCTTCAAAAACTCTTCCTCCTCCTGATCCTTAAAAATATTGTGGGTTATCATCACTTGTATATATGTAAATATGTGTGTATTTATTTGAATAAATAAGAGTCATTTCTAATAATTTGTTTATAGGGGACTCTTTTTCTATGTCCTCAAAAATAAAATAAATCATCTAATAAGTGGTTTTGCAGTTTGGTTACAAATGGTTCTTTCTATTTCTTTAAGCAGCTCATGAGATATTATCCGAAAAAGAAAGTGCTCTAAAAACACTCAAAATATATCTTAACTTTGAATTTTTAGAATTCTTGTATATCATTTTCAATACACTTATTCTATGATTTTGTTATGCTTTATATATGGTGTCTTGATTCAGACCTGTACGTTTCCGATTATTTGAATAGTTGCTTGAAAAACTTTCTTTAATCATGACGTTCTTCAGAATTTTCACACCTATGGACTACTAGTTCATCCTATACTTTTTATCAAAACTTGACTCTTAAATATTTTTTAGGACACTCCAGGGTAAGTGGGATGTCTACTTGTGGGGAACATTATCCTTTATAAAGAAGATAGACTGAGAGACCAAACACCTTTAAGTTATTCTCTTTTGACATGATCTATAGTTAAGGCCATTTTGTGATTTTTTTTTATAATATAAATTATGTGTTTAGCAGGGCTTAGCACGCTCTAGTACCAATCGAAATCTATATACTCAAAATATTTATACAAGGCAAACCCGTCAAGGTACTGAATAGGACTGCTGGCAGCGGGTCAATGCTAAGTAACAACTTAAAACATGGAAGTTCAATAAATGCAAGTAAACCTGTCGGGCTACTGAACAGGCCTGCTGGCAGTGGGGCAATATCAGGTAAAAGAGATCTGGTTAATGCACCATTATGCACATGGTTCATAGAACATTGATAATTTAAAGAATTTTTTTCAGTTTATGAATAAGCATGTTTTGGCCTATTGTTTGATGATGTCATTAGATAATGACCGTAAGTTGGCCTTGGATCTGACAGTATAAATTCAATCAATACCTAGGATATAATTATCCTAGAAATGGGACCCATAGTTGTAAAATCCCACAAACTCAAGGGTGAACTCAAAAATTCTTGAGATGATAAGATATACTTACAATGAGGCATGGATGACTAGTTTTCCCTATGGCATTTTCAATTATATTCTCAATCACATGATAAATGATACATTTACATATCTACATATCTGAGCACTGTTATTTTTGATAAATGTATATGTCTGAATCATTTCCATTTATTATTTAGTATTTTTCTTGCAAAAATCACAACAACATGATTGAAATTTTATTACATAGTTTTCCTATATGGCTTGAGGAAACGCCATATCTTTGGTTTGGGGGAGGAATAAACTGTTTGTCTTTATTTTGCTCAGTTACTTATAAAAGACTCATTTTTCTTTGCCAAATGACAAAGTGTTTGCAGGATAATGAAAACGACGAGACTGATCTTAAAATTCTGGAGGAATAAGGGAGAGCACAATTAAAAGATCAAGAGAATTGTCCCATATGAATTCCTTGTGGATTGGTAGCCTAGGAAAATTCATGATTAGCAGCAGTCTGATCCAGCAAAGCTCATTTTTACAGGAATCTATATGAAGGATCATATGAAGGGTCGAATGCCGGTATGAATGAAAAGCCAAATGATGATCTGAATGAAAAATCTGATATTTTAGTACCTACGATTAAAATATTAGCTTAATTTTATTTGGGCAAAAAGATGAGTGATATCATTGAGTCACATCCACAATCTTGATTCATGATGTAGTACTGTTTAGATCTAATATGATTTCGTCTTACCTATATATGTGTGTGATTTGACCTTAGGGTACTTCCTAGTTATCATTACACTGCCATCACCCCCATCCTATTATCCACTCACACGCATAAGCTATCAAAAAGGTTGACCCTATTGTTAAATCATGGCTATGGTTATGAATATGGTTATGCATCCATATTAAGTTAAATGTTTAACATGTACAAAGTTTACTTTGGACATGGTTGAGCTAACTAAACTTTAGAAACTCATTAAATTACGCGTTTTTGACGACACACGTTTCAAAGATTGCCATAATGGCACGATCGTCTAAAACATGCCAAGTTGTTTGCATGATCATTTGGTAGGTTGAATGCAACACATTTTAAATCAACATTATGCGAACCTTCTCCCATTCCATCGTTTTCACTGACCGTTACCACTGTAGAGTGTGTTAGTTACCTTTCTTCCATACTCTGTAAACTCTATATCCTAGTTTTTGCTTAACTATGCCAAATCATTTCAAACTTGAGAGCTACCATGACTTATTCCAGTTTCCAAAGTTCAAAGAATATCGAGAAGTACTTTTTCACACTGGTTGGAAACCGTTACTTCATCTACTGCAAGGGTATGATGAGGAAATATCACTACTTTCTACGATGGGCTTCGATGGGAAGAAGGAAATGGTTGGCCATCTTGTTTTCCCAGTCACTAAGGAATCAATCACATGCGCAACCAAGCTTCCATGAGAAGGCAATCAATGGCACAAGCATTGGTTTGTTCCACGGGAATATAATAACTTTTCCCTTAAACCTTAGTTTCGGCATGTGATGGGCAGAAAGGGTTTTCATCGTAGTTGGATTAAACCCGAGTACCTTAATCCATTGACGGCCATCATCCATTTGATTACTTATGAAGGTAAGTTTACCATCTTTAATTCCTGTAATCTATGTTTGTTAGCTCATTTTGTTGATAAAAAATGTCTCAATTTCCCTTTCTTTTTTCTTAGGAGTCTAGAATAGATGTCAAACTAGGTTAGAAAGAATAATGTTAACCCTAAGGGCAGCCTATACCATCACAGTTTGATTAAGCTCTTAATTTTAGACCAGCTTAAAGAGCGAAATCAAGCCTGGGATACCTTTATATTCAAAGTTCTTAACCCCCATTTGAATATTAGGAAGCACACTCGACATATTAATTGTCAAGAATCCATTCCATCCCTATTGTCAGAAAATAAAATCCCCAATGTCATTCATCTAGATGATGACACATTGGAGGCGAGTTCGTCCAATCACTTTTTCCCTGTATCTGCTGAATTTATACCCCTATCATGACCACGCACTAGAGATAAAAAAGAAGAGTTTGCTTAGTCTATGGTTCAGCCTGCTATCCACACAAGTCCTTTAGCCAGTGTGACCAAATCAAGAAAACCTGACATTATCTCTCTGATCACCCCGGCTAGCGTTTCAGCTGAAATGCTTGAAAATGATGATCATGGGACCAACCTTGCACTTGTTCATGAGACTGTTTCTACTCTTGTTCAGGATTTGGGTCCTGGAATAAAAATTATGACTGTTGATCTTAAAGTACCATCTGAGGAGATGAGTCCTCCATAAGACTCTCAGTAGCTTGCAGAGCCATCTATGCCACATCAACCAACAATAATTAGACCAGTTAACTCACGAGTTGGCTCAATCAATAAAGCAAAATGAAGGATATGTTAAGTTGATCGCAGAGCTTAGAGAAGAGAACAAGAGTTGCGATTGTAGGTCAAAAACATTGAGGAAATCCACAAGGATGTCAGTTTGTCATAGAGGACTCAACAAGAAAGGCGTTCTCTTTTAAAAGCACAAGGTAAGAGACTGAAATTTAAATCACCCGCTTCATCAAAGTTGAAGGCAGCTGCTAACTCATCTCTTCCTTCTTCCTAATGCCATTTTTCATTTTGACCAGTGGGACTTGGCATTTCTTCGGTTTGGGGGAATGTTGACCCTCATTTTTCATCATTTTTGACTAATAATTTACATGTTTTAACATATGTTCTGTCATCTTTTGGCATATTTTCAATCATACAGTTTGCTATTAAGCACCAGGTACAATTATATTTTGGGGCTTATGCAACTTATGATTTATTTCCATTACTTCATAGTTTTATAGGTTAAATTCGATTATATTTGATTATATGCTAATATATGAAATCGTTATTACAGGTCTTTGTTCACAGTGAGCCAATGAATAGAACATGCATCCATTCTAGATATGCATGGAGCATATCCAACTCACTGCATAACTCATCATTTAGTCCGTCAAGCTAATCACGTGCTGGTATTGATAGATTCCTAAGCATTCAAGTATGGAATGGCCTGTAAACTGCTTGTTCTCCATGTGCCAGAGTAATAGCACGAACCCCCTTCTGGAAGATCGCTCATATGATGCCTCTGCATGACACCTTGATGCTAACCACACTGAAGTAGAGCTTGTATGCCACATCATGCACCATAGAAGAACCATCTCGCGAAGTAGGAGGAAAATGTCATCTGTTGGTTAATAGTTCAGTTACTTGTCATAATGGATTATTTATCTTAAGAGCAGTCGACCACTGAAAGGGTTGACTTGCTCACCCTTTGTAAAACACTATATATACAAATGTTGCTATGCGAGAAAGGGGTTAATAAATATTTTTTTAGTTGATACATGTAATCAGTCAGTTCCAAAAACTCTGTAACAGTTTTCTTTACTTTAATGGAAGTTCTGCTTATGTTGTGCATGATCGTGTCTTAAGAAGCATGAGTAATTTATCACTCTGATTGTTGGGAGGGCCCCTCATCAACCAGAGCTTTCTATTTTTGTGTATTTTTCGTTATTCCCTTTTTGCAATTAGCATAGTTTGTTTGTAGAATGAAATAGATCACACAATTTACTTAGTTATTGAAGAATGAAACAGTGCAAAAATATCTTGCAGCTGTGAATGCTTTTCATTAATCAAAGAGTAATTAGATAGATAATTACAATGAAGTACAATGGCTTTAATAGCCACAAGCAATTCGAATCCACATGAGGAAGTTCGAATTGATTAGACTCTACTTGACTATAGGTAACCAAGACCTTGTCTAAATCACTATTGGAGGACTCAATAGTTAACTGACCTTGTCTAAACCATAACCAGAGTTCATCGGAGCTCTAAAACATAACTCAAGTGTTACATTCAGTGTTGACTAAGGTTAACTGACAGCGGTAGGTGAGAAATGCGCCCCACATGTGTTCAGTCAAGTGAACCTAGCGCTAACTGAATGTAGAGGACTAGAACTGAATGTAACTGACTCCTAACTTAGCTTGACTAGTCATTAACTGAAGTGAACTGACCTTGGTTGGTTTCGGCACTCCCAGTGGCTTCCTAAATTGTAGGGATTGGTCTAGGAGGATCCTAAACAGATGCAATCAAGTGCAATCAGTGGTAGTGAGCCTCAATTAGTGTTCCCCACACTTTAGTAACTGAAACATGTGCCCCAATTAGGTCAAGTGGACTCAATGGTGTTAATGAATATAAATAGAGTGGATGGACTCCCGATTTAGACATATGACCAAATTTGGACAAGGGAGGATTAATAATCCTAACACCCCCCCTGAATTCTAACTTGGACAATATTTGGGCCCTGGTAACTAAGACCATAGGTCACCCATTACATCAATTAAAGTAAAGTAACTGCTCAAAAACAAGGTGCTGGGGAAAAACCACATGGGAAAAAATCTCCCCCTCTAATTAAGCAGGTAGAATCAGGATCAATCTAGTTCTTTTGTGCATAGGTATCCTGGGGCCTAGCATGTGAACCTCTCCATAATTATGTCTGGAGGAATCTTCCTCTTTGGAAGAAGAATGATATGCTCAACTAAATCAGAAATATAGACAGCTACCGGATGAAGACTGGACCCATGTAGAGCAACTGAAGTCAACTGAAAAGTGAGAAAAGGTTCTTGAGAATTCAGAGAATGTGAGGAACACTCAAGAAAATGATATGTTGCATCCATGAACAAAAAACGATTATTGTTAAGAACATCCCCAAGTGTTAGGATCAGGTGTCTAGGCGGATGCAAAAAATCTTCCTCTTTACTAGTTCTGTGAAGAGATGAGCATGTGATCAATGGTAGAGAAGAACTGGGACTGTTGAGAGCGAATGATTGATCTCCATAGTCTGATATAGCTTCTAAAATAGATAATTAATCACATAATAAAATATCAGCAACCTCATATGAGGAAACTAACACCAAATCCCCATCAGCAGTTTTGAAGAGAAAGTGCGGTACTTGATTTTTCACACAGGAATTGGTGAGAGCAGCTACAAGCATGACTGAAGGATTTTGGATTTTAAAATATGAACCAAATAATATCAGATCAGAAATTAAATAATATCTAAATAATTTCAAAATAGATCCAAAACTATGAAATGAAATCAAATCCCCAGTAGCAGTTTCGAAGGAGACTTGCGGTACTTGTTTCTTCACAAAATCAATGAGAATAGCTACAAGCAGTACTGAAAGATTATGAACCTGAGATATTGAACCAATAAATATCATATCATATATAAATATGATCATATCATATCCAATAAGGTTCATATCAGATCCAAGAGTATGGTCCACCGAGACAGTTGATGCACAGTTTTCTTCTTCTTCAAAATTCTGAATTTTGGTGCATGCAATCCTGTAGGAATTCGCTGGAAAATATAGATCATGAGGAGCGAATGGATCACTCTGGTAATCTGATATTTCTTCCAAAATATCCAAGGTATCACATATTTTCACACCAGCAGCAACATTAGAGGGAGAAAAATCAAACTTCTCTTCACTTTCGGAAGCAATTACTAGTAAATTTTGCACAGAATTTAAAGGAAAATCACCGGTGAATGTTTGCATGAAAGTGCAGTAGAATTTGTCTTCAATGTCAGAGATTAGAATGTATTCTTCTGTTTCATCAATATGAGAAGATGAGATATCAGAGATCTCATGAACTTCCGTAGCATCAGGAGAAGGAGTCACCGCATGGAGACTATCTTCAATTCGAATTGACTATGTAGAAGCTTCTGCTTCTTCTTTATCTTGAACAACTTCATCAGAGAGAGTGGAGGCTGATATTTTTGGATCAAGGATGCTTATGGTGCTGGATGTGCTCTCCAAAGTGATATTATGATCCTCATAAATAATTCCAAAGGTTTTTTCCAATCTTGTCCAGAGTTCCTTCGGGTCTTCAATAGATCTAATGAGGTAGCACAAGCTAGGAGAAAGACCTGTTGCTATTGTTCCAAAAGCTCCATCACTTTTATTCAGCCAGTTAATCTTACTAAAACACTCTTTACCAAGTTCAATAGACACCCGACGGAGACCTTGTCTCATCAAAGATGAAATCATTTCGAAGTTGTACCTGCAAAACAAAAAAATGATCCAGTAGGATATCTAAGGAGGAGAAGTGCCTTGTCTGCCGAGGCTCTAATACCATATTAAATTGGGCACATAGATCTATGGAAAAACACACAACTCACATGATAGATCACACAATTTACTCAGTTATTGAAGAATGAAACAGTGCAAAAATGGCTTGCAGCTGTGAATGCTTTTCATTAATCAAAGAGTAATTAGATAGATAATTACAATGAAGTACAATGGCTTTAATAGCCACAAGCAATTCAAATCCACATGAGGAAGTTTGAATTGATTAGACTCTACTTGACTATAGGTAACCAAGACCTTGTATAAATCACTATCGGAGGACTCAATAGTTAACTGACCTTGTCTAAACCATAATCGGAGCTCTAAAACATAACTCAAGTGTTACATTCAGTGTTGACTAAGGTTAATTGACAGTGGTAGGTGAGAAATGCGTCCCACATGTGTTCAGTCAAGTAAACCTAGCACTAACTAAATGTAGAGGACTATAACTTAATGTAACTAACTCCTAACTTAGCTTGACTAGTCATTAACTGAAGTGAACTGACCTTGGTTGGTTTCGGCACTCCCAGTGGCTTCCTAAATTGTAGGGATTGGTCTAGGAGGCTCCTAAATTGATGCAATCAAGTGCAATCAGTGGCAGTGAGCCTCAATTAGTGTTCCCCACACTTTAGTAACTAAAACATGTGCCCCAATTAGGTCAAGTGGACTCAATGGTGTTAATGACTATAAATAGACTGGATGGACTCCCAATTTAGACATGACTCCCGATTTAGACATATGACCAAATTTGGACAAGGGAGGATTAATAATCCTAACACAAACTAGTTATTGTAATAGTTCATGTTATTTGTTTCTTATAAGCATAGATTATACTCTCATATTCTGTTGTTAATGTAGTTTCCTTTTATAAGCTAAGCAACTGGTTGTGTATTAGTTAGTTTGCAATTTCATTTTTTTAAAGTATTTCTAGTTTATTGTTTGGTTTTATGCTGATATGATAAAGTGATTTGATGCTATAGGATTCAATCACAGTAGATTTAATTTTTTCCTTTTCCTTTTCCATTTCATTATGAATTTATTTAATTACGTTTCAGTTTATTCAATATTGCAATAGGTAATAATGTTTTAAATTATGAATTGAATTTAAGTTATTTTACAGAATGAATTTAGTTAGTAAGTAGATTTAATTCTTTATCTTTATATTTTGTTGTCATATGCATGAGTCAGCTGACCTTAAAATCATTTAGATTATTTATTTCTTGACATTTTAGTATTTTTGTGTGTGCAGACTGTCATTTGGACAGCCTATTCTGTCTGTCATACAGACCTTTGTTTCAATCTGTTATCCAGTCTTTCATTCAGCCCTTAGTGGTTTTAACCTGTCTTAAGCCTATTTTCTTAGATTTTCATTATGTTTTGATAAGTGGTAATTAGATAATGGTTGTGTCTTTTCTTACAGCCTTAGATTAGATCATTTAAAATACTTATTAAGTTTTAGTCTTATTTATTCTTTCTTCTCATTTGATGTTTGAAATTATGTCTATTATATTGCCTTGTAATTATATCTTTGGTTTGATTTGATTTATCCCTTTGCATGTGAAGTTTAGGGTTAGACGCATTAATAGACTAGTATCTTGTAAATCATTCATATCAATAAGGCTTGTTCTTTCTATCATGTAATTATTGAAGAAACCTATAGGATAGGATTTAAAATAATCTTATTAAGTTTTCTATTTGCTTCTCTTTATTAAGTTCTCTACTTGTTTATAAGTTAGGTCTACTTTCTTGTAGTCTTGTTCTATCCTTTGCAAGTTAGGAGTTAGCCACCTATGAAATAAACCATCATGTTTGCTATCACTTGCAATTGGACGTTTCTTAGTATGCATATTTTTGTAGAGGTTAAATGAGACTTGATCCCATTTAGTTTATACACTTCCTTTGAGAGTCACTTTGACACCTCCCCTGCTCCTGTTCCAATCACAGTGAATGCTTATCCTCAAAATAACCAAGGAGAGTGGGACTAAAATGGTTTAGTTTAACTTATTATGTACGTTTGTTAGTTGCATGTATAGTTTTTAGAAAGCATATCTAGTTGTTGTAAGTCCTTCTTTGTGCAGCCAGTGTTTAAAGTTGTTTAGCAGTAAAATAGATTTTCTTATAGAGAATAGTTCATTGTTATAGCATTGCCTGTATCTTTATCTTTTAGTAATTGTTTATATATTAGAGTATTATAACTTGATACCACTCTAATACTCTGTTCAATTATCCTGATAGATGAATTTTTAGGAGTTTGACTCGGTTTTTCATTTTGAAATATCTTTAGATCTTTTGTTTGTTAAGATATTACCATGATATCCTAGGAAACCCTCTACCTTCACATATATTTTGTGTCAACTCTAAGCCTACCAACCCCGATTGATAATTAAATATTAGGTGAATTAATCTAGACGATATTTTACCCAGACACTCTTCACAATTGTACAATTTCTTGCTCTCCTATTTGTCCACGTAGCCTTCAACTTCACTAGGGAAATATAGATGAGCCTTGAACCCCTCATTATTTTCTCAAAGTATTAATCTAGTGAATCCATTTTGGCTCTACGATCTTAGACCTCATTTGTTCCAAGGGTGAAATTCAAATTTCCTCCCAAAATCAAGTTTAAATTCTTGAAAAAAGTATTATATTTGAGAAAATCCTAGAAAATAACTCACTCCTCTTATGGACCATACACATTAATAATAGTGAAAGTAGTGTGTATCACAGCATGGTAAACTTCCAATGCTGTGTTGTATGTTTTTTGGATTCCAACCAATGGATAGCCCTCCTGAGTACCCCCTAGTATCTTGCGCAAAGAAGTCTAAATGATTCAAGGTATAAATTAGTATATTTGTTACCACTTCTTATGAACCTAAGGTTTCTTATAACAACAAAATTCCTGGATGGCATGAAATGATCAGCCTTTTGAAGGCAATTTTTTTGGGGGAACTTGCCAAACCCCTACAATTTAGGGATAAGAATTTCATTGGAAAACCCCTTTAATGTGTTTCGGTGCTTTAATCCCCCTAATAATAGATTTATGTTTTCCATCTACAAGATCCTTCACAACTTGATGTTATGCTAAAGAGACATGCATATGTATTTCACTTCCTTTCCCCGTTGTGGAGGCCTGAGGGTTTTTTCACAACCCTTGGTGTTGTGAGAAAGATTCCAAGAGCACTGTGATGTCCCTTGATCTCAAGTGAAAGTGGATAGAATTGTTCTCTTATTTTGAGGTGGAATTCCAATATATGGATGAAGAAGATGCGGGGGTTAGAGTGAAACCAGGGATACTGAGAGAAGTGGTAGTAGTTTCTCCATGGTGTCTCAAAGGAAATGTGTGGGGCGGGTCTACGAGATTCAAGGTGCCAGGATAAGAACCTAGAGAAACATTATGAAAAAAGCATATCGAATTTAAATATGATTCCAAAGAAAGGATGTGATTATATTTTTATTCCTTCTTACCCATAGTTCAATCTGATTCCCTAGTAACATGTTGAATAATCTAATGCTTTGCTTTTGGTGTTTCTGAAAGTGTAGCATCATACAATGTTTGCGAGGTTTCTTTTCTAGCATGCCAAACTAGTTCTGAGGATGTACCTTCAGTTGTTATTTGTGCATGCTTCCCAAGTTGATTCCCCTCCTCCATTATTCCATCTTTTTGAGGACCTTCATTCTTCCAAACACCCCCTCTCATCACTAATCTCTTCAAAGGACTGTTAGAAACCCTAGTGAACTTCTGATGGCAATGTGGCTATAGTTAAGGGATATATGACATTGAAAAGGGACCCTTTAATAATTTGACCTTTGTGTGTGCCTTTCTTCCCCCCAAATTATATTTAAGTCCTCTCTAAGGCATTGTTTGATGTTTAGGGAAACCATAATTCAGGAAACAATCATTCTTCTATTGTGGATGAAAGACATGTTTGCGTCGATAAAAAAACCCTAAGGAATTCCCAATGTATCTGAACGAATCCTAGTTCTAGAACTCCCATGAGAGCCCTAGAAATCTAACCCATACTGGAACAACATCAAATCTTTCATTTTTTTCATCAAACATAGGGGTCCAACACTTACAAAAATAGGGGTATTTCCAAATCCCCAATGATTTTGAAAGATTCAGACCACATCCTACTTGCTTCTAAAGTTGAATACAAACCATCCTAGGTCTAGAACCATTATTTTCTGCATGTAGTTGAGCAGTTCTGACCAGTTCGCTTTCACCCAAATTTTAAACCCCTTAACGCTTGGGTACGTCCCTCCCGCTCTTCTAACCATGGTCATCTCCACCATGTCTAATGATTAGGATACTAAGGCATTTTCTCCATATACCATATTTAAGGGTTCGTATGTGTTTTTTATGCATTTGTTCCTTCTCCTCCTTTGGATCAATCCAGACATGGGGCTCTGACCACTTATGGATCTAGTCCCATTCCCCTCGCCCCTTTGTCCGAATTTTAGTCATAAGGGTTTCCTTGTTGGTACAAAGGCCCTGGAAAGGAGGAAATAAAACCCTCAATACTATATATTAGGAGTTCCTCCAAATGTTCCTCCATTTGAGCTCTAGAACCTAGGATTTCTGAGATGGGCCATCCTATTAGACATAATAGCTCACTGAGAGTAGGGGGGGTGGGGGGTGAATCAGTGAGCTTATACTTGATCCAAATTTCATCTTCAATCAAATTATCATATCTTCATTTAGACATTTACTTCATTATCATATTCATCAATAACCTATATCATTAAGCATTCATCAAGTTAAAGATATAATCACCAACACATTGCATAAGAGACATAAGATATAGTCTTTGTAATCTTTTTGTATTTCAAATGGTTGCAACCATGAGGTAATTCAACACCTATTGAATCATAAGCACCTACTTATATTCCAATAAAAAACTTGGTCTTTTCTTAGATCCAACTAAGAAAAATGGTACAAGGACCAACTTGTATTTACATACAAAAATTCTTTACTCACACATGTCATCAATCAGATCACCACTATCAAACCTTCAAATATGTTCATAAAGTTCTATTGTAGGTAAGTTACTACTGCCATATCATAAATATTTCCACATGATCTTTCTGTCCATCACCGTCTCCTCATTTAGCATCATGTCTTCATTCCAGCATATTGTCTTCATCATGTCTTCATTCTAGCATCCTGTCTTCATCATCTCTTCATTTTAACATCTTTTCTTCCTCAGTTTAACCCCAAAATCAAAGATACAAATCATTCTTCTATGTTGCTCAACCATCAACCTCTTCAACCTGTTTTTCATGCTAAGTCATCACAAGACTCAACCCATTATTAATACTATCAAATCAACCATTTGTTTTTTCCATTGTCTGTTGCTTCCACTATAAGTTTTGTCTGGGTTATGTCATGTTATTTCATTGTGATAGTTGTAGCTTTCAGATGTATTTTACAGTCTTCATGATAATAAAATATATCTTTCATATTTTTAGTACACCTTCCTTTGTAGCTGATTTTCAAAGGTATAAGAAATTTTCCAATTTATTGCTACAAATCCAAACTCAAAACCACAAACTACAAGTACAACCGAGATCAGATAAATTCATCCTCTTAGATCTGATTTCTACTTGTAAATGATACAAATAGAGATTTCACAAAGAGATCAGATAATAAATTATCTTTGAGTGTTTAGTCAGAAAGGAAACCAATATTCTTCCCTAAATCAGACTTCTTTTTTTGAGCTAGCAGAGATCATAATTGCTGCTTCTCCTATGTTTTCCATAGTGGACTATGTTTATCAGAATATGTTTTTACTGCAACTGCCTCAGTATACCCAACAAAATATTTAAAAATTTCTTGTCTACTGTAGTTGCTACAATACTTGAAATTCTCCTCAAAGAGAAACTTGAAATTCCTCAGAGACACCACGATTTTTTTCTCCCTTAAATGAGGTCATTTGTTGGTTATATATACTAATTTTTCATGATATTTTCACTGATCCAACCTGCTATTGAATTGCATTTTTTAATTTTAAATATTGATCTGACTTCAAGATGTATTTTAATATTTTATTTTGACTTTGAAATTTAATTGGAGACAACCTGTCTGTGTTTTCATTTAATTAAAAAATATTCTAAAGCTGAGCCAACTTCATCACATTGTCTCCACGCCATCTTATTCAACTAAGTATGTATATGTATATGGATTGTTTATCACAACATTATTTCAAATTTAACACCAAGTCATCAAGTGTTTCCAAGTTCTCTTATACCAACAAGTGGGTGTTAAACCATCTCAATGGTTCCTTTACCCCATCAAGCTACCACAATCCACAAATAACCACATAATGGGTCATTTTCCCACTTTGGTGTTCCAAAGCCCAATATGCCATGTCATTAATATTTATCACTTCTTTGTCATGTCATGGTTTTCCCAAGCTGTCATTTCCACGTATGTCATCCAATGTCATTTTCATCATACTTAATTTTTTTTTATTAATGTTGTCGTCAATGGCAATCATAGACAACCATATTACTCACATCCAACCTCCAAACTTTCCATACCATAGGTCAGCTAGGGTTCTGCTCACACTGCGTCTAGAGGGGGTTAATAAGTGTAAAAATATGAATTGGTGATAGTTGAAGAAACAGTTACAGGTAACCCTAAGAAAGGCTATGACTATGATGAAAATAGGGAAAAAGGGGTCCCTCCTAGCTCCGATGCAAGAAGTCTCGTCGATAGGGATGTCAAGTTTGTAACATTCATCATGGTTTTGTGAAACAAACATCTAGGGTTTTTACTGGTCTCCATTTCCTCTTGGCTTTCCCAAGGTTCCCCAACTGTTAATCCAATCCCATATCAAGACACATATTCCTTCCAACCAGGAACTATTTCCGACAACATTTTTCCAAGTGGGGAAGAGAAAATTATTTGTCCCTTGATGGGGTCCAGTGAATAATCTAGATCATCTACCGTATGATAGTTCTCTATCTCTATCAATGTGGCATAATGTCATAAATCTTTCCCGTTCATCTTTTCTTGTCGTAGAGTTGGACTAGTGGATCTCGTGTAGTAGTT
>LPNX010028736.1:2939-104778 GCA_001517045.1 Pseudotsuga menziesii | reverse complement strand
ATATAATACGACCCATTAATATTTGAATCACATTTAATACACATTTATTTTCCCATCAATATTGTTCCAACTATCCAGATAAATTGAAAGACCAAAAATACCCTGCCAAAGAGGAATGATCCATAGGGATCCCACATATTTTTTTCTAAATTTTTGGCTCTACCTTTTTATAAACGATTCATTAAGGAATCAATAGCTTTAAATCTACCACCTAAGTTGAAACATATGAAAGGGTTTAACCCTTTTCATGTTGCAACTGTTTAAAATACTCCAGCAAGAGTGATGTAGTTCTATAGTTGATAAAGACCCTAAAAAATATCAATTGATCATTTTACACAAATTTTGAATTATCTCAATCGAGGGTTTATTTCATTCGAAAGATTGTTTAATCGGTATACTAAGCTCAATTGAGCATTTTAATTGACCAAACTATTGAGATCGATCGAACTCCTATAAAAACAATGCAACTGGAAAGACGATTGTAAAATGTGAAATAATTATTGGAACATGATCTTGATCAAGCTATGGTGCTTTATCAAGTTCTTGTAAACTTGAGAACACTTTTATATATTACAAAAACCCACCAATTTTTGATAAAATAAATCAAAGTAGATAATTGAACTAGGAAACAATAGACAATTAGCATCAGAAAGAAGGAACTTGAAAGAATAAATTAATCAACGATCAAGATGGGAAATATTAAAAAGAAAAGTAGGAAATATGATCGCCAATGGGTTGGTGAAAATGAAGTATGAGAAAAAGCTAGATAGAGGAAGAGATAAACATACGTATAATTGTGAGAATAACAAGAATATGTTGTACATCAACCCATTGCTCAACCTTTGGTGCATATAACAAAAGAGTCTCTAGGGAATCCAATTTGAGGAAAATGATTCTTCATGTTTCTATTTAACCATTAAAATGCACATCTATTTGATAACTCTTTAAGTTTATGGTTAGCCATTAAAATGCACATATATTTTATGATTCTTGATGTGGATTCCTTTAAATGTTTACTCAAAACCATAGAGCAACTTAATAAATCAAATTGAAACCTTAATTCTCAACGTAACTAACAAAACTAATTCCTCTTTGTTGAGGTCACAAAACAAATTATAGTTTAAGTTATTATTGTTGGACTCACCATTCAAATAATGCACCTCAATCATTTCTCATTTGAAACATAGTTGTTTTGCTAAAGAGCTTGAAATCCTTATGTACCAAGTGTTCAAAAACCAAGATAAGAATGAAGTGGTTCCCTAGGATGCTATTAAAGCTGAGGTATGGTGGTTCTCTAAGTTTTCTTGAGCCACCTAATTCCTGTTTACCTACGACACATGATCGTTTGAGGCCAAATATATTATTTGTACTTCAAGATAGTATATTAGTGGACAAAACCAAGGATTCTCACTAAGGAGGATTTCATGGGTTGCATTTGTACATGAGGTAGATAGTGGTTGGTTTTTAGGATATTCCCTCAGTTCCCACTAACTCTATCATACCTTGACTAGTCATCATTAAGGGACTTCATCCCCTATAATTAGGACTTTTGAAATGCTTGGTTAAATTATTAAGGGAATATCATTAAGAGACATAGTAAGATCCATCAACTTACACACTACAATCGCTATCCAACCATGAATTCAGACATTATCTTGTCCACCCTTAACACTAGTCATCCAACCATTACCTACCACTTTATGTCCCCCATGAGGAACGATATCCCCCTCTCCCCATGGGGGAGATCCCACTTTTTCCCACACTAAGTGTAACTGAGACTCTAGTATTTGGTTTTGAAGGGATCCCAATTTCATAATTTCAAAGTTTAAGGTGTTTTAAGTCCTAATTATCATGTGAGGGATCCTAGGGGTTAGGCTATACAGTGTACAAAGAGTTAGAACGATGAGTGTGAATTGGGAAACAATGTACCTTAAACCATAATGGCTGGGGTCTAGGGGTATATGTATGTGGGGTGTGTAAGCATGTGATGGGTTCATTTTGGTTATGGGATAGTGTGCTCTTAGGGTCATAATAATCAAATGCCAAGGTGTTTTAGAAGCTTACTTCCATTTCTAGGTTTTATGGATTACGGGTGTAGTGGGTGAGGGGTGGGAGTAGTTTTTGTATAATGGGGAATAACATGTCATGGAACCATAATGTGTTAAGGCTAAGTTTTTGGAGCTCGGTAAGTGTGTTATTAATTTCCATTGAAATAATGGGGCAATGTGTTTTTGAGGTTTTATTGGTAAGGGTTTTAGGGGTATGTTGTCATTCTTTGGATCCCAGGGGTTAAGGGGATACTGTGTAAACGATTCAATGGGTAGTGTGCATGGGGGATAATTCTATGCTCTAGGTGTCAACACATGGCCCTTTATATTAAATTTTATGGATTAATTCACAATAACTATCCCAAGTGCACCTAACCTTGAAATAACTACCATGTTGAACTCGTGGGACATAGATTCAATATTAAATGCTTATTTGATGGTGTGGAATCCTGTACATGGTGCATGAGCCCTTGAGAGGATTTATTTGTGTTATAATAACACAAACTTTGATATTCAACCATCACATGGGTCACAAATACCATAATTGATGCACTAAGTCTCAAAATTATGACCGCACCTCACTTGTAGACTAAAGACTTCCTATGTAGTGATTGTGTGTTTATTTGGGGTGCTATTCATGAACCATGGAATTAGAGACCATTTATATGGACTTAGACATTGTAATTTTATCATTGGCCATAAAACAACTCCCAAAACCATCCTTGGTGTTGCTCTAATCTTTGGTCCAAAGATTCCCTAGTTTCCTATGTACCTAATATCCTACTAGTGTCCTTGGTGTTTCTTGTGTTATATTGATGACATGTGTCTTCTTATCATTTTTACCGTGTGCTCTCATTGCTCTCATTGCATTTTTTACCATGAGACATAAGTCTAATTTACTTTAATTGTAGCTAAATTGAGGGGTTATGTTTTTGGGATTTTATAACATATATTTGATAAAGTATCATTGTTTATCTAACAGTGAAGAAGAGACACTTACAAAATTATACAAAGGAAAATACACAAGAATAACATCAACTAGATAACTTAATGAATCTATGCTAATGATCAAGGATAAAAGAAATAAACGACATGAATAATATACACCTCATCTATAGGAAAGGAAAACACATTTGTATTAATGAAAATTGAGGAAATAAATACATCCAAATCCTTGATATCGAGGCTTCTTCCTAAAAGCCTTCCACTCTCAAACTCTACAATAATTTCACTCTCAAGATCCAAACTCTTTTCCTTTCACACCCAGAGTAATTCCAATAGTATAAACGTACTTTTCTGGTCCTCCCTCATCCATGAAGGTAAGCTTGCATATATAGGCCAAACAGAGATCAAATGGGTTGAGATTTTGTTGGAGGAAGGCATGGGATCATACCTAGATGTTATGGGTTCGACTTCCACCTAATATGATCAGTTGGGATAATTCTCCATGAGGGATTTCTTCTAGAAGGATATCAAAATATCTCTTTTTTTCCTTTTTATGAGCGTTGACACTCTTTGCATACTAGCAATGGGAGCCAAGAAGGGCAAATACTCCTTTCCCAAAGGCAATACATGTCACTAAGGCCTTCTGTCCACTAGAAACAAGCATAAGCATTGGATGACTCCTTATGTCAAGAGGAAAGGTTCGTCATATTTCCTAGAAATGGATTTCTAGCAATACAAATTTCCTCCAAAAAATTCTTTTGGCATATGAACTTCAATGATCTAGGCAAAGTGAAAATATTTTGGTGTGACAATTCTATGTCCATGAAGACCATTTTTGTGAAATAAACCCACTACCTGCTTTGCCTTGTTGTGAAACATTTCATAAGAGTTACGATAAAGGAAGTGAAAAGGATCAGCCTACACCAACACTTAGAATAAGTGATAAGCATATCACTCAAGAAAAGAATAAGAATACCATAGGTATATACCATGTAAGGAATCCTTTATTCTTCATCGTTGCAAGAGGAAAGTCCATATCACTACTAGTTGTTAGTATTCATAAGCATGTTTGTTCTATGATAAAAAAGGTCATGTTAAAGTAACTTGTTGGGAGAAGAAAGTTATGTGCCACACTTTAAGAGGAAGAATATAAATACTTTCCCTAACCAATATAAAAATTAGAGGCATATGGAGAGGATTATGCTAAGCAAATCATGTAGTAGAAGAAATTTTTCCATCATTGTAAGATGAATGGACAATCAAAATTAAGGAGTTAGAGAATTCATCCATAACTTCACTCCAAAAACTGCACAACAAAGGGAAGAGCGTGGAAAGAGAAGAATGAGGCAGATAAATAGCTACCTACATTTTTAATCCAAGGGGAAGTTGTTGTCTAAGGAGATTTAATAGTAGAGTATTTTTTCACCACCATCGATGAAGATAGTAAATTGATGCAGACATCAAGCACAACCCCTACAATTATCGTTTCCTTCCATTTTCCAAAATCTGATTTCTTTTTTAAGTATGTTTCAAATATTGTTGCACAAATGTCAATGACTTTAGGGTTCCTTGGAAGTCCATGACAGTAGATGAAGAAGACATTTCTTAACATGTTTATTTGTTGCAATGAATGGTTGATTACAATCTTTAGAATTGTGTAGAGAATCCATATGTAATTATTCCATGTCAAGAATAAATTCATTTGAGAAATGGAGAGAAATCCACACTTGATCTTATAGATCACTATGAGATTGTGTATTTATTTTGAGGATAATAGAACAAGAAGAGACCACCAGTCAACTTGGATTTACTTGAACCGCCAAGATGGACTATATCCAAGTCTATGAGGGTGATGGGAATGGATGTTGAGTTGAGAGTTGGATATGGAGTTTGTTTAGAGATGAGACTCGTTGAGCATACTTCTAGAATGTAAAAAAACAAATGAAAATGAACAAGACAAATATGAGAGGAAAAATAGATTAAATGAAAACAAGAAAATAAATTAAGAGAGAAAAGAGATAGAGGGAATAGAAAATGGAATTCCATGGTTGTTGTCCTTCCCATTACCAATATCTCTCCTATATCTCAAAGTATTTTCACTCTGTAAGTGTCTTTGGATAGAGCGAGGAGAAGACACACATAGTCATGAGCTCTAGTCAAGCTTCCTTGTAATACACACATTTCCAAAACACTTCTTCCCATTAGATTCCATGCTCCATAATATGTGTTGTCCTAATTCCAAGTATGCATATCTAAGCCAATTAGTCACTCAGAACGAGTAGCTCATCGTGACTTTGATTTACTTATTATACCTCCTGCACATGCCTACGAGATATTTATTACACCCAGAACATGTTTCATGATGCCTAATTTATGGTTGTGGGTGTGATATATAGTACAATTAAATTAAATATTGGTGGAAACCAAATAAAATAAGTAACCATTAAAATTTGGTTTTCCCAATTGGGTTTCCAGTGTAAAAATATCAGAGTCAATATCATGGTGAGCCTCATATTTTTGTCAGTCATTGCATTGTTGGTTAGCCCATGTATTTTTGTTAAACGATGTCATTTTATTTGTTGTGTGTGTTAACAGAAAAAATCAATCAATGCAAACAGAGATTGGTTCCCTAGTTTAAATGGTTTAGATATAGAACAAAACAAGACATAAATGTAAACCTTTCCATATATTTAGAAAACCACTTGAATGTAAATAATCCTTACTTCTTGTTGAAGGATGTCCTCATTAACTTGAATCTTTTGCAATCTCGTTGATGAAGAGAAGAGTTGCAAAAGGATCAAAGAAAATAAGAAATATGTGGAAACACGAGATGATATGATATATCTAAACAATTGAAGAAGGATAAATTTTATAAACGAAATTACTCATCATTTATGGAAGGGAAAACATTGATATATTAACAAATAGAGGAAATAATACAACCATGATGAATTGGTGTTGAAAGTCCTTTCCAGTAGATCCTTGTCTCAAAGGTGAGTTATCAGATCTTGTATAATTCCTACAACATTTACTTGCTCTCATTTCAACCCCCATATTCCATGAGGGTGAAATCTCATTTATAGGTCGAAAGAGATGAGGAAGAGAGGAGGGGATTAAGGAATAAGGATGTGGTGGGATCCACCCTAAAAGGAAGGGATAAACCTCCACCAGGTTCTCCAAGAGAGACTTCTCGAAACTTCTCTTTTTTCCTTTTGTATAAGAACAGATGCACCCTATACACAACAAAAGTGAATCAATGAGGCATCCTATAGTGATGCAAAGCGTGTTAATGGGGGGTTATGCACATTGTTAGAGAGAAAAGGGTGTCACCCTCTCAAAACAATGTTTTTTTAAATAGAAAAACCTCAAGGCTCATCTTCGAAGGAGCTTCTAGCCAAGAACTTCAAGGTTTAAGGCAAGGAAAAGGTGTACATGGTTTGTGATCATGACGAGGATGAAAATTCCATGTAACAGATCCCCCCCCAAAGTATGAATCTAGAGTAACAAGATAGGTAAAATAATTTTCTAGATAAAGGATCAAGGATCTAGGCAAGGAAACATTGGTTAGAAATTAGTCAACAATAAACAAGGAATTTTTGCAATACAATAATTTGACATCTCAATTACTCACAACATGGATGCCAAAAAATATGCTACAAATACATGAAAGTACTGAAACAGGATATGACTGTCAACATACCATTTGGATCCACACGTAAAATAAATATGGACAAATCATGGCTACAAAAATATAAAGTAGATCCATGATGAAATAATAACATAGCCACGAACAATTCAAAGTGGATGTGTATGGCAGTACATTAATAAAATCTCCATCGCAACCTGGTTAAAGTACATAAAATATACCTAGGGTCTTCAACCCGAACCCACAACAATACAATTCTATCCATGTGAATAAGGGAATTGAAGTCGAACATGGTAAAAACAACTTGATTATTAGTTAATGATGTGAACTGTTAACAAGTGAGAGGGAAATCACCGATGATGATAATTATCCCCAAGGTATCCTAGTACACTCCCATGAATGTGAATAGATGAGATGGATTTGAACATTGACGAAAACATTCAATTAAATGTTAATGGTGTAAACCCATTATCAAATGTGAGGAAACCTACCATTGAGGAATACAAGATCCAGGGTAATGACTAGTTTCTAAGCCTAATCCTTGTATGGTGTGCTGATGTCAACAGGAATAGACTCCTCTAAGGAGATCCATGATGTATCCCACATCATCGACATGAAACCGACACAGGAAAGTGATGTAATATGGTAGATTAAATGAGTTTGAATTGACACAAAAGTGTATTGGTAAACACAAGAGACTATTACATGAACGGACTATGTAATAGAAGGCATGATGATTAGAAAGGTTGATTCCAACAAAATACTTCCCTTGAAAATATAATGACAAGGCAAGTGACTTGGTAGAATTGACTCAACAAAGCAGAGATCAATACATAATGCACCAAATGGCCGAGGCATTTTTCAAACGACCCAAAGGAGTAAAAAGACTCATATAATTGGTATGAATCGAGGACAAGATGATTACCCAACTATTTGAAAAGGATACAAAAATGTGTCATGTTTAAGGGTGAATGGAAGCTACCATTAATATGAGTTAATGATATTCCCATTCCCTTAATTTCCCCATCATGATGGATGGGTTCCTAAGTTTCTTTTTAACAAGCTGGAAGAGGGTAACAAACGCTTGGTGTAGTTCATATTAGATGAGTCCAATCTCACATATTTTATGATCCTAAGAAAGGAGGAGTTCATTCCCAAAATGGCCTTTCAATGTGTACTTTTATGAGTCTAAATAAATAAAGCTCAATGATTTTTCATGTTTAGAAAGTCTGAAAAGACTAAAGAAGACACCAGGATGGAATTTTTCATAAATTTAGTCCCCTAAGCCCGAAAAAGTATAAAATATTACCTAGGAGAACTCTTCTAGTATGATGAACTAGTGTATACATTTTTCATAATTAGTCTAAATGGTCCAAAAAAGGGATAAACTATCACCGGATAAATGACCTTTCTAATACTTTTACAAGCATGAAAGAACCATTTTTTCTTGGCAATATTTCCCTATTTTGGAAGTATGAAAAAAGAGCTTAAACATAACTGTCACGTCCCAACCCCTCATCTCGACAATGGAGAGGATGCGGCCAACACACTACTACTGTCAAACGAGCAAAATATCCCAATGAAAATAAAAACATAAAGATACATTGGATTAAAAACATAACAGATTCATAAGTCATTAACATGCATTAAACATGAATATATACACAAATGTGTAGTGCATTTTACATCGAAAGAAAAACTCATTCGTCCAAACATTCAACATGTTTCCTATTAATTCATGTAGTAAATAGTTTGCAGATATTAAGCACAAGAATACTTATATTGAAAAGAAGTTGGCCCACAACTAGCTATATCGCTGCAACGTTCCACCCAACCATAGGCTAGGGTGCTCATTAATCTCTTAGCATCACTACCACCCCCGAGTTGGGCATGATTCCACAAGGCACTAGGGAATAACAGGCTCACACATAGCCAAAACCATATGCCCACGGTCAAGCCAACATACAGTTGGGTTTCACAGACTGTTTAGCTAAGCCAATGGACAATTGGATTTCATAGGCTATTAAGGAAACGAGCCAATAACATGAGGTTCCTTGGCTTGCTCAGCCAAGACAAACATTTCATCAAACACACATCCCACCAATTAATCAAAACACATCCACACACATTGTTGGGTATGAACACAACATTCTTGGGAACCAATAAAAAAACCACAATTGGGGAAAACAACTCTGTATGAGAGAATACGATTTTAAGAACATTCTTGGTCTTCACAGAGGTAAAACGACCTCATCAAACCCTCATATCGTAGATATGAACTCAGGAAAATGTCTATGGCACTACGGTAGCAAAAATGACCTCCCCAAACCCACAGATTGTGAATCTCCTCTAGCCATTTACACGACAATAACAAAACGGATTTCCCAGCTTGGAAAAGGTGAGGAAAATGCAGAAAAAACATGAGGGAATCTCCCAGCTTGCTCACAGAGATAAAATGACCATCTCAAATCCCAAAATCGTAGCTCATTCCTTCCCATTCACCCAGCAACACAGAAAACAAATTATGAGCATGGGAAAAAGAAGAAAGCAGCTCAAATCGCGAGGGAGACAAAAACAGCCCCAACCAATGCTAAAACGTGAATATCCCCTGCATATGCACACAACATTCCAGAAAACAACTTCCCTAACCATGGAGAACATGGGAATACTGCCAAATCATGAAGGGGAGAGCTCAATCCCCTTCCTGATGCGTGAGAGAGCCCACGTGAGTGAGAATGGGTGAGGAAATGAAAGGCATGGGTGCTTAATGGCTTGGAAATGCCTTCCCACACTTTTACTTGCCCCACAAGTAAAAAAAACACTTTCCGAAAATGGGTGACTTGTCAAATTCGAATTTGACCTCCATACCTTTCCCATCCCAAAGAAATAAATTTCCTCACTAAGTTAGAGGTGACTGGGCACAAAAGACAAAAAGGGTAGTTGATCACTCTATGAGTTTTCCCTTAGACAATGGATTTTACCCATTGTCTCAAGGGTTTGAATGTTTCCCCTCCCTATTCCTTGTGAAATCATGCCCCCATATCTTTAATGTTGTGGCGCGTAGCTACTTGTGGTATTTTTATTAATTTGCATTTTACATGATGTCTCAAAAGACATTGTGCCTGGCTAGCACATAAACCATCAACATCGATTTTAATAGCTGAAACATAAAACACTACATACATGGTGGGTNCCCCCCCCCCCCTTCAATAGAACTATCCTTAGTGCTTTACAAAATTGAACAAAATGGATGTGCCAAACGTATGGCATCCTCTACCTCCCATGTAGCCTCTTCAAGACCGCAGTGCTTCCTCTGCACCTTTCTCTGTCCAATGGCATGATCTGGAACTCTTTCAAGTCCTTGCTTGCATGCATCAACACACACCACATGAGATTTTTCTGGTCTTGGAGAATCCTTCTCCTCAGCTTGGAATATTTCCAGTGTCTTTGGAAACCTGCAATACCTATGCTCAAGCCCTGACCAATGAGCCAATTCCCATGTTAATATTCACAAGATTTTCCAAAATCATAGATGAATCACATGCACATGTAAATACACAAAAATTTTCCAAGTGAAACAAATACTCATTTGCATAAGTGTCTTCTTTTGGTTCCAAAGGTGTCTGACTGGGCTTGATACAACCATGGCACTCACAACCTTGTCCCACCCCATACTTGGGTGTGCATTAAAGGGTAGCCAAATTTCTGTAAGCCTCATATCACCTAAAAATACCTCTTAACTGAGGTCTGGCAGCTCCATTCTTAATCCCAACACCTCTTTGGGTGCTTCAATGGTAGTTCTTTTCAAGACTTTCACCTCCTCTGGCTACTTACCAAGCTCAGGTGCTTGCTTTCCGAACACCACAATGACTTTAATTCATATGTCAGATTCATTCCTATAGGATGCAATCTATAACAAGATTTTCAAAATCATGGCGGAATCATATGCTCATGTATATTTACAGAAAATCAACAACACCAAAAGTTGGATAAGTAAACAAAATACTTATCTGTATAACATCTCTCCACCGAGATTCGATCAGCCACGCTTCAGATCCCAACACCTCCTTGGGTGCTCAATGGAAGCTCTAGCTTACGGGCCCAACACCTTTCCCAAGTGCTTACCAATGTTTAGGTGCTTCCTTTCTAGGAACCATAAAAAAATAATTCAAATGTCAGATTCATTTTCACAGGATTTATTTCTTAAAAATATTTTCAAAATATTAACTGAATCATTATGTACATGTATAATTACAGATAATCAACCAGGATATTCCAAGTAATCCAATACTTATCTGTATAGCATCTCTCAACTGAGATCTGATTAGCCTCGCTTTAGATCCCAACACCTCCCTGGGTGCTTAATGAAAGCTCTGCCTTAAGGGCCCATCACCTCCTCCAAGTGCTTACCAATGCTCAGGCGCTTCCTTTCCAAACATCATAATACCTAGGGATTATTATCTTCATGGAGCCCCCACTCTCATGACAGTCCCCTTTCAGTGTGACTATCTGCGGAAATAATTCTAACCAGATGTCTTACACCCTGGGCATCCCTAGTGATGCATATCGATGCCTAGCTAGAAGGGGGAAGAAGCTATGTACCCAAGTACATCCTTCCAGAGGATCCGTGTACTCCTTATACATGTTTTCATTGCCTCATCTGCGTTACATATAGACATTCAGTTTAAATTAGATGTCATTATGAAATTACAATTATAGGTTTCCAAACCTATTCCAAATGCATCCCTTCGGGAAGCTATGTACACCCCGTGCATCCCTCCGAGGATCCATGTATATCTAGTACATATTGTCATCATCTCACCTGCGTTACATACAAGCATGTAGTTTATATGAGATGTCATCATAAAAATAATTGCAATCATAGGTTTTCAAACCTATTCCAAACACATCCCTTCGAGAATCTATGTACACCTCATACATCCCTCCGAGGAACCATGTACATCCGGTACATATTTTCATCATCTCACATGTGTTACATACAAGCATGCAGTTTATATGAGATGTCATCATAAAAATAATTGCAATCATAGGTTTTCAAACCTATTCCAAACACATCCCTTCGAAAAGCTATGTATCCAAGTACATCCTTCTAAGGAGCCATGTACACCCAGTACATCCTTCTGAGGAGCTCTATATCCCATACACATTCTTCCCAGAATCTATTTACTCCAAGGGCATACTTTCATCATCTCACCTGCATTACATACAAGCATGCAGTTCACATGAGATGACATCATAAAAATTTAATCATAGATTTTCAAATCTATTTCATGCATACATGATTTCCCAAATATCAAATGATTAATAATGTTATAGTCAAATAAAAATTTGAATCCACAATTCTGCTTCCTGTAGAAAATCATATTTTTGCAACCATGATGCCATCCTCATATTGTTTGGATTTTGCAAGTGGGATTACTTATCCCTTACTTACACACGTTGCCCATAACCTGGACATCCATATGCAACATGTCATCCTGACACCAATTTTAAATCATCCAAACAATCATAGTTAGCAATAGGAAACCTCAGACATCAAGCAATGCAAGACAAGAATATTCATGGTTAGCATGATTCAAAACCATCACAGGAGATCACAGTCTCCTATAATCAATAGAAAAAATTGCAATATGAAGTTTTAAAACCTGTTTATAGTCATGAGACCCTTCTCATGGCACTTGGAAGCTTCTTTCCCTAGGTTTCATTGGGCACAACCATGCTTCTCTGCTCAGGTCATTCTACCTGAGTTTTCAGGGAGTCCTCATATGTATGCCCATACACACAAGGTCTATTTATTCATGGAAATATAAGTTCACATGTAGGCCTCTCCAGCCTATACCTAGGCACCACTTTACCTGCAGAATATCCTTCAGTGAATTTCCTGCTATGTACTATAATCCCCACAAAAGATATTACATTTGTTAGCTTTCTTGAAGCAGGACAACTCATCATGGCCTCAATATTTTCAGGGTCTCCAGATATTCCTCTTTCTGAGGTAATGTGACCCAAATAATGAATTCTATCTTCATAGAAGTCACATTTGCTCAAACCTGCATACAACTTATGCTTCCTGAGCAATTTCAAAGTCAGCATCAAATGTTCCACATGTTCTTCCTCATTCTGAGAATAAATAAGAATGCCATCAAGGAAAATAAGAAAAAACCTTTCCAGATACTTACTGAAACCATTATTCATGAGGCATATGAATGTAGCTGGTGCATTTGTTAAACCAAATGGTACCAATACAACTCATAAGAACCATGCCTTTCCTTGAAGGTTGTATTATGAACATTTTCATGCTCGACTCTTACCTGCTGGTCACCAGACCCCAAGTCAAGCTTTGAAAACACCTTTTGATCCTCTCGCTTGGTCAAAGAGGTCATTGATCCTAGGAAAAGGATACTTGTTCTTCACAGTGACTACCTCGTTCAAATGCCTGAACCAATACACACTCAAAGTGTATCATCATTCTCTTTCTCAAACCAAATTGGTGCTCCCCACTGGAACACACTTGGCATGACATACTTATTTTCCCACAAATCGTGCAGTTGCATCACCAACTCTAGAAATTATGGTGTACTCACCCTGTAGGGTGTCTTGGACATTGGTGCATCTCCCAGCACAAATTCAACTTGTGAGATCAACGTCCTTCTTTGGAGGAATCCAAGGAACTTCATCAAGAAAACATTCCCGAATTCCCATAACATATGAAATCCCTCCCACCTAGGAGTATCATTCTCTGATGCCTCCAAAACATGAGCTGCACACACTTTGCAACCTTTCCCACAAAACTTCTTTAGCTTCATTGTTGCACTCTGCCTACTAGAGATCACTTTTAGAATGCCTTTCACAACCCTTAGGTTTCCTTCTTCATACAAGCACACAAAAGGTCTTGTTGTAACAATCAAGCCTTTTTTTGTATGTCCTTCTAGCCAATCCATTACAATCAGAATGTCATAAGAACTAGGTGGGAGAACATTCATATATTCATAAGTGACCTGACCATTCATAACCAATGGAAATTCACTTACCACCTCACTAACCTTTTCCTTGGTTCTAGTTGCTAGTTGTACTATCCATGACCTTCTAGGCTTTGACTTCTTCAAAGTGCACATCTCAACAAATCCAGGGGTGATATAGCTGGGAATCGATCCAAGATAAATCAAAATAGAAATAGTCTGTTTAGAAATACAATTATCAATATGCAAGTGTCCTCCCCTGTCTATCTCCACGAGAGCATGTCATCTCGTCTTTGAATTCAGAATAAATTCTGGATTTAGTCCATCTCAAGGATACATGGATACCTTTCTACTTCTTTATTTACCTATGGTGCAACCTTACAAGTTCTAGAATAGGTTATTCCTATAGATATACACAATCCATTAATGTTAAAACATTGAATTTCTTATCTCCCATTGACCTTCTTAACGACACATTCTTCTGCTGGTCTGAACCCTCCCAAGATTTCATGAGGCGTTCAGCTATTCCTTATTCTATACCATCTTTTCTAAGATGAGGTTATGTTATTCTCACAACAATGAACATATTACCCTGTCAATCGTCCAATTATGCCTTTGCTCAAGGCATTCATCCTATGTGCTTCAATACCATTGTCAGATGGTGTCCCTTCATCTATAACAGAATGATGTTCTGCTTTATAGAAATGTCCTTGTACATTTCTTTTTCTTCCTTCATCTTCTTATCATATTCAACCGAATGTCTTAGGGGGACGATAGGGGTCAAGAGGGATTCCTTCATCTTTTTTTTTGGGTAAATCTTTCTATTTCACGCAATCTAGCGCACAACTTGCTGCCCTTTTTTTTCATCTTTCTGATCCCTGAAATCCAACTGAAAAGCCTGCTGAAAATCCATATTTCAGAGAAAATTTCATTTCTTCCTCCGATCAGCGAAACTTAGCCAATGTATCGGCTCCATTTTCCTTTCTCTTTCGATGTTTTGGGCTCATCTTGCCTTTCTTCTTCTGTTGTAGAAGAAAATTTTCCAAGTTTCACCCAAAGCGTCAGCTCAGTTTTCCCTTTTTCGTCGCTGTTCGTCGACTCCTTATTCATTTTTCCGTCGCCACTTGTCAAGAAATCTTTTTGACTCCCATCCGCTGTTGTGGAAGACTTCTTGAATTCCACCCACCGCGTTGGAAGAATATTCGTCTCCCATCCGCCGTTGCGGAATATTTCTTGACTTCCACCTACCGTGTTGGAAGAATTTCTGTCTTCCATCGGCCGCTCGTTGGCTCGACTCACCCGATGCTCATCAGCTTGACTCATTCGATGCTCATTGACTCCTTCCTCATATTTCATCTACCATTGCGGAATAATTTTCATCTCTCTTAGCTGATTTTTGTTACTTAGAAAACATTTTTAAAATCGTCGTCAACTCGACTCACCTGACGCTCATCAACTTGCATCTCACCGATCATTCCGTCGTAGTGGCTCTTCCCTCATCCTACATCCGATGCTTGTCTACTCAACCCAGCCAACACTCATCGACTTGCATCTCGCTGATCCTTTCATCGTAGTGGCTCTTCCCTCATCTTCCATCCACCGCTCGTCAGCTCAACCCAGCCGACACTCATCGGCTCAAACCTAAATTCCCATCCGTCGTTGTGGCTTGATATTAAACTTCCACCCATCGCATTGGCAAAAAGTAGGAAACACAACCACCTTTGTAGCTTGATTTGGACAATGCAACCGATGTATTGGCTTGGCTTCAACCGACCTAGCCACCACACAAAGGAGAGTTTTCTTTAATACTTAGAAAAATTCATAACTTTTCTGTTTTTAGCTCCTCCCTCCTTACTCAGAGGTCGGTTCTTCATGGCCCATTGAGGCCCAAAGCTGAAACCTTGAGCTTTGATACCACACTGTCATGTCCCCACCCCTCATCCTGATGATGGAGAGGACACGACCAACACACTTTTGGTGTCAAACGGGAAAAATAACCCAATGAAAATAAAAACATAAACATGCATTGGATTAAAAACATAACAGATGCATAAGTCATTAACATACATTAAACATGAATATATACATAGATGCCTAGTGCATTCTACAGTAGAAGAAAAACTCATTTGTCCAAACATTCAACATGTTCATATTAATTCATGAAGTAAATAGTTTGCAGAGATTAAGAACAAGAATACTTATCTTGAAAAGAAGTTGGCCTGCAACTAGCTACGTTGTTGCAATGTTCCACCCAACCATAGGCTAGTGTGCTCATCAATATTTCAACATCACTACCACCCTTGAGCTAGGCATGGTTCCACAAGGCACTAGGGAATAACAGGCTCACACATAGCCAAAACCATAAGCCCACAGTCAAGCCAGTTGGGTTTCACAGACTATTTAGCTAAGCCAATGAACAACTGGGTTTCATAGGCTAATAGGGAAACAAGCCAATAACATGGGGTTCCTTGGCTTACTCATCCATGCCAAAATTTTCATCAAACACACAGCCCACCAATTAATCAAACTGCAGCCACACACATTGCTGGGTATGAACACAATGTTCTTGGGAACCAAAATGAAAATGACAATTGGGGAAAACAACTCCACATGAGTGAATACGATTTCAAGAACGTTCTTGGGCTTCACAGAGGTAAAATGGCCTCATCAAACCCTCATATCATAGATCTAAACTCAGGAAAACATCTATGGCACTATGGTAGGAAAAACGACCTCCCCAAACCCACATATCGTGAATCTCTTCTGTCCATTCATACGGCAATAACAAAACGTATTTCCCAACTTGGAGAAAGTGAGGAAAATATAGAAAACATGTGAGGGAATCTCCTAGCTTGCTCACAAAGACAAAATGCTTGTCTCAAACCCCAAAATCGTGGCCCATTCCTTCCCATTCACCCAACAACACAGAAAACAAATTCTGAACATGGGAAAAAGAAGAAAATGACTCAAATTGTGAGGGAGACAAAAAAGGCCCCCGTCCAACACTAAAACGTGAATATCCCCGGCATATGCACACAACATTAGAAAACGACTTCCCCAACCATGGAGAACATGGGAAGACTGCAAAATCGTGAAGGGGAGAGCTCATCCCCCTTCCTGCTGCATGAGAGAGCCCGCGTGAGTGAGAATGGGTGAGGAAATGAAAGGCATGGGTGTGTAATGGCTTGGGCATGCCTTCCCAAGATTTTACTTCCCCCACAAGTCAAAAACACACTTTCCAAAAATGGGTGACTTCCCAAATTCGAATTTGACCTCCATACCTTTCCCATCCCAAGGAAATAACTTTCTCCATCAACTTAGAGATGATTGGGCACAAAAGACAAAAAGGGTAGTTGACCACTCTATGGGTTTTCCATTAGACAATGGATTTTACCCATTAGCTCAAGGGTTTGAATGTTTCCCCTCCCTATTCCTTGTGAAATCATGCCCCCATCTCTTTAACGTTGTGACACATAGCTAGTTGTGGTATTTTTATTAATTCGCATTTTACATGATGTCTCAAAACACATTGTTCCTGGCTAGCACATAAACCATCGGCATCGATTTTAATCATCAAAACAATAAACACTAAATGCATGGTGGGGCATTTTCCTTGGGATCCACACCACGATTAAATACAATATTTACATCATATGCAATTTAATACCATGGGGTCAAAACCGAGGTGTTACAATAACTCTAAGGGGTTCCTTTTTCATAAATGTTTTGTGAGCCCCAAAAAAGTGATAAAATTGTACTCGATACTTTTCACTTGGTTTTTAATGAGCGCAACTATGGTATTAAAAACACTCATAACCATTTTCATGTTTGAGTCCGGATCACGAAAAAGCGATAAAGTAAGCTCAAACCACTTTTCATGTTTTAACCAGAGCGCAAAAATGAAAAGTAAGCTCAAAGGATCGGCTTCATTTTTTAAAGATCTTGAAACATAAAATGAACTATGCTCGAAACTAAGCTTCATTTTTAAAGAGATTAAAATTGAGAGAGACTGTGCTCTATATGATTCCTATTGGTGGGCCTCTTCCCAACATGATGTTTAGAGGTCGGCACTTAGGATGATACCCATTCACATGTTTTTTCCAAACATGAAGTCCAAATGGTTGGATCTTCCCCCCGATATTAAGGTAAGAGGCTAACGGTATGCCTCCCAAGCTTCATTTCATTCCCCTATTTTTTTTCTTCACATAATTAGCCTCCTAGTTACTAATGGAAAAACCTTCACTAGAAGTAGAGGAAAAATAAGAATCAAATGACATAGGTGGATGAAAATAAGTTTCAAGCATTAAAGCTGGTGGAAGTCTTGGCTTAAGGGGAGGTGGATTTGTTTCATTTTCTAGCGAGCTTGACAAAGAAATAAAACCATGATCTTAAGGACGTGAGGCAATGATATTAGAGATGCATGGAAATCTATTGGGCTCAAACCTGGAGTCCACAGTTGAAAGAATATTTACCAAATATTGAAGGCATGAAATATCTAGAGAACATAAAGGAAATACTCCAATGAGGGAGGAATCCTTAAGCAATCCTACTCCTACATTCTCATACCGAGGATTTGACTGCCCCAAAAGAGGAATGATTTTATTTGCATTCGTTTGGTCATTTGGATTGCAAAAGTTGAATTGGTCAATGGTAACGATATTTCCTTGATTAGGAAATTGTACCAATTGAAATACCAAGGATGCAACAATGGTCATTTCATAAAACCAATTTCGACCAAGAAAACTATTATAGACCAAAGGTGCATCGACTACCTATACATTCATGTAGATGGTATTTCCTCCCAAACCTATATCTAAGGCAGGTAAGAGTCCATAAGGTTGAAAACCATTGCCATCAAAATCATTCAACGTAGTTGGATATGGAGTTACGATAGGAGAACCAATAGCATGCCAACAAGACAATGCCATAATAGAAGTTGAGACTTTTTCGTTGAAAACAATACGATGGATATTATTTCCAGCAATAGTCATATGAATAGAAATCCAATTGATGGGATAACCTCATCTTAAAATACTCCAATTGGAACATTCCAATGTTAGAAATTTCTAGGTCCATAGCTCCAATAATTGACAACATAGTTCTATGTTGACTAAGATAGTTCAGTATAAATTTCAGTGCAGACATTGTACAAGGTTCCTGTGCCAAACATTCTACAATATTATAATTTTGGGAAGCACAAAAATTCGGACTGAAAACTGACTTGTGAATGGATGCCTTGGGAGGTTGCAATACTGAATCAGGAACATGATTATCTATTGATAGAGAGTCGTTCGATGGAGGAGTGGAAGAATATGCTTCAATTGAATCCTTCCCTTTTGAACTTCTGTCCTGAGTTAGAGTAGAGTCACATGTCTTGGATTGGGTAGTCATTTTATTAAACATTTCATTCATCATAAGGACATGATCAGGGATGATTATGCAAGACAACAATCAATTCCATTGCCCCCGTGTTGAGGGGTTTTATATTTTAAAATCAATTGTTGTCATTGTGGAGGGAAATTAGTACTTTTCAAAAGTCGTTTAATCTCCTCACGGTGAGGACACCCTCTGGTGTAATTCTCATCCTTACAAATAAGGTAAGGATACTTAGCCTTCCATGGTGGTTTGCTTTCACTGGTTTGGTCTTGGGTGAATGAATTCTCCTACTTGTTAGATTTTTTTTCATTTCTTCTTTCCACACTACAACAAAAGCTGGATTTAGCATCGAATTTAGCGCTGGATTTTAGTGTAATTTTTTCTCAATTATGGTGAACAATCTAGCGCTAAACTTGGCGCTATTGTACATTTTCGTAAAACGCTGTCTATTGCATCTTTTTTTCCGTCCTTTTTAACATCCATTTTTGTGCCCAATTTTCTGCATCTTTTGTTACGCCCTTATTTCCACCCAATTTTTCAACTTCTATTGCTTCTTTTTTTGCGTCCTTTGTTACATCCTTGTTTGCACCCCGTCTCACGCTCAGTTTTGCATCCAATGTTGCGTCTTATTTTTCTCCTAGTTTTTCATCGAGTCTTGCACCCAATTTTGCACCATGTTTTGCGTAAGATAATGTGTCCAATTCTGCATCTAACTTTGCATCTAGGTTTGCATCCAATTTTCGGCCTAATGTTGCGTCTAGTTTTGCGTCCAATTTTACTTATAATGTTGCATCCCCATTTGCATCTAATTTTGTATCTTGTTTTACGTCTTTTTTTGTATCCATGTTTGTGCCTAATGTTTCATCTTGTTTCACGTCATATTTTGCATCCAGGTTTGCACCTAGTGTTGCATCTCGGTTGATGTCTGTTTTTGCATCCATGTTTGAGCCCAATGTTGCACCCAGTGTTGCGCCTAGTGTTGTGCCTAGTTTTGCACACATGTTTCTATCTAATATCGCATCTAGTTTTGTGTCCAATTTTGCATCTCATCTTGCATTCAATATTACTTCTAGTTTTGCATCCAATGTTTTGTCCCATCTTGCATCCAATATTGTGTCTCATTTTAAGTTTTTGTTTGCGCCAAGTGTTCCTTCCATTTTTTCATCTGGTGTTATGTCTAGTTTTATGTCCATCGATACACCATATTTTGTGCTCAATTTCATGTCCAATTTTACGTCTAGTTAGGAGTCCACTTTTGCATCTACTGTTGTGTCTAGTTTTGGACCTAGTATTGCATCTAGTTTTGAGTCATTAATTATGTCTAGTGTTGAGTCTCTTTTTTGCATCCAATTTTTCATTTAGCATGACATCCATTTTTGTGTCCATATTTGCGTCTAACATAAGGTCAATTTTTGCATCCACTTTTGTGTTTAGTGTGACTTCCACTTTTACATCTTGTTTTGCATTTAGTGTTGCGTCTAATATTGCATCCATCTTGCATTACTACATTTTTTACCTTTAGAAATACATTCCAATATCATTAGGGCATGGAGGAATCGAACCACCAACCTCCGCTTGTAAAGCAGGTGCTCTTCCATTGAGCTAGCACCCTTTAAGAATCGAGAAGAGGACAAACATTAACACATAGATTTCATCATTTGTAATTCTAATAAAAGACAATAAGATCCAAAGACATTCATGTTTAAAATCCAATTTGTTTTTTCAACCACACTAATAAGCACAAAAATCTACCATGCTCAGGAAAAAAAAATCCTAAACATTTACACAATCTATTAAAGTGGTCTGCAAAAGAGTCTTAGAGAACAACATAATGTATTCATGCATACCTAAGAACCTAAACTTGATATGGACAAAGAATCAGGGATGTGTTTAAGAAATCGTTGTAGAATCCAATTGAGGATGTGTGTGTTGCTACGTACATGTTGTTATTCATTAATGAGGTGATTTTGTTCAGCAATGGGATGGTAATAGAAGAAGTCATGAATGGTTACTAAAAGAATATGTCTACTATGTGCAGCATATATGATATAATGAATATTTTAACAATTAACACCAACAAAGTTGATTTATATTATGTGCATTATTTATAATCTAAAAATTAGTAAGATGTCAACAGGAAAAAGGGTCATACCAGTTTCCACAATTGATAAGGCCACAAGGAGGTAGATGAAGTTTAGGGGTTTCTCATCTTACTAACGATTATTCCATAAAGAGATTCTAAAGGGGCATTCCATCACTTCATCAACATAGATTCATGAATCCTTTAGCTTTGTGAATCCTACGAATTTCGGGAGCAGGGGCGGAGAGGGCGCCTCCACGCAACATAGATTCATGAATCCATTTAATAATAGCTAACGAAGAGAATGTGAAATAAGAACTAACAAAAATAACACAAAAAGAAAAAGAGAATAATGGGATTCCGAGTAAAAAATAGTGAAGAGACATGGAGAAGGAATGAATAAAGGAAACTTTACATAGAAAAGATCAAATGTTTGCTTGAACTATTCAAAATTTCAAAAGGGGTTTATCAACAAACAATCTCAAATTGAAATTTATCTCAGGCACGTTAATGAACAATTCATGAGTTCCATATTTGTGATGATGAAGACTAAATTGATTTATGGGGTTCTAAATACCAACAGTTTTAATAATGGACAGTTCAATTTCTTTCCCATCGGAATTAGACATGCCAATTTAAATTCAAAGATCATTGTATAAAATTGAACCTTAGAGAATGAAGGGAGGTGGGGGTTTTGGAGATTGTTCAATTTTTTTCACTTAATATTAAATAATACAACATTCAACTTTACATTTGGGGATCACATGGGGTTTTTATAGGGGAGGACTAATCTAGGTCAAAATGAGAGAATTTTATTGTGCAAGTTCATTGTCTTGCAAAACTGCAAGAATTTGAAATAGAAAAGTTGTGGGGATGAAAGGACATAAGAAGAAAACCTTTGAAATTTCAAGGTCATAGACACAACAAAGTGGTCAACACAATTTGAGAACTATCACCCTAAGTTTCCAAAACCAATGATCCATAAGTGAACATAATTTTGGAAGAATTAGAATACCTGAAACACAGCTGAAAAAATCAAAGTTCCACAACAATACAAAGGCCACAAGACCACATAGTGGAATATAGAAAAGAATCACAACAGTATTTGAATAAAGAATCAATAGGCCATGGACTTTAAAAATACAAGTTCTATGTGTTTTGAGATTCTAACTCAATAACAAAACTGTTGTGTGTGCATGTATGGATGTACGTAAGTGTATGAGTTAGGAGAAAACTTAAAAGCCTTGAAAGTAATGGTCTTCCATATTATAAGTGTCTCTTATACAAAAATCATTTGTATTAATCCATGCGAATATGCATGTGTTCTTTATTCTATGCATTTAATCTAATTCTAGATCTGTAGGCAAAGAAAGACAACAAACTATCCAACATCTGTAAGAAACATCCTCTAGACGCACTTTGTATGAGCATGAGCGTTGTAAAAGAAAGGGATCAAAATTCTGTGCAACTCCAAACAAATGATCGTAACGTGCCCATTAAAAGGAAACTCATGAACCCCAAACATGGGTAGACATGACAAGAACACTAATAATCTAAATAGAAGTAAGAATAAAATATCTATGACATACCATTGATATTTAACATCTTTTTTGTACTTCTCCCAAATGCTTTGTTGTGACTCACTTTTAGGGATGACCTCCACAGTAGTCAATATTTCTCCTCCCATTGCCTTCCCTGTAAGAACAAGCTTCTGCACTTTCGATAGCTCTGAAAAATTGACATCAATTTGTTAGATGACACAATATCAAAACAGTCAAAATGAATTCTATTAAACATTATCATCAGTTGGAAATTTTAGGAAAATGTATTCTTGGATAACCATCTGAGTAGTAAAAATGAAAAATATCAAAGTAAAATGTAGTTGTGCTATGCAAACAAAAGGCATGTTCTTTAACAAATAATTCCCCAGCTTAGCATAAATAATAATTGTTATCTGGGGGTCCAACATGTCACCTTAAAGACCAACTTGTTAATTACTAACAAGCTATCATCCTAACAACTGACATCAAAAACAATGTAATAGCATTTGAATTGATTCCCTTCCACCTAACCTTGAAATTTAGAGGATTCAATGCAAATATCCTATCCCATTTAGTGAACGTTTATCCCATGTAGTGTTGTACTTCTTAAAATCAACAAGGTTCACTGTTTTAAATTACCATTCAGTGCTCAAATAACTACACTATTTTTTTTTAATGGAGTGGTACTAATATTCACATAATCACTTGAGAATAGATGGAAGCATTATAAAAGTTTACCCAACAACAAATCAAGTAAACAACAAAAAAGAGGACCGTCACACAAAAAAGAGGTAAATTTCACTATATTTTCATCATTTTAATATTGTAGAGTAGAGAAAGAAAGGCATACAAATGAGTAGATCATGGCAATAAATGCATGGAATTTATCTTAAAAGTAGGAAAAGTGTTGTTAGAAAACCATTAATACAACAAGTCTCAGACTACTATAGGAATTTGGACATCCAACAGAGAAGGAAGCTTAATGTCAGAGTTGCAAGTTGTTTGCAAGCTGTTTTCAAGCATTTTGCAACAAATAAAATTTGAGCAGTAGGGTGGCTAGCCAAGACCAATAATATTCGATTGTAGACATCCAAATAGTGTTGGAATTGTCCATTGGAAGTTTCCTTTGGGTCATTAGTTGAAAATGTATGTATTGTAAGTGGATCCCTCCACATCTATTTAATATTATATTGTAGTATAAAAATGAAAACTTATTCAAGCGCTCACCAAAATATCTAGATACATCCAACAGACTAAATAGAGCTACAAACTAAAGATAAACTTAGGGAATATTTCTTAAATCTGCCAAGAAGTAGATATAACTCCATCATACCTACCATCTACAAAATCTGTACCTACTACAGCTCAGGGATAGTTTTAGGGGCGAATTTTAGCCCAGTGGACTATTTTTCCAGGTTTTTCTCCCAAAAAAGATTCGCCATTTTGCATTTTTTGAAGCCCTGTTTCGCCCAATTTTGATGGGGTAACAATTTTTCACCCTCAAAATCGCCAAATTATTTTATAAACAATATAAAATTCTTGGAAATTAAAATATTTTTTGAAAAAAATCACCAATCATTTTATAGTTGGTGTTTTAAGAATTAGTAATATTCACCAACATTTATACACTTTTTAATAAGTATGGTTCCTTAAAATAATCCCTACTACAGCTTCAAAATCAACCACTATCTATAGAATAGAGACAACACATTCACATCCCATTTAGAATAGATCATACCTTAGTCATGGCCTGTTAGGAGAGAGTATGCACATTCACAAATAAGGTTTATCGACCCCAGAGGAATGATGCCCAAGTTAATAGTCCAAGAGCAGCCCAGAGAAATGAACACGGTCTACTTTATCAGTAGCAAAATGGAATTATCATGCATTCTTCATGTGCTAACAAATGGAATTCAATTCAAAGGAAATTATGAAATTATTAGTGGTCCAATATGACTACAACAATAATCCAGTTCAAATGAAGGAGAAAACCCATTTCTTAGCTAGATGCAAGGTCCTTGATGGACTTGGAGTAATGTTGGTGGTAGCAATTTGAATGAATACTGAGCTAAAGAAGTTGAATGGCACAATGGACAACAGGTGGGGAGGAACAGGTTCAGTAAGAAACCACCAACAATCATCATAATAGATGAAGCAAAAACCTAAAAGAAGTGAAAAAACCATCAAGTTGAGATTCAATATAAGAATGTGAAGTTCTTATTAGGAATGTGGGTCTGCCTAAGTTTCAATAAGTCTCATTAGAAAGCTAGTAAAAGAGACTTTCATAAAATAATAAATTCTAATCTTCAGTGTTGTTAATTTTTCCCTTCAAGGTAACTGTAGGGAAAATTATCAGAGAGTTTGAATTAAATTTTAATGTCCTTGTTTCAAGTTGTGTGGTGAGGAAAAGAAACTGTAGTAATTATCTATAAAATCACCTAAGTGTGAAAAGAAAAAATAATAATTCCTAGTGAATTGACACTATTTGGCTATACATATATTCACATTGTGTCAAGTGGTAGATATAGGAAACATGATCTAGGGGGGGCTACCATTTTGGGCTTCCAGCTAGAAAATTATATAGTTTAAAACATCTAATCTCTCTACCTTTCGTTTCCACATTTGTATGTCTTAAGATTGAAACAATGGCCCAAAATGTACACACTTTTCGTTGACTAGTGCTTACACAAGTGTATCTCAATAGTCATGTCAAAAGAGCCAAATAACTAATTAGCAATACATATGCATTAGAAATCAGTTAGAATTTTACACAGGAATTGAGTTCTCTATAAATCAGAAGAAAATGGCATATTGGTGGATTAACATGTGACTGAAGGGAAGATTCATCTCATTGTATAAACTTCCTTTAAATCAGGGGAATGGAAATGGAGCCCCTGTGTCACTAATAGTAGACTGCACTGCTACTGAACTGGTATGTAATGATCTGTCTTTTACAGAAGGGAGTGTATGTAACTACTATTTCATATATTTCTATAGTTTGGCTGAAATTTGTATCCAGTTTAAAGTTGCATGATAGAAAGAAGGCAGAAGTGTTCCATGTAATGATTGACAATCATTGGTTGCTTAATGTATGGAGTGAATTTATAGAGCATCGTCTTGGGAACAGGAAAAAAATGATTCTGGAATCCCATGTTGTAACAAATATGAACCAACAGATTTTTTTGCATCACCTTTGTTGTTGTTTCCTTGTCTTATATCTTCCATCTCAAAGGTCAAGCAAATATCGGATAAGACTGAGGTTCCTGACCTGTTTGATGCTCTTCCTAGTTCTGAAGAAATTTTGGTTTTTATTGGGGATTTTAGCAAGGTCTGCAATATCACAGTTTGTAGTTCATTATTGTTGAAATCAGACCACTATCAACAAAGTGTCGAAACAAGCAATGTTCAGGATTACCATGTCAATGGTACCAATCTCGATAGTTATGAATGTTCTACATCAAAGGACATTCACCACGAGTCTGCAACTATATATGGAATATTTGTTGAATGCCTAATAAAGGAAACATGTGCATTTTTTTAATATAGATGCTACCTTAGGGCCTTATGGGCTTAATGGTATTGATGCAGCAGGTACTGCAGGTAATCCTAGCAAGTTATGAGCATTCTATCTCTTACTTTCAGGTAAGATGTTATAAGGTTAAGTTGGAATTTCTAATGAACTCTCTTTTATCCTACCAAAATATATCCTCATTTTATCTTTTGTTTAGCTAAACTGTTATTGTTCTCTAAAAATTCTAAGCTGTTCTATGGATCAAATTTATGTGGACCTTCGAAAACTAAATAATGGAGATAATATGTCTGGTCTTTTCCTTGCGGGTTTTTTATATTAATGTATGAAGTTCAGAAGTCTAATGTGGAAAATTCTAGTGCCATTGCGAGGTAAAACATTGCAATTTATAAATATGATTGTCTTTCAATGATGAAAAAAACATAGACGGTGCAGTTTAACTATGGAAATGATTGGATTCCTTTTAATTTTTATGCCTCCTCTCTCAATTCATCATTTGAAGTGTAATATTATTATTAGATAGTTGTACCAAACTCTTGATGTTTCAAGTGTCTGGTAGGAAGTTTTTTTATGATCTGATAGATGTAAAGGGATGTTAAAATAGAATAAACCATCAACTAAGTAGTTGCTATGATGGCCTAGGTAATCACCTACAGAAAGCCAACTATCTGTCATGTTTGATGCAATTAATTATGGTTTGGGTATTAAGAACAGAGGAATGGAGCCTTCTAATACTCAAGCTGAATATTTCTTTTTCCAAGAAAAAATATTTGTATTTGATATTTTGGAGGGTAAATCAAAATAAAATTTTACCCTACCTTATGACTGAGTTTAGGTTTCCTAAAAGTCTCCATCATAGATCTATGACATATACACTCATCTTTCAAAAATATTCCAACTAGATTCTTACCAGTCAAAAGATGACCTAAATATTGATTTAAACATTACTGGTAGTCACTGCCAAAAGTGCAGACTAGTCCTGCTGAATTATTATGAGGCTGCTAGAAGAAGGATTACACTGTCATTAGATACAATTACCAAATATTAAGATGAGTTTAGCCAAAATAACCAGATTCAAGATTTTGTTAACAATGAGAACTGCAGTTAGGCCCAGGTCATCATTAGGAAGCTTAAGATGTGGGCTCTTTAGTTTTTTAAGTGGTTGCTACTTAGATATTTTAGGAGATTAGGAGTGAAATTGGTTACATATTGAGGAAAATACAACTACCTAAAAGATGGGAACTTATTGACACTTTTTCTATGTTATTGATGTATACCATTTTCCCAGTTTGTTTAAGCAAGCAGTGTAACTCATTGCAACAATTTGTATATGTTTTCCTTCAAATGTTAATGCGGAGGTTCTATTAATCTAAATAATTTGTCCTCTTTTCCCATTAGGGCTGACCTAGACTTCCAAGATTTATCCCTTTCCTATAATCTTTCATAGGATTTCATTTCTTATTAAGAAGCCATCACATATAAAGCATGTGGGTTCCTGCACCATAACTAGATGCTTAGCCCTCTTCAAGCAGCCTTATCTGACGGTGCCTTATCTGATGGTGACCTTATACTTAATGGTTGGATGTTGACTTGCAGAAAATATTGGATCAAAGAAACACTACAATACCCTTCAAGTGCCCTATTTGGTCATCATAAATAACATCTCTTTGATGTATCCTGTGCTGGGATATTTTGGATCTAAATATTCTAGCCTTTATGAATGTCTATTCTATGCTTGTGAAGACTTAGATTGCTTGACAAGATATCTAGTTGATTTGGATGAATGGGTTGCACTATAAGTCATTCCCAAATCTCTTTGCTCTTCCTTGATCCATGGAAAATCTTGTATATAAAGAATTTGATCAATTGCTGATGTATAGTGTAACCAGTTGAGTGCATTGACTGTATATAATGTGCATATTGTAGAGTTTAGTTACTGATGTGAAGTAGGAGTTGTATTTTGAACTCATCTCTGAGATAAATCATTCCAATGGTTGTACATTGACATCTGAAGCTATGTTACCGGATCTGGCACCCCTTTGTCCAGGATACACATTCTAAATATCGGATATGCTTCCTGTTTGGAATTGACAGAGGATCCATTCTTATACATATATGCCTTGCTGGATACATTACTCATGTGGATCGTCCAAAAAAATCATATTATAGAAACAATAAAAAGAATAGTTGAAATTAAAAACAAATTACATGAATCCCTAAAACCTGAACATGAAACTTAATTTTATATTATATCATAGCTAAATTGATCTTTAAAGACAAGCTTACTACAACTCAATAATTTTTGTACTATATATTAAACGACAGTTGTATTATACGCTAAAGGGAAGCCTTAGATTTCATTCATAACAACTATAAATTTCACATTTAATGATAGCAATATCAAACACTAAATGGAATATCTACCTCTAATAAATTGCAGTCTATTCTCTTCTTTTGGTTCACACCACACTCTTCTTAAATGTAGGCCATACTCTATAATTGGAAGCCATACTGCAGGATTTTTTTCCAAAGAAAAAAATTGCAATTTCTATTCTAGTACAGCAGGTGCTCAAGGCACATTCACTATAGCTTATATTTATTCATGCCCCACAAGCCCCATCACAGACTTTAGACTCGTTATGCTCCTATCCTTCTAAAAGATAGCCAAAAAAATAAACTCTTAATCTGACCTTAAAAACTCCAATATCATGATGTGTTTACAGCTCATGAAAATTTGAAATAGAGCAGTACATTTAATTTTTATCCTACAAATAAGTATACAATAGTTCCCTTAACATATGACTTTACTTTAGAGCTATGAAAATAAAACAACTTAAAAAACTAAACATTCTATTTTCATACAGTCAATACACCTTCAAGAGATTCTTCCAGTAATAATAGCCCAGCTTCCAACTGCTGGCCCTTATGAAACGACGTCTACCTCAGTATTTATCTCTCAGAAGAAATGAGTGAAAGATATCCCTATTAATAATACATAAACTCTGGTGCTTCTAAACGTATAACTAAGACAATGTAAAAGAGAATTACCATGGTGCAAAACTTACAATTTGAACCATAGATATGAACCAAAAACATAGTTTGGATAAGAAAGTGCATACTTGTTCAAATGCTGAGCAAAATTCCAAAAACTGCAATGCTGATCCAACGGCACTTGATGGAAACTCTATGCTTGCAATCAACTGCATTGGCTTCCCTTGAGGCAAAATCATTTCATCCATCTCATTCTTGTCTTTGCATTTCTTCCTCCTCTTCTTCAAAGTTATGTTATCTTCTGCAACCTCTAACTGGAAATCAGTTTCAGAAATAGACTATGCATTGATGCCCTCGATAACATCTTTCTTTCCAGGCTTGCCAACATTGTCTAATTTTCTTCTCTTTGTTTGCTTCACATTAGCCTTTAGAACATGTTCACTTCCTGTTGGCATCAAATTTCTAGTTTTAGAGTCAAATTCAGAAGATTGAATTTTGTTTAATTTTGATTTTACTTTAGCCAGTTTTTGCCTCTCAAAAGGGTTTGTGCTTTCATGAAAAGCCAAAATTTTTTGCACATCTTTACTTGCAATCAAGGCCTTACCATTAATGTTATCATTTTCATTTGTTGTAATCAAAGGGGATGCGGTTGTATCTGATTTCTTCTCTTTGTCGTTCACAATGTCGCTTTCCAATTGCCCCTCTTCACCAAGACCCATGTTTGGAAGATCCGTCTCAACCTTCACCTTGCTTTTCTTCTTGGATTTACTTTTGGTATTTGTTCCTTTTCAATTCAGATCAGAGGTATCTGATATCTTCTTCCCATCCTTATTAATATTACAATCCAAATTTCCCTCTTTCAAATTGACCTCCATTTTTACCATATTAGTTCTCTTGTGATTCTTTTCCCCGGCTAGAACTCGAACAGTCTCTCTCTGGTGATCAAGACCCTTGTCAATTATAGGTTTATAGCTAGTACTTGAGTGTTTTTTTGTTTTAAGCTGTGATACAACTCGTGATTCTAACTGACAACCTTGATCGAGAGTAGAGGATTCATCCAATGAATTTTGCAACTTGCAAACTTTTGAAGGAGTGGAATATTTGGCAAACAAATTTTCAGATTTCCCAGCCTTCGAAGGAGACACCATAGGTTGACTATTTTTCTCCTTTAAAGGACAACTTTTAGTTGCTTCCACATAAGCCATGGAACTCTGAACAAGCTTCAATTTCTTGACAAGGTCCTTCACATCAATATTTCCAGAATGAATAGATTCCAAAAGAATGTTTATTGTGGAAACATTCAAAGAATTGGCATGCTTCTATATCTAAACAAAAGGATCCATAAGAAATACAAACACTATTGTATCAGCATTAGTGTCTTGCAATCAAGTATGTTTGTTGAATTCAAGAGATAGAAGATGTATTAAGAAGACTAGATTTATAGAACATATTTCTTTTAGGACATCGTCATTTTCAAGGGTAAAATTGAAATATTCATGTATGCAGGTATTTACCTTAGAGAGACCTTCACACTTGAGTAAATCAACAACAAAAGCAAAGCATGTAGCTTTGGCTGCATGCACAAGAATTCTGGTAGGAGCACAACCTTGTTTTTTCCTACAATAATGTATTCAACAACTTCATTTCTGAAAATATCAGACAATGCTCCGTATCAAAACTTGATTGAAAAATTGAGTTACAAAAGGAAACATAAAAAGTTCATGCCTTTTCCAGAATGAATTTCTATATTCAAACTTACATGCAAATACTGCAATTGCAGATATTTCTGCACCTTGGGTATTTCCACTCCTCGGATTTAACAGGCTCTTTAACCTTTTCTCCATACCTGCCATGCTTATCAATGTGTATAGTTACTATGGATTTGAATATATCAATGAAGCCTCAAAACCCAACAAGTATTTGGACAATTTTTTCTTGAGTGACCATGTCAATCATTCCTGGTTGCACAACTTGTAGTTTCTCAATAAGAAAATACGGGATCTCTATGACCCTAATGATTCCCATGCTATAGGTGTACACACACTGAGAGAGAGTGTCATCATAAATAAAACTTAATACTTGTTATATATTTTATGCATGTAAACCACTACCAAGGAGGTGGTGTAGGAAACTAACCTATTGAGAGAGCACTTGGGACAAACGTTCTGTGTGCATGATTTGTTGTTAACAACATTCTTGCAAGGTGCCATGAATTCCAGAGTCTTTTACCGGCATTGCAATGATCTCAAGTAATGTGTTCATAATTCAAAATCCTTGTTAAAGCATAAAATGGAGGATTAAATAGAGAAAAGGAGAGAGATCCCCACACACACACCTCACCTCATGGAAAGTCTTGCCATTTTCATAATAATAAATTCTCCCTCCAATAACACGCACTCCTGGAGACTTTTTCCACTTCTGCACCCCATTAGTAGTTGAAACGTTTTTTGTGTGGAATCAACTGCTTGGAGAGACGACACGTTCTCTTTGTTATCTGGTTGTAAGACCTTATTGAGATCCAACCCTGAACCATTTGAGGTAACCTTTTCATCAACTTTGTGATGTTTCTTTGTTTTGGATGAGCTTGTTGGGGAGGATAGTTTTGCTATTGTTTCCACATCTTTCGTTAGGTCATGATCTTTGATAAAACCACTATTTAGGTTAGATAATGTATCCTTCTTTTTATGCTACTTTAGATGAGTCATGGTTTTACCCTTGCTGCATTTCCAACCATCAGTTACCTTAAATGGGATCATTTTTATCCTCACACTTTACTTAATTCTAGTCGGTTTCTACACGTGCATTAGCATTTCCATTCTTCAAGGTGATTTTCTCTTGAACCCTCGCACTATCAGGGTTTTCATTTCTTGGAAAGGAAAGCTTCTTCTTTGCGAGGGGAGTTGAAGGATGCTCATTAAAATGTTTTTTGCGACTTGCTTCACCAAGAGAGTTTGACGACGGAATCATTTTAGAGCTATCGGTGCCTAACAGAGGATTCTTCCTTACTTTCTAACCTGGAGAAAGAGCCATTTGTCCTCTTGACCTTTTATGTCATCAATATAGATACTCAAGGATTCGATCCCCTGCATTCACATAAACCAGAAGACATACATAAAAATACAACAAAAGCAATTCCAAGCAATAAAACATCTTACAACCAAAATGAATATGGAAACGAGTCCACCATGTCATGAAAAATCAACCAATATTACCACTTATATCAAGTGCCAAAAAAGATGTTAGCCATGGTGAAATACAAGACAAGGAAACTCTGTTACAAACAGTTACTATGATCGGTTTTGTTGGGACGATTTCGAAGTGAAATCATTGTTCAAAAGGAAGACAAAGAGCCCTCCATTTATACACATAAGAGATATTTAGAGAATCAACACCTTACCTACAGAAATACAGGCCTGGGAGATAAGCTTGTGCCTCCCTTTGCTTCACTCTTTCCGGTGTTTCCTCACTGGGAAAAAAAACAATGCGAGACGACCAAATGAACAAAGTGGTGTTTTTGGTGGGGAAGAGATTGTGCATAGACACAACACTTTGAACCCTTCCTAGCCCTTCCCAAAAGTGTAAAGTTAAAATTGTCCTTTAAAAAAAATTAAAATCTGAATTTTACCCTTCCAAATCTGAATTTTACCCCTCCAATTACGAAAGGCATAAATTATATTAACATTTCAAAAGAAGGGACACATTTGAAATTACCCATACATATAAAATTTTCAAGATATTGAAATTCCTATGCTATAAATTTCAACTCATCATTCAAAATATTGGAAATATGATGAATTATAATCACTCACTCACTCATGTCATGCACTCAATTCTTAGTTGTGCAAGATGACCAGTAATCATTGATGACTACAAGGAACTTGCCATCCAGATGTGACTCTAACTCCTGAGTCAGTTAGGGCTGCAATCTAAAGTGTGAAAATGTGTCAACAACTATGACTATAACAAAAAAGAACAACTACTAGTCTACTACTAGGCCTGAAACGAGCTCAAAACTTTGTGCCTACTACCTATGTGAACCTCGCTACCAATGTCCACTCTTTTTTTGTCAAAATGAAATTCAAAAGGCCATTTTGATGAGTCCTCCTCTACAAGACTTCATTTCTTGCATGAATATCATGGACTCATGATAGCTATAAACAACACTCGATGTCATGCAAATACAAATAATGGCATGTAGCTAGGATGACAAACTGTGCAGAGGTCAATTTATGCATTGCTATAGAGAGGTGTCATTGGGTACACAATATGGAGAAGCAATGGTTATTAATAAAATTACAAAAACAATTGTGGGCTCAATAATAGTCTTCAATTTGATGGTTGGCATGATTGTTATGTAATCTCCCTCTATCCTTCCAAACATTTGTGGTTTCTCACAACATTTGTCCTCAACGCCACCAAAATACATATAAAATTTACTTTTATTTACATCCTCTTCCCTTTAAATACTCATCTCATAGTCATAACTAAGGATTATTATGCATGCACATCCTCACCTTATAATACGAATTAGGTCAAGGTGCAGAGACAACCATAAAATATTAAATGTGTCAAGACACAAAGAGTAAGAGACAACTATAAGTAAGTCTTATATTAAATTTACCATATATGTCTTTAATTAACACTATCAACTGATATTTTGACACGCTCTATTGTTTTTATATTATTATCACTCCTTACCAATGTGATTGCAAATCATTCTTTGAAGGTAAAGTCTATAATCTTTGGTCTGCTTCCTCATTATCATGCCTTTTCGTAAGACAATAAAAGGGGTAGTGGCCTACATTAGCATGGAAAATGGTTTCGAAATAGAGGTATACACATTAATTGTTTTCATTAAATAACTTAAATTCCTACTTGTGACTATTGATTCACTAAATCATGGACTGGTACAAAACACACCAAATTTTAGAGCCCCGAGCCCTTAATTACTCACACCTAGAACTTTCTCAAATATCAACCATTAATAAACTTCTTTTGGTATTTGGGTTCAATTTAGAAGGAGGATTTTGAGAGTGAGACATCCAGTGAATTGCAATTATTCAATTGACTTAGTCTTGATTCCATTGCCCCTCCATCCCATACATGTATTCTTTCACGACAAGTGTTGAACAAACAAATTTGATGCCCTGACCCTGATTATGCTAGCTTTGCTAACTTGCTTGGTATGTATGATTTTCTTTTTTAAATGTTTTTTAAGTTGTGTATTGTTTTTTCTTATGTTCCCAATCCTTATCATTCTTACATCTCTCAAGCTAAGATTGCACGTGGATTACCCAATATGGTTATGACCTAGTCTAAGTAGTTTTTTTTAATAATGAAGTGTGCTCCAAATTGAAAAATTACAATAGAATAATTGTTATGTTATTGAACTGTAAAATTAATGATACACATGAAAATTTAATGTGTTCAAAATAAGTTTTATTGAAAATATATCATTTTTTCATGTAAATATTAAGGGGTGCTCAATTGTTAAAAATTGTAAAAAAATTGAAAGAGCAAGATTTATTTTTTGCATTTTTTGGGGGAAAGGGTTCAGTTAATTTATACTTGTCAATTGAAGTACAATTATTTATATTGTCCTTCATCTTTGAAGGGCTCCAATAATAAATACCCTTCCAATTGAAATTAAGACCCACCCTTGAAATTTGATCACTGCACAGTAGGGAAAGTTTATAGATATGCTTTAACTATAGCACCATGGACTTCTTATTAAAGTAAGCTTGAATGCTAAAGAGGTAGTAAATATGTAGTTACTATTGCATAAAAAATAGTAAGTGCAATATGCCTATTTGGTATAAGAGTATAATCAGTAGTGGTACTAGACTATGGGTACTCAACAATATAACCTACTACATTTACTCAATTATTATGTCCTTAGTTAACCGTCTCTTTCCTGTAATTAAAATATCTCAATAGGTTCATAGCTTACGAATAATAACATATGGGATATCAACTATAAAATACTAAGTTAAATTATGGTAATAATAGTTAACAAGAAAAGGTATTAAATAATGCGAGTATGACACTTCCAAGTCTAATGAATTCCATTGTACATTTATGTAATGTACATTTATGTAACATTAATGTTATAGTCTCACCATGTTAATTACATAGATAAAAAAAGGGTTAGAACCAGTCAAGCACAATATATGGTTTATTTACCATACTAGTTAAACTCTCGATGCGTTATGAATTACAAATCGATCTTACCAATGGATTTAATATTTGGCAACTTAAGTGTGTTATTAATATTCTATGCTTGGGTTAAGATTTACCCTGCATACTATACATATGTCCAAGCTGCTAAATTCTAAATTAATGTTCTTTTACTAATTACGATTACACATGGAAAATATATAATAAGTCATATATAAGTATAACCAATACTAGAGATATCTATTTTATTATACTATTTAAGCAACGTGTACTAGAGCTGGTTACGTGGCATTATCCTAACAAAATGATACCACTACTTATTCAACTAGTGAGTTGACTTGATTAGACCTTTATTACTTACCTCTATAGTATCAGCTCACGAGATAAACTTATAAGCTTACTATAAATTACCCATATAATCATAAATAGCATAGTATAGTGACAAATGTCCATCGCTATAGAAAATTTATGGACTATGCATCGCTATAGCGACGATCGTAGGGGACATTTTCATTTTTTTCCAAAATTTTAAACTATTTTTCCATGAAAAAATTGATTTTAACTTATTCGTGGCAAACTGTCACGGGACTTTTGAGCCACATGTAGTAGTGAAACTAGGAGAAAATCAAATGAGTTAATAATATTTATGTGGAATCACACTCTAATGGAAGGAATACAACTCAATGATGATAATCTAGTCTAGAAGTCCTAGCACATGTGCTAGAACATCGTGATAATAATTGATTTGGTGTTTCTATTTGAGTTGTGACACATGGGGAGGTCTACATTTCACTAAATTCTACCACTGCAGATGGATTCAAAGACCTCCTTAAAGGGGTCTCTAAATCCATCTGGGGTCTCTGAATCCATATGCAGTGTTAGAATTTAGTAAAATGTACAAATTCATTGTCAAATTTTCAACTTTTTTCATTGTTGGAGTGACACAATTAAAAATGACCAATTGTTATATGGTCATTTGTAGTCTACATATCTCGTGATCAAATTTGGTCATTTATCTTGGTCGTTTTTAATTGGTTTCTATCCTGTGACCCAAAGTGGTCATTTATCTTGGTCATTTTTAGTCGACTCACTTAGAATTATCAATTTTGGTCATTTGTCCCTTTCAGGAGACTGTGGTGACCAAAATTTTTGGTCTCCTGGTCACTAATCTCTCATTTTCCACTAGTGTGTTAAATTATCGATTAATATTTTACAGTGGCAATATTTTCATGGCTCCTTGGAAAATTGAGGAATGGACTCACGATGGAGGATATGTTGGCCATGCCTCCTAGGGATATTTTATGATATGGAAATGGTCATATAATGTAAATATATTTACTTTATATGAATAAAATATAAAGTTTTATTGGTTTTCTTTGATGGTAGTATTTATTTGGTTTTCACATTATTAAGAGCATCACATTCCACCCTTTTTTATCTTGTTTTACACCTTTCAATAAAATAAACTACAAGGGTAATTTAATAAGAATTTTTTTGTATAGGTTTCATATTAAAAAATGATCATTTATTTATAAATTTTAGATATGCATGGTTATTATGACAGGTGGCAAGCTAGGTTGGCTTAAATAAATGACCATGTGATGTAAATTTCATAATTTCATTTTGTATGAATTCCTAGTAATGAAACTACTTGGTTTTCTTCTTTGAGATTCCCATGAGACATCAACATTCTTAGAGACACTCTTATGACCAGGTCTAAAATTGTTTTTAAAAACTTCCACACCTTTATTGCAAATACAACAACTTAGTAAATATTGTGGAATCTATACACAAATATCCTAGACCCAATCAAGTCAGATATAGTGCATTTCAATCCCAAAATTTTTGTGGCTCCTTGGAAAATGGAGGAATGGGCTCACGATTGAATAAGTTGGCCGCAACCGATAGAATAAAGAAATGGAACACCAATTGCAAGGGAATATTGTGATAGAGTTTAACAATTTTGACGATCCACTCAATCTCAACCCAACCCATTTATATCTCAAGATTTAACATCTCCACCCTCCCATTGATATATAATTTCTTCTTTGGCGTGTTTATGTATAACCAATAGGGAGTTTAGTCCCCTCCATCTCGACCACATAGGATTTCATCTCTTCTTCTTAAAGTTGTATTTTCTTTTATTTTTTTAACTAATGAGAAAAAAGGAAAAAGGTAAAAATTTAACAAAATAGATTTAAGAAAATTAGCAAAGAAATCGATTGCTATATGGATGTTTTCACCATAACGTCATGTCTGACGTGTTGTCATGGGCCCTAGTCTATAATGCCATCTCTATGTGGGAAATATTTGGCTTACAAGTAAGAAATGGTCATTTCAAGCTTGGTTAGACCAAGAATAATTATCATTGATTGGGCTATATTATCAATTCAAAACATAACGTCTAAGGGTAAGGGGCTCATGTGTCATGTGTGATGCCCTATACCACCTCAAAGGACATATATACTACATAGATAACATCTAGCCAATGAGTAAGATATGTCAGTCATTTTGAGGTTTGACACACCAAGTATGGCTTTCAGTCCCTTGGCCACGATTTGATGTGAAAACGGTTATTGGGCCAAAACATTTTTCCTTAGGGCTCATGAACTATGTGTGGGGCCTTAGGCCACCACAAAGCCCTATAAAGGGAATATTGGCATGTGAGAAAGATATAGTACCTGTTTTATGAATTTTGGTTAACCATGGATATTTTTTGTAACTTAAGTAATGGCAAGGCCAAAAGACATAGCCTTAGGCCATAACATTTTCATTTGGCCTGTAAGAAAAATATGGTCGTAGAAGATTCTACACAGGGCGTAATAGAGAAATAGGAAAATACAACAACGATGGAGAATCCTTTTCATTTGTTCTTAGAAATCATGCTACCTGACATAAAATTATAAAGAAGTCACATGAGTTGATTCAATACCCAATTCTTTCCATCTTCGTTATTTTGATTCAATTCCAAATTCTCTCCATCTTCAATGATCCTTTTGAAGGAAAATGCACTGATTTCTTTAACGAAATGTGGAAGCTGGAAGCTGGGAGGTCATCCAGAGGCTCCATGAGAAAGCATTATCATGACTGGTACTTGAGTAATAGGTGGTTTGAGAGCCACTCATTATAAAGCCAAATCTTCGTATTGTTGCGTTCCCAATCCGTTAGTCCTTATAATAGAGCAGCATCACCCAGTTCATTCTCAGCATCCAACGATCGTATGGATTTGTCCCCTTCTCCCCGTAATTTATGTACCCTCGTAGAGTTTGAGGTATGGCTACGTAGATTAAGTCTCCTGGTTGGATCTTATCTTGGCTATTCCTAATTAGTCCATCTGTGTGAATTCGTCTCATAAAACATAGTTGTAAATGCCAATCTGTAGTAATACAAAATCCAATCACGAGATAACGATCTAAATTTTGGTGACCTAGCATCAATAGAACCACCAACATAGGTATATATTATATAGTATCTGAGAGAGAAACATCTAAGATAGAGACAGTAGAGGCATCAACAATGGTAGAGCTCCTACTTTACTTTGATCCATCCCACTGAAACCAAGCTTTGAACGTCCTGGCCCAAGAATCAAGACACCTACGTTGCCAACTGGGCACCTTGAGAAGTCCTCATGGGAGGAATAATATTTAATCCTCTCATGACCGAATTAAATCCTCTCATGGACGAATTGGGGTTGTACCAGACGGACCAAATTGATACTCATAACCTCGATTCCATAGATTGATTTAGCAAAATCCCCTTTGGGAAATGGGTAGTTGTACATAGATCTATATTTGAAAAATCCTTCATGTTTTGCTTTGCCTCCCTATGAAACTTCATAGGTTTTAATCTATATTTTAATTTGTATAATGTATAAGTAAATAATATGTGTATATATTTAATTATATTAAATCACCTAACATATGAACTATACATATTTATTTATATTAAATCTTTTAACATATGAACTATAGTAACATATCTATATTAATTATTCATTATTATTATATTTACATATTTTACCATTATTAAGGTGAAAGAAGTTTATATATCATAAGGGTGTTTATAAAATATTTACCTATTTTATAAATTCGGTTAAGTATTATATTTACATTTATTAGAAGTATAGTATGGATGGACAATGAATGTATGGATTTTAACATAATTCCCTAAAATGAAGCGTGTTTTGTTGGGAGAAAGAAAATTGGAACAATTTCAATATTATGTTTCCCTTGTGGTTTGAATTTTGTACTTTGGTGGGGTGTTTTAGAATAATCCCACTTGTTATGCATGCTTTAAATGGTAAACATATCCCATATGCTTTAAATGATGACGATGATGAACTAGATGACAATGACAGTGATGATGTTTTTGATGATGATGATGATGGAAATGATCATGATCATGATCATCATCGTCATCTTTGTCATTGTCATCATGATTATCACAATAGTCATCATCATTGGCATAATCATCATCCATGTCATCATCATCGCCATTGTCCTTGACATCATCATCATCATGGTTGTTGACATTTTCATTAGTTATTCATCATTAACTTTGGCATAAGAAATAACATCTACCCAAAATATGTGATTAGTGGAAAAGGGTCATGGAGGACACACACGATTTATGCATGACAAATAACAACTTATTTTTTAAGATGGTCAACATCATCATTCTCATAGTATTCATCATCATTGTCATTGTCATCATCACCATCATCATCATTCATTTCATTTCCATCATAACCATTGGAAATGTCGTCATCCTCATCCTCATCATCATCATCATCATAATAATCGTCATCATCATCATCATTGTCATTGTTCTCCTCATTATCAACAACATCATTGTCGTCATCATAACAATCCTCAATATCATAATCGTTATCCTCATTTTCATCTTCAAAATCTGGGTGTAAAACTAAATGCAAAAGTGGATAAAAACATGGATGCAACAAAAGTAGGCACAAAAGTGGGCGCATAATGGGGTGCACCAAAAATGGATGCAAAAGGTGATGCAAAAGTGGATGCAAAAAATGATGCAATCATGGAAGCAAAACATGATGAAAAAATTGGTGCAAAATTGAATACAACCATGGATGTAAAATTGGATGCATAAAGGGATGCAATAACTGATGTAAAATTGGATGCAAAAAAGATGCAAACGTGGATGCAAAAGTTGAAGCAAAAGTGGGTGTAAAAGTAAGTGCAAAAATGGGTGTGAATTGGGACGCGACAAAAGTGGATGCAATAGTAGATGCAAAAAAAGACGTAAACATGGATACAAAATGGAATGCAAGAAGGGATGAAAACGTGGGTGAAAAAGTGGACAAAAAAATGGATGCAAAAGTGGATGCAAAAATGGCTGAAACAAAACGAGATGCAAAACTAGACTCAAAATAGGATGTAAACTTTGATGCAAAACTTGGCGCATGAAGGGATGCAAAAAAAGAAGCAGAAGTGGATGCAAACGTGGATGTAAAAAAGGATACATAAGTGGATGAAAACAAGGGTGTAAAAGTTGAGGCAAACATGGGCATAAAAGGGGGTGCAACAAGAGTATATGTACAAATTATGCACAAAATTAGGTACCAAACTAGGCTCAAAACCTGTCGCAAAACCTGATGCAAAACCTGGTGCAAATTACACCGTAATTTGCCCCATATTTTAAAAAAGGACTAAAAAAACACCTAAAATAGCACCAACCCGTGAAATTGTGCCATTTTGTCCAAAAATGAAGAAAAATACACTGAAAGATGGTCTAGCCGCAAAAAAGGATGCAAAAAGAGACGCTAAATCCAGTTTTTGTTGTAGTGCCACCTAAAGATGAAGAGGATTGGACTTGGCTCACTTCAAATGTGGAGGCCGAAGAAGAAGTTGATTGTGTGTTCATTCTAGTCTGATTTGAAACAAACTGGGGCTAGATGAAGCCTACCAAACCATGAACAGGGGGTTTCAACACAGGTCATGAAGGATCATTGGTAGGGTAAGGAGCATTTGGAAGTAAATCATATAACCTACCATATTGAGAATACACTAAATCTGAATATTGAGCACGATTGATATATTTCTCCTCGATAACAACACCTCCCATAGAAACATCTCTAGCAATAGGTGGAAATAATGACTTAGTGAACCAATAAACCAACAATTGGTCCAGAATAGGAGCTCTGATTAACCTGTGTTGCTTCCTCCACTCATGAATGTGATCCAAAATGTGGGTAGAGGTGGATTGTCGGAGCATGGTCAACAATTCATTACCAATTTTGTAACGTATTGGTAACTGAAAATGCGTTAAGAATGCCATATCCAGAGAGCCAAAATTTGAAAATAAGTTTGATGGTAATTCGATATACCACTTTGAGGTGGTACCAGTGAGTCTCCTTTGGAATAACATCAAACAAATGGATTCATCCATTAATGAGTTTGAGGAGAACCATAAATGAAATGGCATAACATGATTGTTAAGGTCCTCAATGGGTTTCCCATAAAAATTTATAATATCATATGGGAGTTTTTCCAGAATGCGGGGCCAAAACTGTGAATGTTGAACAACATGATTTATAAAATGTGACATATCTAGTAAATCTATAGTTTCTAAAAAGGTAAATGTCAGTTTGTATGACGATATTGATAATAATTATGAGGCATTGTGACACTAGTAGTACCATAAGAAGGTCCTCCCATGTGTGAAGGTTGTTGATTCATACCAGTGTAATAAGGTTGAGGGCATAATAGGTTGTTGAGGAAACATACCAATATACTAGGATTAAGAATACTGCAGGGCCATACCTACAGGTCAAAATTGAGGGGATTAATTGGTTGATGGGGTACACCCACCAAATTAGGTTTATACCTAAAACAATTTGCATTCCCCATATTAGGAAATCCAGTACAGAGGGGTATAGCACCAGTCGTAGAAGGACTAGGTTGAAAACAAAATGGAACCCAGGCCAAATAAACCATCTAGTTAGGTAATTTCCCAGTATCCGAGGGTTTCCCCCTAGTCCCAATCTGTCCTACAATAAAGCGTATGGAAAGGTTTGGCATGTAAAATAAGTTCACACTACTCATGGGAGTAGAAATCGAAACAAATAAACCACTCGACATAACACCCAAGGTAGCCGAATTATAAACTAGATTGGGTGACTGTAATTGGGGTGGTGACGCCATAGCCATTTTATTCAAAGGAAATCTAAAATCCATAACTAAAGGATCAACAATTGTGTAAGTCACAAGAAAAGGAAGACTTGGAAATTCAAGCATGCCTAAAGTTATTTGGTGAGATGATTCAAGTTGATGGCAATGAGTAAGGATATAATCTAAAAAATGCGTCAATCGTAAATGTGCAAAGGGGTCGATTTTTTTTTTTGTAAGGGAATGACTTTAGCTAAGAAGGTTTTATGGATCTTATATGGTTTCTACCATACCATCAAATTCTAGAGCTACATATCCTTTTACTGAAGCAATATCAGCACTTGCGTGTTTTGAATGGTTTGGTGAATCTGGTGGTGGTACAAGTTCCTCATTTTCAAGATTTAAACCTTGCATTCTACTAAATATACTAACACCATAGTCAAACATGATATCAAGCTACAAAAATCAATTTAAGGCCACAAGAAAATAATGTGAATAGGTAGGGATCAAAATCTAGATCATCACAGGAGTGTCAAGTGTCACAACTTGCGATATACCGCAGGGTCCAACAATAATACGAAACAAGGTGTATTGGGACCGTACAGTTGGATGTATAGCTGACTACCTGGATAGTACGTGTTTAGTATCTCCACAAGTGTTTTTATCGGTGTATTGTTCCAACAAGATGGCCAAATGGTTAACTCAGTTGGTCTCAAGATTCTATGAGGGTCTCCCGATATACGCAAGGTACGTGGGATATCAAGTCTATAGTAGTGATGTCTAATGCATAACTGTTCGAAAGAGGCCTCCTATATATCATCAAGTACATGATAGAATATTTCTATATACCATAAAGTACCTGAAATAATATTTCTATATACTATAAAGTACATGAAATACCTTTCGATATACCAATGAGTACATGAAAGAATATTTATATATACTATAAAGTAATCATCTCTGTAATTTTTTCATATTGTTCCTTTGGTTTATTAGTATCTAATGGATGTGTAAACAATGGCTTAAGAATAAATGCATATTCCAATTCAACTATCCTTCTTTCTTGTCTGGTATTTTTATCCATTTATTCTTAAATATGATGTATGACCACACCTGCAATGGCATCATGAAACTCAATCCATCCTTTGTTCCTAAATCTTTAACAACTAATGAGGTCTAGAAGTTTTCCAAGATCTTCTTCCCTTTTTCCTTAACTCTTCTTATTTTCAAATTCTTATATTTTCGATCAATATATACATAGTGAAGAGTAATTGAACTGGAATATCTATCCTTGAAGGGTATCTTATTTGGTTAGATATTCTGGGACCAAGATGCATAAGGTTGAGTTCGAGGGTTAATTTCTCGATGGGTGCTTTGGGGTCAGGAACCCAGGTTGGTGCTAAGGATAGGCTCCAAAAAATATTGATAGGTCAAGGCCCCTTTGGGTGCCCCCCCTTGGATTATTTCCATGGATTTAGTAGCCTGATCATCGGGCATGAACCGCATTAAAAAAAAATTGAACAGGAATATCTAATTGGATATGTTTTCCTTTAGTTAAACTACTTTTACCTAGCTGCACAACATCCTAAACAAGAATTACATTGGCTTGATCTTCAATCCCCATAATAATTTCATAGATCCCAACTACATTGGGTTTGCTTGTTGGATCTTTCTTTGGTGGCATCTTTATTTTTTAAATCATTAGAGGAAATTTGGGGTTTAAAATGAGCCTTATAAGAAAATGAGCCAACAATAAATTCGTGTGAGTTGGAATTCAAGAACCAATAGAATTTCAATAAAATGATTCAACCATAATGGTTGACTTGACATATTTGTCATAAAAACTACTTTTTTTGTTCATCTTTTCAGCATATATCCCTATGCTTTTACTCAAATTTCTAGCAAGAGGGATAGTTGGATGCGAAATTTAATTCCACATCCAACGAGTACCCACACTGCATACTTTTGATGGACCTTGCTCCCCCAAAAACAAGAAATTCCTGAAAAAACGTGATGATGACATCATCATCATGTTTTTTAGGTATTTCTTGTTTTTGGGGTGGCCGTGTCCACCAAAAGTATATGGTGTGGGTACCCTTTGGATGTGAAATTAAATTCCACATCCAACATCACCTCCCGCTTGAAATTTGAATAAAAACATAGGGATATATGTTGAAAACACAAACAAAAATAGTAGTTTTTTTCTTTCTTCCTCCAAAATTAATAAATATTATTCTATTGTTTTAACTATTATTTTATTATTTTCCTTAGGAGGCCCATTTTAGACCTCAAATTTCCTCTAATGAGTATGTTCCTTCTCAAATTTAATCTAGGTTGAGTTATGGTTATCTCTATCATCATTATGACTATTAGTACCTCTTGCATTTTCCATAGGGGAGATGGTATACATAACTTTTTAAGAAGGCCAACAACATTCATCCTAGAGCATGATACAAAATTGCCTCTCCCACTAGATGATGCTCATCCCTTTTATTTAGTCAATGGGGATTGGTGGCATCTAGAATTATCACTTGAATTATCTTTCCATTGGGGTCGGTAGTCAAACTAATCAATATCAATAGTTCCCTTCGATATGTAATTCCATTATTATCTTATCCATATTCTTAGTGCTCAACATCAATATTTTCATTATATACACCAAACTCTACTTATCAACTAGAACTATGGAAACATGAGCTACACTATAATGTAGCTATGAGGGTCATGAATGTTCCTTTAGGGTCATAACCCTTGATATCCTTAACTTCCTTCAAGTCAAGTAATTATACAACTTGAGCCATTTTTTTCATGTGAACTACACTTCTCACAATATTGCCTACAAACCTTAAAGGCCTTGATATTAGTTAGTTCTTCTTATTTTCCTCAAAGAATGAGGATCACCTCCAGTATTGTTGACATTACTCACTTAGAAATAACCTATCACAAAAAAATATAGGTACCATATACAACTTTCCTTAAAAACAATAAAGTGGAACGGATGTATAACTATCTTCATAAAACAATTTTCCTTTCCCTCAAGAACAGTCTAGGATTCCACTTTCAACCTATCTAGGGTCTATTCGATTAGAATTTTTCTAAACCTTTCAACAAACTAATCCATAACCTTGTATGAATTGAAAGGATTTTTATGCTTCTAATCATTTATTACCATAGTGGAATAGGTTCTAAATATATGGGCACATCTCCCTCCAAGGACAAATTCTCAAATGAGTTCAAAAAAGGTATTGCATTAATTAAAGCAATCCATGAAGAATCTCTAGATATTTTGGCAACTTGCCAACAGATAAGAAATTTCATTCAATATCATCACCCCTAATCAAATGTTTTTTCTTTCTTTAAATATAATGCATGATATAAAGGTCATACTTAGGAACCCTTATGGTACTCTCTTCGCTCACAATCCTAGAAAACAATCAAGTAACCTTGCAGTCAGGATCTATCAAGACATAAAAATCAATATCGTAAGTTGTCACAATTTTGATAGTGGGATGCACAAACCATTTATTTGACATAGATATCCTCTCACCATTAGAATTCATTAAGGCATATGCATCCTTATTCTTGAAAACCATGGTCAATGTAGGGAGCCTCATCATACACTTGAACATATTAGCAGTGAGGGAAACAAAATTTTCCAACCTCTTTCAAATGCATGATACAATGCTTAGCATAAAACCTCTTGGAGCACCATTGGACAATTTCACATAAATCTTAAACCTTAGGAACACAAGTGGCTTTAGCTAAACCCAATGTCCAAATCTTATCATCATTCTACAATCATTATTCGATTTCTTAGCATAACTTGCACATCAAAGACCAGTGGGATTCGTTATCTATCTAAGCTAAGGTGTTAAATGTATTATCACAATAATGCTCATGTTTTTTATTGGGGCCACCTCTAATCAATTGTTTTTCTAATGAAAAATCATATGCTAATTACTCTTAATAATTTATTGTGCCATGTATCATCCACATTCATCCCAAAAATTTGTGTGAAATAATGTCCTTCCATAAAGCATCACCACCCCAAAAAAATTGGTGTTAACCTCGAAGAGACATCATGAGACACAACATTAATGAAAATTAACGCATAAGTATGGCATGATCAGCAAAGGTATAAATGTCACAAAGGGGAGATATGGGGAGTAAAATCCCTCTGCATTCTACATGTGGAATGAAATATGTGAGAATCCATGACACTATCCTTTCTTCAAAGAATACTCTACATCCTACATAGGATGTCATGATATGGACACACGAAGGTCAGGAACCTGTAGGTAAATGGAAATAATATATACACCCTACATATGAGATGCAAAATGAAAAAGTACAAGGTCAATGTTGGTAAAAATATATGTTAAAAATTCGACAATTAAATTGTCAACCATTACAATATTTCTCATTATTTAAATTGCCAGGATTCTCATTCATTTAAATTTAAAACAAATTTTATTAAAGGGGGTTATTATGAATAGTTTTACAAGTAAAATGACAATAATTTTAATGTATTACTTTTCCAACTATTTATTTTTAAAATTTTAAAACAATGCAAATTGGTGAACCAAAGCTCATCATCAACCCATGGTATTAATTTGTACATGCAGATATTATAGGACCATCAAGAACTAGAAGACAAGGGGAAGCCAACCCAGTGAATCAATTCATTACTAAAAATCAAGCCTAATGCGGAACTCAATATTAGAATAAGTATCATTTGCACAATATTATATTTAATACATCAAATAGTAATAAGTTATGCTTCTTTTATGTTTATGGGGTTTAATGAATAAAATAAAATAAAGCATGGCCCTTTTGAAGATAGATGCACTAAATTACAGATGAATGGGATGTGAAATTAATGAAATAAATTCATTGAAAAGGACAATTTTTGGATCCTATCAGTCAAAATATAGTTAAAAAGAATCAAACCCTACATCCTACACTCAACATATAGAATATTAAATGTAAGGGGTGTACAAAAAGTCACTAACAAAATACTTTAATAAATACTAAAAATTGGTTTAATTTTATTGATAAATTGATAGAGATGCATAAGAGAGGGGAAGAAACCCTAGTAATATACATGGAGAGGAAAAAACCATAATAAATCCCTAACTAAAGACTTGTTACTAAATAAGTCATTATACACTTATTTTTCCAAAGTAGCATTTTTACAATTGTAACACTTTTACAAATTCATGAAGTAATAAGCATAATGACTCATGTGTGTAAATCGTAATACCAAAGGTGGATGTTGTTATTATGTACATAACATACTTTCTTTTTGAGAAGTGAATAGGAATCCAAAGGTATGAAATTGAGCTACTTATGTTTTGAAGAGACCACCTCATGAACCAAGGATCTACATTATGTATAGCCCAAAACCTTTGACCCTACTCACATCCAATTTTGGAAAGGTGAACTTAAAAATATTTTTGACAAGAGGAATTATCACCTTGACTAAATGCTCACAAGCTAGATTTAATGCGTTAAATGAACCATACACTTGGTCTATGGTGGGCAGGCCTACAATACATTTGGAGGCACCACTTTCCAATCCTAGTGAGGTAGTTGGGTACATAAATCCATTTTCATGAGCCTACACCCTAGTGACTAGAGCCAAATTAGTCCCCCAAATTTTAGGGAACATATGATGAATGGAAGGATCACCCTCTCCCACCAATGCCACATAACTTGAATGGCCTAATCTAACCACTTTTGCAAATATTAGGCTTCCATGATTAATTTGATTCATAAGCATATCGAACAGAGAAATATTATCCTCCTTGTCCTTAAAGACCAAGACCACTCCCTAAATAAAATTGGGAACAAAAGTAGAGTAATCGAACATTCATTTTTGTTGAGATGATAATGAACATATAGTGATTTTGCACTGGGAGATATTTTCAAGTACATCCACCATAGGGACTTATATTCCAAAAGTAATGTAATGCGCTTGGCCCTAATCCAAGGGATTGTAGCTCATGTTTTAGTCCTGATGAACACTCCTAGATACTCCTTCTACACTTTGACTCCTCAACATCAAGTAAGTATAAAAAAAAATTTCAAGAGTGAACCCCCACAAACTTCATTTGGAGAAGGATTTACTCCATTCAATTTGTCATGAAATCTCCTTCCATTTTAAGTGGAATCCCTTCTACATTAATCATTCAAAACATGGCCACAAACTTCATGTGGATAAGCATTTACTCCATTCCAACGATAATAAAATCTCATTCTCTTGTAAGTGGAAGGAATTCTACAACAATCATGCAAAATATACTCATTTTCATTATAGTACCAACACCAAAACACAATACTCTCATAGTCAATTTCCAAGCCCATTGACTTTGTCTATAATCTAGAACCAATATTCATTGACATCAAAACTACTATATATAGTATTCCTTACATACTTAATGTTTCATGAGCTATAATCTAAAAATAACCCAAAGCATCCTTATGGATATCGAGATATTTTGATGCCAAAGGCGAAGAAGAAACCTAGATAAATGAATCCACTATAGTTATCAGTTTCCTTATGTCGTAGATAAATAAAATTGTTCACTCCAAGGAAAATGTACCAACCAAATATCTCTAAACAACCAAGGATCCCCCTTCAAAACCATTTCCCTTTCCTCCATATTTTCAAAGAAAACAAATAAAAATACTCTATTAAAAGGGGAATATAGTGTATTGAGAGGGGAGTATTTTACCTTTTCAATGATCACCTCAACATGGGCCTCACCAATATTCATAAGAAACTTGGAGGGTGGTGGTTTCCTATCACATAAATAATTGATCAATTCTCTATTTTTAAGCATCGCTACTCCTTCTATATGTTGGGATTATTATTAATCCTCCCTTTGACCACATAGTCTAATTGTCTATTTTCCTTTCTTAGTAGGTCTTCATCACTCCACTAGTGCACAGGGACACACCTAGGGGAAATTTGTGACTTACTGCACCTGATTGCATGAGTTTAGGAGCCCCAAGGACTAATCTGTATAATTTAGGAACCGACTATGAGTGCCACCAACAATATCCTTGAATTGACCTTGGTAGGTAATCAATCATGTTAAGTTATGCTCTAGTTATTATCAGTTAGATCAAAATCAATTAGCCTAGTGCCACTTTTCATGTTTGAAGGGAGTATGAGCACCTTTTCTCACCTACCCTGATCAATTAACTGATTGTAGACTAAGTTAGTTATCTAAAGTTGCATTAGTGAGCTCTGGTGATGATTTTCCCAGAGTGATTTAGCTCCGAAGTTAGTATGAGTTGGTAGATTTGAATCCTATCTCAGGCATTTGAATGATCCCATATTTACAACCAGTGTATTCCATATTAATTATCGATTCATGAATATAAACATATTATTCCAATTTTGTCTCCATGTGTATGCAATTTTGGCATGATTAATTAAATAGTCTATTCTAAATTATTCTCTCTCTTCTGCATCATTATCTTCTCATTTGAATTCATGCAGGTTGGTGATCCTATGCTTCATAGAATTTAACATGGTATCATAGCGGGTATCTATTCCTTCCTCGAACCTTAGAAACGTCCATTGATGCACCAACAACCATTGAGTTTACACATAATTCCTGGATTAATTGCATTGCTCCCTCTAGATTCTATCCAAAGAAGTCTATCCAGGTGTGATGTACTTAGAGAAAGTGCACATATTGAAGTGAATGGTGTTTGATGTAAATTAATTTGAATTGAAGTGTTTTGCAATGTTTTTGCAGGTACATTCAAATATTTCTTGAAGAATTGTTGATGAATATAGTTGTGAAATGGGGAATTCAACATATCTCTCCCATAATCCTTACACCCTTCAATTACCTTGATTGGAAGGAATATATGTATATTGTCTTAGGAAACAAAGGTCTATACAAGATTACCATGGGAAGAGTAGTCAAACCCTAATAGTATGTTGAAAAATACAAACATCTAGATAGGTTTGATGAATCTTTTGGATACATGTGAATTCACATCTCCAGGGAGCTATTGGTCCATCTTGATGGACACAAGACTCTGAAAGAAGTATGGGATAAGCTCAAAACCTTGTTTGGAAAACAAGAAAAGTTGAGGGGGAATATCCTAGAGAATGAGCTGATAGCACTACAACTCAGTAACTTTGACATAATACATATATTCTTCACTAGATTAAAATCATTGTTCATGCAATGCAAGCAATGCGGGATTGAGAAGAAATATGAGCAATTAGTGCTCTCCATATTGAGAAAAATTGGCTCAAAATTATCATTGTTTGTATATACCCTTCACTCTAGGTGACTAACTACTCCTAATTGGTGAATGTCATCCCTTGATGCCTTCACAGAGTCTCTAATACAAGAACAAGACAAGTTGATACATATGGGATCTCTCAGAGCCTCTCCAAATCAATATCTCTTAGATGGTGAGACAAGGAATGCACAAGCAAGAGGGAAGAAGAAAGGTAAAGAGAAAAGAAACACTGAATTTGAACCTAAAGATGAGTTTGATCTATCAGATGAAGCCTCGGGCTCTAGGAAGGACAAACATCAAAGGTATGACAAGGGCTAGTGCTCTTACTGTAAGAAGGGAAACTATATAGAGAAGTATTGTATGAAAAATACCATTAATTAGATGGAAAAACTCCTTGAGCAACACACCATTGCACTCCCTGAAGGTGCAAGGAAGACTATCTCTCAAGAAAAGACTAAATATCATGACGAGAGATGCCATGCAATGAAGGATAGATGTTCAAATTCACATGCCTTCCTCATTGATTCAGGAGCCTCCAATTGACATATGGTTGCATCCATAGAATCATTCTCTTCATTACAACTTACTGATGGCCCGAGTATTCACATGGGTGATGACACTCAAATTCAAGATGAAGAAAAGAGTTGAATCAAGTTAAAACATGGAATGCTCAAAGATGTACTCTGTGTGCCCTCTTTAGCTACAAATTTTTAATCAATATACTAGATGCCACATAATGGACCACCAAATTAAGTGGCATTTGGTCCTGACTCAGTGGAGATTTGAGATATCTCAACTGGGAATATTATAGCGACGGGTGTTGCAAACCATGCCTCCAAGGAATATGAAATCTCACACTTTCTACCATACTCAGATCCATTATAGTCTCAGGTTCCATTTGAAAGGGGAGGTAAAACCATTCTACCTACAACTTTTACATATAATAATGTTTACATTAGTGTTTAAGATTCAAAATCCGAATCAGAGAACCAAGTTGAATCAATTGATGAAATTGAAGGTGAAGCTCACGATGATCCAGATCCAAATCCAGTCCCTACTCCCAATCCTAGGCCTAAATGGGAATAAAAGGTTATTGAGGTAGCTGGGAACATGACTCAAAAGCCATCTAGCATGAGGAGAACAAGAACCCAGTTTCAGAAAGAGAACCTTCCGCTATGTCATGCAAGTTAAATTCATTTAGAGGTGTAATAATCTCCCAGTGAGATGCTACATGATGGTAAGGATTGATCAATAAATCTACTCAAGAAGAACCAATTGGATCATGGAACTCTTCCTCCAGAAAGAAGAGACAAAGGAAACATTCCTTCTCCTATCAATCATCTGATTGGAAGAAGATGGAGAGGTTCACATACACAATCCCAGGATACCAGTTCCCACAAGGAACATCATACTGCTTCACTACACCACATAGATGCAAGTTGTAGAAACATTTTCACATTTTTTTTGTTCAAGAATAAATTTTCTCTTGTTATGAAAGCTTGATCCTAATTTTCCTACTTATTTTGAGGGGGGGGGGGTGTTGGGATTATTATTAATCCTCCCTTTGACCACATAGTCTAATTGTCTATTTTCCTAGCTTAGGAGGTGTTCATCACTCCACTAGTGCATGGGGGACACACATAGGGGACACATGCCACTTACTACACCTGATTGCATGAGTTTAGGAGCCCGAGGGACTAATCCCTATAATTTAGGAACCCACTGAGTGTCACTAGGAGTCTCCTTCAATTGACCTTACTAGGTAATCAGTCATACTTAGCTATGGTCCAATTACTATCAATTAGATCACAATTAGTTATCCTAGTTCTAGTTTGCATGATTGAAGGGAGTGTAGGTTCCCTTTCTCACCTACCCTCATCAGTTAATTGATTGTAGACTAAGTTAGTTATCCGAAGTTTCATTAGTGAGCTCCAGTGGTGATTTTCCCACATCGAGTTATCTCTGGAGTCAATTTGAGTTGGTAGATTTGAATTCTATCTTAGGAATTCGAATTCTCCTATATGTACAACTAGTGTGTTTCATATTAATTACTGATTCATGAATATAATCATCTTATTCCAATTTTGTCTCCATGTGTGTGCAATTTTGTCATGATTAATTGAACATTCTATGCTAAATTCTTCTCTCTCTTTTACAACATTCTCTTCCCATTTGAATTCATGCAGGCTGATGATCCTATGCTTCATAGAATTTAGCACTATATTATAGTCATGGGCAATGGAGAACTAAATCCATTCACCATTCCAAATATGAATGCAATGCCTCCTTCTCCTTGATGTCAGATAACATATCCAACCGAGAAAGAATATCCTCCTTATCCTTAAATGCTAAGAACATTCCTATATGAACATTAGGATCAATGACATAATTGTGAAACATTCATTTATGTTGAGACAACAATGACTATATAGTAGTTCTCCATTAAGAGAGATATCTAAGTGCATCCACCACTAGGACATATGTCTCATAATTATTGTAATCTACTCAATGAATCAAGGAATTATAGCTCACCATATAGTCCTCAAGAACACTTATAGATACTCCTTCTACACTCTAACGCCATGACATCAAGTGAGTATGAAAAATCACTTTCTCAAAACCTTATCTCAAGAGAAAACCCCCACAAACTTAATCTACAAAAGGAATTACTCCATTTGAGTTGTCACAAAATATCCTTTTCTTGTAAGTGGAATCCCTTCTATGATAATCACGAGAAATATTCCATATTTAAGCCGATATCTACACCAAAATGGAATCTTATCACATTCATTCTCTTGCACCTATTCATATTCCCCATATTCCAAAAAAATATTATCTACAAAACCACCATTCATATCCAGTGAAACCAACATATACTATCCCTTCCATCCTTGGGGTTTCCAAAGCTCTAATTTGAAATTAACGCAAAGCATCCCTAGTTACTCTAAAAAAAAATCGATGCCAAAGGTGAAGAGACAACCTTGCCTAATGAAACCACAATAATCATCAATCTTTGTGCCAGAGATGAATTAAAATATTCAATGCAGGAAACATGAACCAACCCTGCATCTATAAACAACTAAGGGAACTCCTTCAAAACCACTTCCCTTTCCTCCATATTTTGAAAGATACAAGAGAAAATCCTCTATTAAGAGGGGAGTTTTTTACCTTTCCCAAGACTCACTAGTTTTTTTTATATTTCTAATGATTACCTTACCCCAAGACTCACTAGTCCACGGAAGAAACTGGGAAGGTGGTGGCTTCCTACTGTAAATATAATTGAGCGCTGCTACATTCCTTAGCATTACTAATCCCTCTAGGTTCTTGTCACATAGAAGGGAGATATTCCATTCACCATCGTAAATATGAATGTAGTGCTTCTTCCTCCTATATGCTAGATAATCTCCCCCTTATAGAACTTCCAAGTCATTAGAACCTCCTAGTAATCATTCATCACATCCCACTTTTTCCTCAAAAAAAATTTAAAAAAAAAAGAAAGAAAGAAAGAAAACCCTCCTTGGAAAGTAACATTGTCTCCTCCCTCTCCTAAATTATAATTATATATACTATATAAAATTACAATAAAAAATAAAGTTTGATTTTATTCATTATGAAAAATAAACTCTAAATTAACTTAAGCTTAAACATAAAGATTAACTTAAGCTTAAACCTAAAGATTATGAAAAAATGTGAAAACAAGCCATAAAATTAACAGTGCCCAGACATTGATGTTTTTTTTGGGATATATCTTCATAAATGGAAAGATGCCTTAAAAGAGAAAAAATAAATACAACAAAAAACCAAAATACACACCTAACAACCATATTAATGTTTATTACTTTTTATTGATATTACTTTTATTTTATTCTTTAGATTTATGAATTTGCTACTAAGTAGGTTAAAGAGTTTGACAAGGATTTTAAAACCTATATGTATCTTTCTATATTAACTACATTTAAATATCAAATTACTTTTAATGGAATGGTGATAAACCAGCGTAGATCCAAATCCTAGGCTCTATGAAGCACCGATAGGGATCAAATCTCTTGAGGTGCAAACCTCTAAGCACCTCTTCTTAGTTATCGCATGCTACTTAACTGTTTTCTTCTTAGTTATTGCACCTCTTCTCAGTTATTGCATGCTACTTAACTCTTAGATTGAAAGCCTACCTCAATTAATAGTTTTATGTTTAACCATTAGTTTATGTGATACTGCATGACCATGTTAACACAACAATTAATTTATTACTATGTATTATGTGTTCCAAGTGGAGACCATGAAAATAAAGAAGTGTCAATATACTTTGTTAACAACTTTAGATCATGAATTACATTGCAATTGTCAATCATTAATGAGTAGTTACTTTAATGCTTATTATAGAGCTTTTGTATTCATATAGTCTATTGCTAACGTTATATTAACTATCTTTACACTAATATATAATTGTCGTATAATAGTCTATCCTATTATGTTGTACACCTATGTCTATCACTCAAAATAGAGTTAACTAGTTAATGAGTAATTAATAATAGTAGAATCTATCATTTATTGCCTATTTGTAAAAAAAAATTAATGAAGATAAATATTAAGATTATAATTATAGATATAAATACAATGATAATATTATTAATTACAAATAATATAAATCTCTTAAAATAAGATAATAAACAATGTACAATATGAAATTAATAAAAATAAATAAATTTAATTCTATAATATTCGGACTCTGGTACATAGCATTACTTAATAATAATGCCATATGAATAATCTAAGTTAAGGCATTGAATTAATGCAAGAAACTCTTTATTTTTGAATTTTTCAGATTTGTTCTCACATGTGGATGTATACTCATTGGGCACTTTTCTTAACTCTTTAAAATACAAAATCATATAGTTATTTATATATTTATATTTTTATTCGCATGAGCATATTTTGGGGCAAAAGTTCATGGACTGAAACCTTTTCCTGAATCTTGATGCCGATGGTTCTGTGATGTTGCCGACCTTCTAATATCTGACTGGCATCTACCAACAAATACAGAGATCCATCCAAACTGTTCTCCTGGCTTGCATTCTTTTGATTGGATAAACAGAGGCTTCTTATACTTGAATTACCCTGACTTCTCTCTTCACTACGAGATACATGAGTATTCATAACAGATTGTAGAGATTTCCGGGAGCCCACCTGTTAGGAAACATGAAAATTGAAATGAGATTTCATAAATTAGCTAATTCTAATAAACAGTGCCTTAAATATTGTAAGTCCGAGATTGAGAATTAGAGAGATTTGCATTTACTTTAAGGGACTTAGAGGATGCCTTGACATTGACAGAATGCTAAATGCTGGGAATGGGATGTAGAGATGGAATGGATTCTTTTTTGCCCTTGATATTCAATTGCAGCTTCATATTTTCTTGGCACTCAGAATTTTGGGGAGGAAAAGAATCTTGGTCTCCCAAATATGACCTTAAACAATTTGGGAGCTTAGCCGAAACACCATCCATTGATGGAGAAGAATGAGCAATATTGATGTTATGATCAAGTTAGGAATACATGTGCTCTGCAGAGAGGTTAAAGAAGAGGTAGTGCTTACTGTTAAATTGATTGATTGCTGTGTAAGGTTACCACGATTCAATCTCTCATCAATGCTTACAGAAGTATGCTCCTCTTGACTGATCAATACAGTTACAGTATTCTTTTCGTCCCTAAGTCGAAAACTGAATTGGGTATGAAGAATAATTGCGAATGAAACATACCACTCGTTCTGTAACCGCAATACTATATGAATTATGTGCAGAATCCAACTAACTCTACAGGGGAGTCTCTCGCCCATCACGCCCCCAACTGTCCTAACACGATCTGTCGCAACAAAACTGTATTTTATTCAGAGTTGACAAAACTGTATTTTATTCAGTGTTGTGGATAAGAATCTCTAATGCTCTCATGGAAGCGCAAACACAGACTACACTTCAAACTTTCTCTCTTTTACTTTACATTCTACTTTATAGTGGACATTTACAGGAGGATTTATGCTGATCAAACTTGATCATAATATTTTATCCATATTATCTTTATCATGTTTTATCCTACACGATGTTGTATTTGAAAATTGTGTTTGGAAATAAAGTAAGAAATCATTTTTTTCATGATTTAAAATTAAAGTAAATAGAAGTAAATATTTATAGCTAACATTTATATGAGGAATACTTTACAACATCTCCCGAGTAATTGAAAATCATAAGTAAATAGAAGTAAATATTTACATTTTATATGAGGAATGTTACATAACCTCTCCCTCATAATATTTATAGCCGACATTTACGTGAGGAATGTTAATGTTACAAGATCTCCCCACACTACTTACATTTGGAATTAAAGATCTCCCCCATAATATTCACTTTCACTATTATATTTTGCATGACATGTTAGTAACGTTACATCACGTGACAAGATCTCCCCCATAATATTCACTTTCACTATTATTTTTTGCCGACATGTTAGTAACGTTACATCACGTGACAAGATCTCCCCCATAATATTCACTTTCACTATTTTTTTTTGCCGACATGTTAGTAACGTTACATCACGTGACATCACGTCACAAGATCTCCCCCATATTGGGCTGTAGAGCGCCTCTCGGCGCAATAAAACGGTATGCATGTTATTATAGAAAAAAGACAATAGTCGAAGATGCGATGGGTGCACAGGGAGGGTTTGCAGTTGCCAGCAAGAACTCATGACGATGTCTGCCTATGGGTTGACGCTCTCTGGTTCACTCCACCTTGTCACGTTATCTAGGCTTCCAAGATTTTGGTTTTTGTTGCGTTTCATAGGTAGGTTTTGGCTCTGTCTTCTGTACTCGTTTTTGTTTGGGGTTTGTTGTTGCTTCCTTGGAACTTTTTGGCTTTGCTCTTGGTATTCCTTTTCACTTTTTGGGCTGGCTATCAATCTCCCCCGCCTATTGGATGCCGTTCCTTTTGTATGGTTTGATTAGTCTTGTTTTTTACTGATACGTGTCTCGTTGCTATCTCGTGGTGGCTTCTGGAATGCATCTGTTTTTATTTTTCAGTCACCAGTCTAGTTACCATGATGTTTATCCCCAGGAGGTTTACCACATGGAGTTCCTCCCCCATACTGGGGTACTAGTACCAACCATGTAAAAAAAAGTGGGAAGGGGGTTTTAAACTGCAGGTTAGCACTTCGGCCTTGAAGGCTTTCCTTCTGTTGAGGCGTTTTGGTGGCTTCCTTCTAGGTTACATTGGTTTCTCCTGTTGCATGGGTTTTATGTTGTATTTGGTGCTTTTTTCACCAGACACTCATTTTAGTGCTCGCATCACCCTGTCACATGATTCATGGGGTTGAATTCTTGCATCACTTTTGTTTCTTTTGGCACTTGAGTTTTTTCTAATTTTTCGGGGACTTCGGGGGTTTGTCCTTTGTTTTACTTCAGGGGTTTGTCCTTTTATTTTTATTTTCTGAGAACTTCTTTTTTCTCTTTACCGAACGATCCTTACATCTTTGTCAACATTGAGTGCTGTCACTATTGAACGCATTGGAACTTGGTGTTAGTGCTAGAAATTGTTCCTAGACTACCACAAGAACAAGCTAACACAATCTAAAAAAGAAATAGAATAAAATTGGTTGCTTAGGGTTTTGGTTTAAAACTTCATAAGCAAGGAGGTAATAAACATTCACAAGCTAATACCGAACTAAATCATGCACAAGTTAGATAAACTGGGGATCAAATACATCCCAATAATCCATAAACATTACACATGAAATACTAATTCCACCCATAGGCTACACGCATTTACATAAATAAAACCTTTAAACAAGAAATGAAATTGCAGACTGAGTAATCAACCAGATCATAAATGAAATAGCATGATAGGTAAAAAGGCTTATCAGTTTATATATAATCAATAACAGTCATAAACTTACATAAGAGTTATAAGTGCTAGCTTGAGATATCAAAGCTTAAAAGCCTCTCCTTGAGTCAAAATTCGAACCCCTACACTGTATGCCTCTCTTCCTTATATAATTAAAAAGATATAACATGAAGTAGTTCCATATTCACTTCTTTATGTCGAATTTTAAACTACTCAGCAGTTACATACCAACTTTCAAAGATTCAAAACTAATTGGCTAAAAATAGCAAAATCGAATTTCTGGGAAATTTTGTGAATTTATGAAAAATGGGTCTCAAAGATGCCTCCATATATCTCGAACCAGGATACTTGTGAAAAACATGAGAGAGGTTTTTTTAAAAACCTCTCTTGGTTTTTAAAAATTCCCCTTAAATTGATCAAAATACGTGCTCGAAATTTGTGACTAAAACATGAAATTATTAAATAATTCAAACCCTGAAAATAGGCCACAAAGATGAATTCGAATCTCGTAAACGATAACAGTTGTTGCAAAATTGAGAGAGGTTTTTGTGAATGAGTCTGTTGTGGACAAAAACCTCTTTGGTTTTCCAGAATTCATTTCCACCACCTTGTAATCTGCTCCCAATGATAATAACAAAAACAGTAAAAACAGAGCTGCTACAGGAATCTCCTCTTGAAAATATTTGACAAAGGACTAAAAAATGAGGGTTAGATTATAAAGAAAAATTTGGAATAAACTTTTATTATAATTTTTTGAAAGATTAAAGATATACATATTAACTAATAAGCCCAAAAGACAAACCTTAAAACTAAAATAATGAAATAATTCAACCATTAAAAGCATTAAATCCAACAAAAATTACTCATTGTAAAAAATTCTTAAAATCAACATAAAATGTAAAATCATTTTAAACCAACGGTTGAAAATTAGGAAAAGAACAGATAAACTAAGAACAAGATCTAGTTATAACACTTGGGGTTTCTCTCGTTTCTCATGTGAACGACTTATTATCTTTTTAGTTTTATCCCTATTTTTGGGTCTACCCATTTGGGATCGGTGGGTTTGGGTCTTTCCTGTTTGACTTCCTTGGCTGTTTGTGTACCCTTTGCCCTGTAGGTTTTCCCGGACAGTGTTTTCTTGTGGACCGGTGCTTCTTCTGGTTGGTGTGTCGGGACACCTGTCGGGCCTATACTCTTGTCTTTGGTTACAGTTATTTACATGGAAAAAATGCGGGATGTCCACGAGATATTTCACACTCTCACAGAAGAAGAAGGACTAAGGTTATCAAAGCACAAGAGGGAAAGTATTGTTTTGTGCTCGGGCATGACATCTACATGGATCGGGTTGAGTCCCTCTGGTGGGCAGGCTTGAATATTGTCACTTGGGTAAAAAGGAATGGGTTGAATGGGAAAATGAGCACTAGAAGCCGATTCTTACCTATATAGCCACCATTAGTCTGCTCTCCAAAGGTTGGATTGTCTTCATGTTTCTGGAAGAAGAACATGCTTCTACCATCCTGAATTCTCTATGGAGAATTGGAAAAGGCTCTCTTGTTTTGGGCAGGTGGCACGCTCACTTTGATCCTTTGAGGGAAAGGGTGACAAAGTGCCATCTTTGGGTTCTTTTACCCTTGCCACCCTTTTCACTCTGGAGCAAGGGTATTCTTGAAGGAATTCCAATACTATCAGTAGGTTTGTTGCTGTTGAAGACGACTATCATCTCATTTTCGATAAGAGGATGGCGAAGGTGCTTGTTGAAATTGATATCTCTTCTGGGCTCCCAGCTAAGGTTGAAATCCTCTGTAAAGAAAGACTCTTCATTCAGTGTTTGGATTACTTACATGTACCCTTTTGTTGCAGTAAATGTCACGATATTGGGAATTTGTGCAGTACCTGTCCCTTTCTCCTTCAAAGATCTGGTTTCTCAAGCAAGGATGGGTCACTTTCCCCACTGCTCCAAAATGGTCCCTTGAATTTCCAGATAGAAAATACTCTAGCACATCTGAAGACATGTATTTACTCACAAGCTCTCTCCCTTTTTGGTGAGATTTCAGACTCGAATCTTAAGGCCTTAGATGATTTTGAGGTTGGTGTTTCCCATTGCAAATCGCCTTTGCAGACACAACTCTCTGTCCCTCCTCAGTTAACTTCTTCTGAGTCACCTCCTTCTCGGTCACCTTCCTATATGGAGGCTCCACAATCGTTGGACCCCTCACCCTCGGAGTCAGTCCCCCCCACTACTCTGGAGGCCCCTCCTTTATTCACTTCTAAGGACTTTCCACCTCTCCCCCCTCCTGTCTCTCTAGATCCCCAAGTCCCCTTGCCTCTTAGAGCTTATACAACACCTTCCTTCTCGGACCCTTCCCTACAAAAATCCCTGTCCATTTTCTCAGCAGAAAGTCCTATCTCTCCCTCCACCTTACCACCAAACTCTATTCGCTTTGAAAATGTGATTGTAAGGAAAAAGAAAAAGGAAAATCCAGACCCGCAGGGGCTAGAGCCTTCTGCCAACCCTCATTTTACCCCTCTTTCTTTGCGTATAAATTTTTTTGCACATGGTATCTCAGGAAATCCTTCACGGGGACTTAGAGCATCGTCTCCCCAGTCATATGTTCCTTAATGAATATTATATCCCTTAACGTTCGCAGTTTGGGTGGCTCGCCCAAACAAAGATGCCTTCGTTCGCTTCTTCTCTCTCTTTCACCGGATTTGATTATGTTTTAAGAAACTATGTGCAGCACGTACCAGACCCTCCTTGCTTTCTCTAAACTCATGCCAAACTAGGAATTCTGTGCCATGAGTTCCTTGGGCCTCTCGGGGGTTTTCTCACTGTCCGGAACCCTCTCTTGGTCAAATGTTAGGCCTTTGAAACTGTTGCCGGTATTCTAGTCAAGGCTAGATTTTGTGGTACCTCATCACCCTTGGTGATCCTTAACTGCTATGGTCCCTATCGCAATAGGGAGTCTTTTTTGGAATATTGCCATGACTGGAGGTTTGATAAATACTCCTAATTTGATTCTTGTAGGTGATTTAAACCTTACCTTGAATGCTACAGAGATATGGGGGAAAAAAGCTTCAATTGATCCTGTTAGTCCATACTTCAAACATCTTTTTTCCTCTATCGACCTAGTTGACATTTCCCCTTCGTATGCACGTCCTACCTGGAGAAATGGGAGGACTGAGGAGGAAGGGATCAGTAAGAGGCTCGACCATTTCCTATTATCATCCTCTTCAATCCCTACACTGCATATGCATCGGTTTTGGACTCATCCTTCGAATATCTCAGACCATTTTCCCATTTGTCTTGAATGGAAGTCAGGGGAGGGGGCCCATAACAACCCCTTCAAATTTAACAGGTCATGGCTCCTGGATCCGGATTTCACTCAATTGGTTAAGAGGGTTTGGCCTATTCTAATGCCCACTGAAGTTTATGATAATATGGGGTTACTTTCTCACAAGCTCAGATTGCTCAAAGGTGAAGTAAAGAATTGGACCAAACAAAAAACAGCTGAAATGGAAAAGGAATCTCTCATATTGGATGAAGATATCATTACTCTTCTGACATCCTCCACATTGGGCATTCTTAATCAAGAAAATCAGAAGACTTTGAATGAGCTCAGAATGAAAAAAAAATATTTATGGAACATAAACTACTTACTTGGCAGCTCAAGAGCAGATCTCTCTGGGAAGTACAAGGTGATGCAAATACAAAATATTTTCACACTAATTCATACGATCGTAGGAATCAAAACGCTATCTTGGATTTAAAAGATGAGGAGGAAAACTAGGTGGAAGATGAGGATAGTCTGAAGAATCTGGGTATCAGACATTTTTCCCAGATCTTCGAAGATGACAATCAGACCAGTATTTTGGCTCAGCTTAAGGTAATCATGATTTTCCCTTCTATTCTCTCACAAGAAGAGGATGATTGCTTTATTGAGGAAGTTTCCATAGGAGAGATATAGGGGGCTCTAAAATATTTCAAGAAGGACAAAAGTCCTGGGCCAGATGGTTGGACAGTGGAATTTTTCCTTGATTTCTTTGATTTGTTGGGTAAGGACTTACTGAATGTGGTGGAATGCTCTAGGCTCTCTGGTAGGATCACCCCCTCCATAAATTCTACCTTCCTCACCATGATTCCCAATAAGGACACACCAGTATCCTTTGTTGATTTTAGACCCATTTCTTTGTGTAAACTGGTGTACAAGCTCATTACTAAAATCATTTCCCTTAGGTTAAAGCCTCACTTGGATTCCCATATATCACAGGAGCAGTTTGGGTTTCTCAAGAATATGAAAATAGTCGAGCCCATAGGTATCACTCAAGAGATTCTTCATACTGTCAAGACAAAAAATAAATGTGCCCTTATCCTCTAGCTAGAATTGGTTAAAGCCTTTGATAGGGTCAACTGGTCTTTTTTCAGACTCATTATGCTTCAGATTGGGGTACCAGTTTTGGGGGTTAATTGGATTATGGGTTGTCTATCATCAACAAACTTTGTTGTGCTGGTGAATGGAACCCCTTCAAAATGATTCACTGCCTCTAGGGGTTTGAGGCAAGGCTATCCCTTATCTCCCCTTCTGTTCATTCTCATCATTGAAGGACTCAGCTTATTGATTAAGGATGCAAAGGCAAATGGATTAATCAGGGGCATAAAAATTTCTTCATCCCTAGCTTTAACACATCTCTTATTTCTGGATGCTATGGTACTACTGGGTACTAGAACTATTTCTGAATGGAAAGCTTTTGAGGCCATTTTGGACACTTTTTGCAAGGCTTCTGGAATGTGCATCAGTGTGGAAAAATCTGGGTTTCTCTTTAACAACATTGAAGACGGTCCTCTGCTCAGTATATCCCATGCCTCACCATACAAGATGGAACATATTACATAGGGATTTAAGTATCTCAAATATTTCATCAAACCACTGGGGTATAAGGTGAAAGATTGGTTATGGCTGATACAAAACTTTGAAAGAAGAATAAACCATTGGGGTCATAAATGCCTCTCAATGGGAGGAAGACTCGTACTTATTCGAGTTGTTTTATCAGGCATGCTTGTTTATTGGTTGGCACTTGTGCCAATACCTGTTTCTGTTTTGGTCAAGCTCAGAAAGACGATCTTTGCATTTCTTTGGGGTTCCTCGGGGGATAAGAACAAATACCACTTGGTGAACTAGCAACACCTTTCTTGTCCAATAGAATCAAGCGGCTGGGGCATTAAAAACCTGATCTAGTTCAGTATTGCTCTGAGACTAAAAAACTTATGGTTGGTTCTACATGGCAACGGCCTCTGGCACCGGGTCATTATTAGAAAATATCTAAAAAATGGAACAGTGGTGTCGTGGCTCAGGGATAAAAAAATTGTTGTTCAAGGATCTTCTATTTTCTGGAATGGGTTTCTGAATACCCTCTCTTGGCTCGGGAAATGCTTGGCTTGGCATGTGGGAAATGGACAGGATGTCCTTGTCGAAGCTAACCCACTTACTGGCACAACTTCTTCCTCTTATCTCCCAGTCAATCTTCGGGATTATCTTATGGATTATGGTATCATTTCTTTGCACCAGGCATATAATTCTTTTTCAAGGTACACGATTGAGGATTTGGATATTGGAGGTGATTGGAAAGAAGCTTGGGATGATTATACTAGGGGTTTGGAACATGGCAGAATCCATCTAAATACTGCAGTAGATTCTTTAGTATGGGCACATAACAAACATGATGGGAATGTTTCAACAGCCTTGGTTTATGATATGATCGTTAAATATTCCTCTCCCCCGACCTATGACAAGGTTTTTGCCAATATATGGTGCTGTCAAATACCATTAAAGATTTGATGCTTCATTTGGCTGGCCTTAGAAAACAGGATACTCACATGGAAAAATCTAAAGAAAAAGGGATGGATCAGGCCTGGTATTTGTGCACTCTGTAAGTTAGGTGAGGATTCTATCCAGCATTTGTTTTTTACTTTCTCCTTTATCAAATCGGTGCATTCCAACATTTGTGAAAGATATCACTATCAACCTCCTACTTAGAACTACTCCCTCAGATCATTGTTGGAACACTGGTTTGCAAAGTATGCTCGACACTTTGTTTTTAGCTATCTACCTTTCTTTATTCTATGGTGCATTTGGAAAGGTTGCAACCTCTGCTTATTTGAGGGGAAGATACCATCGGTCCTTAGCATGATTCACCAGATCGAGCACTTCATACATCTGTACCCGGTCGAAAAATAAACAAAAAACAAAAAACTCAGGATTGTTGGACTTGACCCAACTCTAGTTTACCCCTATGGATTCTTTGATGGGGCAACTACTAATTATAAGGGAGGAGCAGGGTTATTTTTGGCTCTAAATAAGTCTCACACTTTTGAGTTTGCAATGGGGGAAGGTATTTGCACGAATACAAAAGCAGAACTTTTGGCATTATGGGATTTGTTGACTGTGGCTAACAGCATGGGAATCCCATTGCTGAATATTTTTGGAGATTCAGCAGTCATCATTAATTGGGAAAATTTTCAATCATCACTAGATCCTCCTGATTTGAGTCACTGGAGTATGGATACAAGAACACTGATGTCTTGTTTTTCATCCCTGACATTCAAACATACATATCGAGAACACAATCAACTTGCAGACAGTTTATCAAAAAAAGCCCAAACTTTGGCTCCTGGTTGTGGCTCCTTTTCTGAGTTTTATGCTGGCATTTCTGTCATGACTGATACCTTTTAGCTCTTTTGAGCATGGTGCAGGAGCAGTGGCTCCTTTTTTCAGCACCCTTATTATGGATTTTTTAGTTTTTATGGAGCGGGCTTTTTTTGATTTCATCACTGCACAACTTTGTCTCCTCGATATGTATGATTGATAGGAAGGTCATGATTTGGAGATATCTTGTCTTGGGTCTTGTCTTCTTTCTTTGTAGATCTTTCAGTTTTTCTGAGTGATGTTTCTGCTACTCTCCCCATTGCTTACTCAAACTTGTGAGGTTGTTTCTAGCTGTTTGTAGATGGAGCATACTCTTTGTAATGTATGAAATGCCCCAATAGTCTATATGTATATCGGATATCATTTGATTCATTAATGAATAACAAAGTCAGGTTTTTTCTTCTGAAAAAAAAAGACAATAGTTTTTCGAATCGAGTTCCCACTTACGATCATCACCAAGCATATGGTGAAAGTATATTATGCTAGATGATATATATGCCGAGTTTTTAGTGTTAAGAAATGAAAATATACTTGAAGCGTCTAGGATGAAAGTAAATGTCATTTGAGAATTAACCTTTAAAATAATTTAACAATAAAAATATTTTCAATCAAAAAGTAATAAAGGATATGTGATTAATTATTTTGTTCAATATATCTCCTCACATGTTTTATAATGTTATATGCAATGTTTTGTGAAGACCAGTAAAATAAAATATCATAAAATGAGGAGTCTCATTTATAATTTTTATGTTGGATATGTAAAGATGTTTCTCAATTACATAAAGCATATGGGAATGTAGTGTTGACAATGGAATTAAAGTTTGACTTTATTAGCAATTCTGTTCGCTATAAACAAGTCACTATTCCATGTTGGTTCTCATGTTTATAAATTAATGTGATATCTTTACACATCTTTTTTTTTCTACCAATATTTGGTTGTTAACATTTATATTTATAACAATTGGTATCAAAGACAACATGGGCATACTTGGCTTAATGAGAGAGGTTCATGAATTGTGTTTGTAGGGTATGCATTTTCCCATGGGATTTCATGTTGAGTAAAATGCTATCATGACTCTATGAAGGTAGTGAGAAACTACTAGTAAAGGGAGAGTACTTATTTTTGTTAGCTAGTGTTTGTATTGTGATTCTATGAAGGTAGTGAGAGACCACTAGTAAAGGGAGAGTACTTATTTTTGTTAACTAGTGTTTGTGTAATAGTTTTTAAACTTAGATATGATTGATAAAAAACAAATTGTAACAAAAAAAAGGAGTTTTGCATACATGAGTCACTAAGATATAAAGTCAAAAATTAGAGACGTGAAGCAGTGCAAAAACTATTATTGAGAGGTTGATTGCAAAAGTGAGAGAAGAAAGAGAAACATTGTGGTTGGCATCAAAATGTGGATCATAAAAAATACATGTTGGGAGTGATTTCAATGGTGAGTGTTGTTGGTTTCCTTATTGAAGGGTTCACTAACAATTGTACCAAGGTGGTTTTGTCACTATCATATTTGATAAGGATAATAGTATGATTAAAATCCTGTAAAATTTCCAAATCCACCTTCCTTGGGATTGGATGAACTTCAATAAATTTAATTTTCCATTTACAAATTAGATTTCCATATATATGGACCTGTTTGACCTCCAACAATGAAATAACAAGATTTCATATGCACACTCAAAGGTGGAATAATTCTTTTTTCCAAGGAAAATATTGTGAGGAAACCCAAAGGACGTTTTCCCAGATTCATGGATGGCATTCTTTGTAAACATGTCATTAGAAACTAGTGCACCTAACCTTGGAGGATCCAAACAAAGCACCTGTCATCGCAGAACTAGTCAATTAATATACAACAACATTGAAAATAATTAGTTCAACTAACCCCCTAGGATACTCAAATGTGGAATATATTTATAAACCAAAAACATAATATGAATCCAACCCAAAGTTATTAATGTGTGTATTCACAACATTTCCATCAACTCAAGCCATTGTCTTTAACATAATAGTATAAGCAACATATTTCAAGGACATTAAATAATATTATACACAAGTATCCTTCTCCCGAATGTGTCTGTAAATGCAGTTGCATAGAGACCATTCATATCCAAATCATAACTATGGATGTCACCTTCATGTTGGAGATTTGCTATATTATTTGCATGTAGATTGTGCATTCAAGCAAGAGACATTAGCTTCAACATGTAGATTGTGCATTCATGCAAAAGGAATTAGTTGCAACATGTAGCATATGTATTCATCCATGAGGTGTTAGATACAACATGTAGACTATACATTCATTCACGAGGTGTTAGCTATGTCATGTATTAGTTGATTTTAGTCCATTTTTCACCCATTTTATGTTTTTTTCTGCCAATAATTTTCAGTCCATTATAATTTAATCATGCTTAGTGGATTAGGTTTGTAATCTAGTGTAGGTCATTGGATTAGGGTTTTGGATGTTGTGGAATGCTTGAATATTGTTTGTGAATAGTGAATTTAACACAATGAAGAATATAGAGTTGTGGCTCAAAGTTTTGTTAGTTTTTCTTGTTAAGGGTTTCTAGGTTAAACCTCTAAGTACTGTATGTGTGTGCCATTATTTAGTTTATGTTTTCCTTAAGCATGTGTATACATTTATTCACTTGAGAGGTTTAAAATTTACACTTCAAGTTGGGCTTTAAGTTCACACATGAAAATTATTGAAATTTGGAACAATTTCTCATTCAACCCAACACACAATACTTAGAATATATTGAGACCAAATGCCTACTAGTATTGTTCATAGAGAAAAATCACATATGTTGTAGATCTCACCCAACCTCCTATCAATAATGAACTCCTTCATAGTTAATCACAACACAAGTTAGGTATTCCCTTCTCTATTATATAGTCCCTCAAGGAGTTCTTCCCTTCAGGTGCTCCAATGTAGGAAAGGATAGTCAACTATGTTAATTGTCCTCTAGATGCTTGACATGGTAGCCTTGGCCACATGTAGTTAACAAATACCTCAAATGAGTGGTTAATGGAGTTTCAAACTTCATTTTTTCTATGCTCACTCTACCATGATGGATTTTCATATCAAACACAACCCTATGCCTTCTCCCACTAGAAACAACCTTTATAGATTCTATAGATTCATTAGTTTCTCAAGATCATGTGTTTTAGGTGTTGATTACCAAAAATGTGAAATCCATGGAAAGTATATAGAATCCTCTTCTAGGATGAGGGAGAATGGGAGAATAACCAGAAAAATGTGAGCATCTCCAAGAAGATTCACATGTTATATATTTTCCCCTTGCATAAGGCACAAGTGTCTTCCAAGTAACATCATGGATTTGTCTTGGGAGTTGGGACACCTCAAATCAATAGTAGGTGAGAGATCCTTTAATAAAACATGGGAAAAATTGTAGTTCTTCACCACAGGGCATGGAGCAACATTAATTTTATTGGTTTCTCTTCCCAATGACCACCTCTCATGGAATCGTAATTCCCTTGTTGCTCCAAAGAAACATCTTTGGTCAAATTTCCTTATAATTTGTATCTATATTTCCATATGACATAATCTACACAATAGTAACATTAACACATAATAAATTCTCCATTCTCTATTTGGGCCTTGGATTTGAGCTCTATACTAGGAATATTACAAAGCCTATTTACGTTTTATATTACAAAGTCATTAGATATCAACTATCTTGGCTTGCCACCCATCTTGAATAACCACACAGTTGAACATGTAGTTAATTAATCATAATACATTCTGAGGGTTAAAATTAGGGTATTACAATATGCATTGGAGAGACAAACTTAATGACTAACAAGTGGAAAGGCTTATGAGTTGATTGATTATGTAAATTATTGGGGACAACTTACATGATGTAACTAGTGCCAATTTACATGAATGCAACTATGTAATGGAAATGACAAGTATTTGCAAGGATGTAAAGGACAATTTTATTTGATACTTCATGTTGCAACAATAAGTCTAGAGGGAGCTAATCTTGAGAGAAAAAACAAAAAATGACAAGCCTATGATGAAATGTATTTTGTGCACCTATGTTTAACTCCATGTCTAGAGTGATAAATGAAGTAACATTATATAATGGAAAATTTATACATATTGTGGCATGCATAACCCTGGATTGTTGGTCTTGTAGGGTGTGTCACATAAGTTTGGAGCGATATGCATTAGGGGAGTTTTGAGGTAAAAAATGGGACTAGAAAAATTACCAACAAATTTCACTTTTAAGAATCAATCAGATTCAAGATGATGTCAACCATGGGGGAAATTTTGTAAAAGAAATTGAAGGAAAAAAGAAAAAAACTACTTTTTTTATTGTATATTCAACATATCTCCTTATCAATTTACCAAAATTTCAAGTTTGTGCAGTCGTTGGATGTGGAATACAAATACACATCCATTAGATACCCACAGTGCATACACATAAAATGAAAAATTTCAACAAAAACACATTTTATGTATGAAAACAAATTTTTTTATTGAATTTTTGTTTTTCATGTCATGGGTGCCTGAAAAGTATGCCATGCGGGTATGAATTGGATGCATAATTAAATCCTGCATCCAACAAGTGGCCAATTTGAAATTTGGGTAAACGGATAAGGAGATATCATTCCCCTGATGATGGATTCAACTACAGGAGTCCAAAACGTCCATCGAATACACTAAAGCTCATGAAGGTATCCATATTAATCTTCGCAAAAAAAAAAAAGTTTTTATTTTTCCCCTCGAAATTTAGAACTCTTATTTTATTATTTTAACTTTTATTTTATTATTTCTTTTAAGAGGCCCATTTTAGACCTCAAAACTCCCTTAATGATTGTATCCATTTTGTAGAATACATCTTTTTAAATCTTGCTTTTTTAAAAGCCTCCTAAATTAGGGGAAATCTCTATGTGAGTTGATTCACTAACTAGAGCGACTTGTCATTGATGTGTATGAGAAAGAGATGTTATGATGGAATCATAAAAAGTACTTGGCTATAAGAGAGAGTTGGAAAGCTATGGGAAAGAGTTGGAAATATCCTATCCTTAGTGTATGATTGTGGCATGAGTTACCTTATTGTGTATTTAGTAAGTTTTTATCTCATTCATAAAAAAGTTAGTATAGTAAAACTTTTCATTTTTATAAAACTTTTAATTTTTATATTTAATAAGTAACTGGTATGTATCATTACATGAAAGTCATGGGCATCTAATAATGTATTTTTTATTATTATCATGGGAACAATAACCTCCCAAGAGTATATTCAAGAGCCCTCAAGCAACATATACTAGTAAAGTAGAGGCCTAGACAACATATCCTAGTAAAGTAGAGGCCTAGACGTCTGGAAGCCTACCAGGGTGAGCCTCTAAAGAGGTCACCTACCCTTCAAGTTCCACCATTGTCACAACCAACCAATAAGCAACCCAACCCAACCCTTGGTCTATTTTGAACCTATAGCCTTTATAAAGATAACACATATTGTTAATATTTAAACCCACTCAAATGCTATATTGAAAATGGAAATTTTACTTCTCTGAGTTTTCACCACTAAAACCTTGGATTCCATTGCTATGTTGTTGGTTTTTTCTTAACCACTAATTATTTTAAGGAATTGATTTATAAATAACATCAATTATGATCAATCAAATTCCAAGTCAGGGTTTAGGTGGCACGCGAGCTCAATCTTTGAAGAAATAATGTGAAGATCCTGACTTATCCTCGAGTCAATTAAAACGCAATCTTTTAATATCTGTGGACAACGAAAAGTCCATGGTGACTGTTTGGCAGAGGCGAGAATGAGTTGGACAGGGCATGGGCGTGGGTGAATGTCCATGCGCTGTGACATCACTTGGCACACGTGAAGCCACCGAATATCGTTCACATGCCGTGCACGGACTTGAAGACCTTCAAGTCTGGCCGATTTAATATTATGTTAAGCATTCACCTAATTCATACATACTGCGCGTGATGTAACTTAATTACTTATACTTATAGTGCTGTTGCTGTTGGCGTGGGGATTTGGAATTCAGTACTTTACTTTCTCATTTGGAGGCAGAAATTTGAGAACTCGTCTGCCCATGGTAGGACGGAGCACAGAACAATTAGGTAGCAAAATGCAATAGATTTGTCAGCAGCGTACAGAATTGATTATATATGGAGGAATTCTGTGAAGAAATTGATAATGTATTTGTGCTGGATGGAGAGGAATGATCTTGTGGAAGAAAATGTCTAGAGAGTGCTTGGTTTTTGATAGGAGCGGTTGCTCTGAAAGAACAATTCATGTGTTTCATGTTAGGGATTTCAGTATTTCTGCTTGTCAGATTGATGAGTTTCAGCATGGAGTAAATGGGTTTAAGGAGATCATGGCGTTTGGTGTTGGTGCCTTGGAAAATGCCAAGCTTTCTAGGGTTCTATCTATACCATTGTTAGAAGAAGAGTTTTCTTGGGGTTCTTCATCCAGTGAGGTTGCAGATTCTGTGAATGCAGAGAAGCAGCAGGAGAAAGTAAACATGACAGACGACGAGGAGATCAGCCATTGTTATTGTGGAGAAGATGGTGATGAAATTGATGCTCTGTTAAATTTCGGCGATAAGTTAGTTGACACTGCAGATTCAATGGAGGTTCAAGATCATAGAAGCAATGGGATTAAGAAAACGTTTGAGAGGTTAAGAGATTTGGTTGGTGGAGATTGGATGGATGCAGTTGATGTGTTGGATGAAGCCATTCAGTGTGTCAAGAGACTGGAGATGGACCTCATGAATCTCTGTGATCTGTGAAATATGTTTATGGGTGATTTAGATGTTTTCAGTTTTGTAATGTGGCATCTCTTGAACTATAACTAGAATTTTGTACTGGAGGCACATGGCTCTAATGAACTTGTCTCTTCCTCTATTTTTAGATATTTCAATTTCAAGTAAGTTTATGTGTACATAAATTATAAACTGATTAACTTGCTGCTTGAGTGATTCTTCTTGCTTTTGGTTGCAGCAACTCTGCAGCAGTGGTAATTGCAATCTGATCATTCTTCATGAAAAATCATTTAATGTTCCACAGAATTCACACCGTAACAAATTAGTGAGACTCTGTACTTTTTATGATCATTTATTTTGGTCGAAATTATTTAACTTGCTACATACCATTTAATGCTGCTACATCAGGCATGCTAACCATTAAATCTAAAAACTTAAGATCCAAAAATTAGCATAACTGCTACAGACTATAATAGCCTGCAGTTAATAGCCTCTCCTTTGGCTCTGAAAGATGGATATGCTACAGGCTATAATAGCCTGCAGTTAATCGCCTCTCCTTTGGCTGTCAAAGATGGATATGATTTGTTGATGATTCCGCAGCATCAATAAATGGTCACTGTCCACTGTATATTGCTCACCATAAAGCCTAAATATCGGTGATTAATAAGAACCTAGCCAAATGCTTATCAGATCCATTATATCTGAATTTTTGTAGATCTTAAAAATAAAAATAAAAAATTACTATTTTTATTTTTATTTTTATTTTAAAACTTAATTATTAATTTCATTTTATAATTTTTTTACAAATTTTTTATCTAATTTACAAAATAAATTGAAAAAAATCATATATCTATTATTATTAGTTTAATATCTAATTTACAAAATTTAGTTTAGGTGTGCTACATCGATCTATTATTATTATTTTAATATATAAAAAATAAAATAATTATTTACATAATTCAGAAAGAAAGATCATACCATGATGTATTTAACAAGTTGTCTTATTAAATATGTATCATTTCATTTATTTTAAATAAGGAAAGGCACTTGAATAACTTAGGGGCACTTATTTATTGATATGTTTAACAAGTTGTCTTTTATTAATATGCATCATTTCATTTATTTTAAATAAAGAACACTTAATAACTTAGCACTTATTTCTTCTTTTATTAAATATGTATCATTTCATTTATTTTAAATAAGGAACACTTGAATAACTTAGAGGCACTTATCTCTTGATGTGTTTAACAAGTTGTTTTTATTAAATACTTATCATTTCATTTATTTTTAATAAAGAAAGGCACTTGAATAACTTAGGGGCACTTATACTTTCTGCAATATGGAAAGGAGAAAGAGATGACAATAGAACTCATTAACATAGTTTTAAGTAGAGTTACCCTAATCATAATAATATTTCAAAGCTACCACATGAACATAAAGAACATTTAGGTTGAGGAACGGTTAGGTGTTTGAATATTTTAACAAAAGTGAAATCCCTAACCAAACACCCTAGACTATAAAAATAAAAATAATAACTATTGGGATTTAACTAATATTGAACAAACAAAAGAATCAAGTCATTTACATAAATTGAGGTTGTTGTTTTTATTCAACTAACAACCTAGGACAGGTTTATTGGTCATTATTATGTGCATGATTATTCTTATTGTGTATTTTTTTCTCCACAATGCTCAATTCATTTTAATATGGTATCAGAGCAATGTTTGGTTAATAAAATTCCTAGCGTGGCCAATGTTGGTTAGATTGACCAAGGGTAATGAAAGATATGATATTCCAATAACTTGTGACTTAGCAAGAATCAAGATGTTCGGAGACACACCCAATATGGGGTCCCACTCCAAGGGGGTACCTACCCTTTTTGGCTTATTAGAACAAGCCAATGTTTCATTAGGGATTTCAACACGAGTGGGGAAAATGTGAAACTTACCTCCTCACCATTAGAATTGTTGACCCCTTGACACAATGTCAATTAATTTTAATGCAAGCGACTTATATTTCTTAAAGGCCTTAAAGCCATATTCAGTATTCAATGCTTCCACTAAAATTCAAAGGATTATGTAATACCCCATTTGTTGAGCCCTATTACAGAGAAAACTTCCTATGGCTTGGGGTACCACAACAGATAGAGTAACTGCAGAAATCAATCCCTTCCCATATGCAAGAGAAATAAAACATCTAACACTAAAGGATCTCGAAACATACCTTATTCTGAATGGTTGATGTAGATCTCCGTTGAGCTTTTCCAATCTCACTTGTGGTAGCAATTTTCTCTCTCAACAATCAACAAACAAGACAAGCATGCTATACAATTATGTTAGACCTACTCTAGCATATATAATCAATAACGTATAAGCATTTAAAAGAATCTATGGATTCAATATTCATTTAAATACACATTATTGGACAGGAAAATATATTTCTATTAACATAAATTAGAGATTACAAGAATGACAACCTTTGTCAGCATGTCTGCGAACCGGAGAAATTGAGTCATCCACTTGGGCCTCCACCACTTCAATCCTCCATCTCTCGATAGCAAGCTCACAAGAAAAGGAAAGCTTGGGAAGAACACAAAGTTCTCCAAGGGACAAAGGGATGTAGACTTAAGTATAAGCTCCGGCAACAATGGACTATAGTTTTCTTGCTCTTCAATTCCTCTCTTTCATTGTATCTAAAGGGTTCCTTATATAGTGTCTCAATGAGGTAATGGAAGGTCGAATCCGAGCGATCTCAAGGCATATGGAAGGCCAAGAGACAAGTGACTCAGCTCCACATCAAGGAAAACTCCAAAACTATTTGGCCTTTTGCACACATCTCGATGTATGCGGGTTTGAGGGTCATATCTGTGTATATACACGAGAATAGGTTTAAAAGTCGCGTATGGAAAATAATGCATGTTTTTAGGGATGATCTTAGAAACATCAAAGGTACAAAAATGGTCCATGGGGTCCAAAAGGTTTGCAGAGGGACAGGGAAGGCCATAAATGTGTGGTCCACCATGTGTGGTAAAATCAGCTGTAACAGATGCCCCCTAATGTGTGAGGTTAGAGGGGTGATACGATGGCCGAAATATATTATAAGTCCATCCCAAAAGTGGAGTGATGAAGAACCAGGTGGAATATCGAGCCATACAATAGTATAATACAATAATAAAACTCTGCACATGACTGCAAGTACATATAGAAGTCCCAGATAAATAAGAGTACAATGGCCATGAATAGGCATGATACAAAATATGACATGTGTGGTCATCGCCACATACAATATAGATAGATCAGGATCTCCATGATGAAGATATACAAAGGATCATGATCTCCATGAAAGCTGAAGATATACAATGGATCAAGATCTCCATAATGGCTAAAGATATCTGACATACACTGCAATCAAGTCACGAGAGATGAAATCTCATGAACACTGACACGATCAAGGAGGTAGCATATATGAAATGCCACCAATCTGGAAGGTCTTCTAGACAATCCGCTATGAGTACATGTTCTACTATGTGAATAGAGGTGTCAAGGTCGAACATAGTAGTCCATTGTCTGATTACCGGTCATTAATGTATATCGTTAACAAATGCGAGATCACCCATCGATAATGAAAATGGGAATCAAGGTACTATAGTGCAAACTAAGAAGTGTGAATAAATGTGTTGAGGTCGAACACTTGAAAGAATCCATCGATCAGGGGACATTGATGTATTCCCAAAAATTGTCGATGGCGAGAGGACCTGCCACTGATGACTGCAAGTCTCAAGACACCGAGAATGACTCTAGATTCCTATCCCAGAATAAATGATCTAAAGTCGATGGGATGAAATCCACTGGAAGGATGACATTAAGGCATCCCCCATCATCCAACACGAGGTACTCAACAAAGCTATATAATGTGGAAGGACTCGATCATAATGTGCACGAACTAGTATCAGTACCAGGAATGGCCGACATGCAAAGTTAAGAGAACTGAGGAATGACCGAATCAGGTTTCAACTTCCTTCGAACAAGAGCATAAAGGTGAATGATGACTGAATGTAGGCAGCATAGACTCAATATACAAAACTGGGACATCTCTATGACACAGGAGGCATCGATAGAGGCTCCACAAGGGCTGGAAGCTTAACCAGTCGATGGAGATAAACTCAGAGAAACGAGTATAGCTCCTAAAGTCAAACTATTAACCCAACCAATGGATGTGATATACAATGCTCTGTTTGAAGGCAACACAAATCAACTGCTGCCAAAGATAACATCTTTTCCTATCTGGCTTTTTGGTTTTTTTATTTTTTTGGACTTTTTCAAATATGTTGAAAAGCTTGAAAAAGAGTAAAAGTGCTTTATAGTTACAGACTGGGAGGAGATGAGTGTCAAGGGGAAAACAAATTAGTTCCAAGAAGTAGAACGTACCTATGCTCAATGCAAGGAAACATGTGTAGGGTAACGACACTCGGGGGAAAGTCCCCTCCTAGTAAAAAATGGGGAATCAAGCTACAAAAGATATGTAAAATGGCTATGTTTGGCTAGATATGAGACAAGCTCAGGATATATGGCTGATAATCAAAGTCAGGGAAGCAGGCATAAGGCTCAATAAGGCAATCAAAACTCATGATAATGCAATTACAACTTGACATAAGAGAGTCCTGGGGAAAGGCCAACAAAAAGATCAAGAGGAGTATGAGTCTCTTGCACAAAGTCATGGCGATGCTATACAAAGGACTCCCACACCTTAAAGGAAAAATGTCGGCATGGGCACCAAATGAAAAACAGAAGCTAACTAGGGCACCCATGTATGGTCAAGGTCTACCATTCACATTGTTTCATTTCTAATAGCAACAAGAAGGTTCCGTGACAAGATAGAATGGGTTCGTACCTAAGGTTATAATGAAACAGTCATAAGGTCATGCAAAGTGCAAACGAATGTGAAACTTGACCTATATGTCAGTTTAGACATAATACCTAAAATTGGTATGGACGGGTCAAAACCACGCTCAAAATGGACTCCTACATCATCAAATTAGTCCAAAATGGTCCAAAATTGTCAGAAACGGTAAAAAACTATAGAAAGTGGGTAAAAAATTTCAAATTTTTCAAATTTTTTTTATAAATAGTAAAAAATTCAAAAATTCCATATCATTTGAAAATTGTACCCATCTGAGCTCAAAACTTCCAAAGCGAATTCCAGGAGCATCGTCCAGTGAAATTCGACACTGTTTGTTCCAGGTAACTCCTCATGTCCTCCTCTTCCCTTTTCATGCATTTTTTTCTAACTTCCATGGTCAATTTTGTTTTCTGGGCCAACCTAAAATAGACCTTTTGGCCCATGTGGATATTAGGGTTTTTTTTTGTGTATAGGGCTGGCCATACGCGGGAAAACCTCCCAAAACTGCATACATATGCGACTGTTTTGCAAACAGTTGCATATGCGGTCGCGAATAAGGATTTCTAAGGTAAATAATGATAAAAAATTATGTTTGATGTGCAGGATGGTTCTAGAATGGAGGGAGAGGCAACATGGAGATGTAGAAGAGGTTGTTCAAGGTGACTTAATGGCCCAACAAGCTCTACGTGCATGTGGTTTGTATAAGTTTTGGTGTCTTGGCAGCTTGAGGGCCATACCAAGACTCCTGCAGATGCTAGTGGATTACTGGGATCCAGACTCGGAGTCTTATCACATTGATGGGATGTCGCTCAGTATAGAGATTAAGGACATATACTTTATCATTGGATTATCTCGACAAGGAGAAGTGGTAAACCTTTGATCTCGCGGGCCCAAAGGTGGCATGACTATTGATGAGTACATTGCGGTGTACTGCTTTCCAGACATAGAAAAGGTTGGGAGTCAAATCCTAACAAACTCGATCTAGGTGCTGGGATTGAAGGCCATACTATTGGCACTCGGTAGGATAGCCGGTCTAGCTTTACTCCACCAGGCTGCGTGGCAATTGATGTTCTATGTGATGGAGTGTATGAGACCCATAGTGTACAACTAGAGCACTGGACTGTTGAGTAACATGAAGCAGCAACTCAGTGACTGCAAGATGGGAAAGGTGATAAAATTCGGTTTCAGCAGCATATTGAGCATGTTATTCTTTGAGCGTGTACCAGGGCTAAGCCCTAGAGTGGACATTCCTCCACACAGAGTTCGGGATCCAACGCAATGAAATTGGGAAAATGTTATGTGTAGATTGGGTGGAGATAGGGTGGCTAACCCCTACCCAACGAAATTATTTCCATGGTGGCAGAGGCGGATCATTGCCATTGATGACTACCCCTATGTAGGGATAGATTTTCGGGGAGATATGGACATGCCCCTACCACCAGGAGCGGCATATGGCGACATAGGTAACAGATCGCAAACCTTCTTTTAAAGTTTTTTGAATTATAGAGTTTTTTTTTTGTGTTTTTTGATATATTGACTAAAAAGACATGTTTTGGTGTGACGACACATAGTGGCAACCTGTCATGTGTATGCAGATGTTGGACCACAGCGGCCTGATGTTTTCCCTCGTCATATATGGAGGGGAAGAGGAGATGACATCATGGGTGCAGATGCGGAGTGGAGGCTCCAAAGCATCCACACAAACTTTGTATACTTAACACACATGGTACCCATGGCGCAAGTCAAGGACTTGCTTGAGGCCATGCAGTGCCAGGTGGTTGGTGTACCACGGGCATGGGTTCGATTATTTCGACGGCTAGCTAGAGCCGTGGTGTGCTACCATGATTAGAACCCCCCTCCTCCTCCGTAGGCTTATAGACCCGAGAGTATTTCATTTTGTACTACCGTGTATTATATTTTGGTGGCTCGGAAGCCCCAATTTTGTATTATGAAACTTATGTATTATGACGTCACATTTTGGATGTTTAATGAAAAACTTTTATGATGATCGATTTTATTTATTTACATGTGTGTAAAAGTGTATGTTTGTGATATGCTTATGGTCTATGAAACAAATGCCAATCTAACACACAGTTAGTATATGAGTCAGCAACTTGATTAAAAATTCTTGAAACATGTATGTATGTTATGTTCTCAAATTGTTGTTATAGCAATCTCACATGTAAGAATCTTCGTAATAATGTCGGATCCCTAATACGATATAGGCCATTAAACTGTGAAACCACTAACTATGAATCAAGACATACCTCAAGAGAGAGAACACCATGTGAAATGGCATCCCGCAATAATTTGATAACGACACTATATTCAGTAACATTGTTCGAAGAAGGCCATAAACATACGCCTCCTGAAGACAATACTTGACTCGTAGGAGTATAAATCACCCAAGAAACCGAAGCTGAGTTTTGAGTGTGACGGCTAGCACCATCAGCGAATCCTATGTAAGTGAAAGATTCCATCGACATCTTCCATAAGAAACAAAAGCTAATCAACAAACCCGATCACCATAAGAAAACCTAACTATGCAAAAAACTGTACAATAATATACAACAATCACCCCTGGCTAAAGATTAGGCATAGTATTTTTTAAGATAGAGCCCATTTCTAGGATCCGCTAAGGCCGTCCCTTCATAGTCCACCAGCTCATAGGTGTCCTTCTCTAACACACATTTGACTACGTAAGGACCATGCCACATGGGATTAAACTTCCCTGCTCCCAAGGGTTCTTTATATTGTTCCCACAAAAGAACCAAATCACCTTCCCTAAACTTCCTCAAACAGACAGACTTATCATATTGGACCTTAACGTGACACTTATTTACTTCTAGAGCCACTAAGGCATCTCGGTGCTGCTCATCAAGTTGCTCTAAGTGGACCAAACGTTACTCCAATGCGGAAGTGTCTGGTAAGAGCTCTATAGCTAGCTTCAACGAAGGGATTTTGCATTCAATCGGTAATACAGACTCCATCCCATGTACGAGCTGATATGGAGAGAAACTGGTGGCAGTCTTAACCACAGTTCTATAGGCCCACAAAGCAGGATATAACATGATATGTCAATTCGTCTTCCTTTGCGTGATGGTTCGTTGGAGAATGGACTTAAGTGATGTACTCAGTGCTTCAACCTGTCCATTCACCTAAGGGTAATAAGAAGAGGAGTGCTTCTACTTATACCCTAACTTTGAAGCCAACTCTTCCATCATTTTATTCTAAAAGTGCCTACCATGGTCAGTGACAAGCTCTTTCAGAATGCTGAACTGAGTAATGATTTGGTTGAAAAAGAAATGCATGGATGTCTCACCATTGGATTTAATCGTGGGCATAGCCTCTGCCCATTTTGTGAAATAATCGACAACCACTATAATGTGATGATGCCACCCAGCCGCAGCTGGGTTGCAATCCATGAAGTCAAGCCCACACTTGGTGAAGGGACTGATAGTGATAATAGGATGTAACAGGGCAGGATGCGAGCGCATATTGTGTGCAAACACCTGGAAAGGGTGACACTTCTTGACCACATTGACATAATCATTGAAGATCAACAGCCAAAAATATCCCACTCTCAAGATTTTTTGGGCTGTAGAAAGCCCAGATAAATGACCACCACACGCCCCTCCATGGCAATCATTCAGTACAACATCAGCCTCATCATGGGTTAAACAACGACGCAAAATGGAATCTATCCCATGGCAGTACAAAGTGTTATCCACTATAAGGTAGTTCTTAGCTACATGACGTAATCGTCATCGCTCATCCCATGAAAGGTGAGTAGGTGGTGGAGACATTTACCACCATACACACTCATTTTGGTCAATTTGTCCTAGTTAAATCACTATCCTAAGTATTATTGACTTAATTGACATTAGAGGAGCACTAGATAACATCAGCTAGATCACACCCATGCCTACCTTCAGTCAAGGAGGCTAACTTAGTCTTCTCCTACTTTCGGGGAGGCTAATTGGAGCACTCCGGGGGTGATCTGAGTGTCATTAATGCCCCATATTGCTAGTTGATGGTTACAATCAGTTAAACAGAGTAGTGAAGGTGCCCTCCTTCATTAAATTGATTATTTATTGATTATTTAATGAATTGGAGTTAACAGAGGCACCTCCAACCACTTCTGATGTTTAGTTACACTTCAGTTAACCTCATCGGGGTTCATTGGAGTCATTGATGTGCTACCACTTGATGGTTGGCTCTCTGTGACATGTGTCTAACCTACTTTCAATTATACTTAATCATTTATTACACTCCAACTTCAGTTAGGGCTCAATTGATTCAATAAGGGTTTTGATCAGTGGTTAACTTGAGTGTTGATTGTGGCTTACATTCAGTTAAGCTAGACTCACTCATTCAATTCGAATGACCTCCTTGGGAATTTGAATTTCTTTATCATTCATGGTTGAAGCATGATCTTGTGTTGTATTACTCATTCTTTGTGTGAATATACAGAGTGGCCACTCATTTTGTAGTGCTATTACACCATTTTCATGTCTGATTGTTATTAATCTTTGATGAGACTTGTGTTTAGTCCCTAGATTACTGTGACAAATTAATAGTAGGGACCTTCAACGTTTGCAAATATACAATGATATCCCCATACCACGGGTCCAAAGTTGATATAAGGAAAATATGCTCATCAACGTATCCTCATAAACCTCCTCCTCCTCCACACTTGGAAAATCATAAATGAGCTCTGCAAAGATCAATGATTTCTTAGATTTCTCCAAAACGAATTTGAGATCAAACTCTTGCAAAATAACAATCCATTTATTGTATTTTCCCCCGATCATCCTTCTAGTGAGGATGAACTGAAATGGATTGACATGAGCTACCACCAAGGTCTGGCTAAGGAGAATGTAATGTCTCAATCTCTAAACCATACCAACGGTGGCCAAGGAAAGCTTCTCCACATGAGAATAACGGATTTCTGCATCAATAAGGTTCTGGCTGAAATAATATATGACATGCTCATGGAGCTCCTCATCTTCCTGAACCAAAACCATACCAACCATCTCCATGGACGCGGCCACATAAATAAAAAAAATCATGGCTATAGTCAGGTGGACTAAGCACGGGGGCCAATGCTAAGGCTCACTTAAGAGCATCAAAGGAATCCTAGGATCGCTCATCCCAGCAAAATGTAGTGTCCTTCTTTAAAAGACAAATAAATCCTTTAGTTAAATTGGAAAAATTAACCACGAATCTCTGCAAGAAATTTCCCATGCCTTGCAAACATTGAAGATGTCTAATATTACGCAGGGGAGACAATTGAAGTATTGCCTCAACCTTTAAGGGATAAACTCTTATGCCCTCCTTCGAGACAATGAACCCTAGCAAGCGACCAACAGTCATGCAAAAGATGCACTTATGAGGGTTTAACCTAACCTGGTAATGGCATCATCTTTCGAATACTAACCTCAAATGGTATGGATGACGCACTCTCAGATGAGAATGAGCAGCAAGATCATCCAAATACACTTTGATAATCGTTTTGAGATCATGAAAAATTAAGGTCATATCCCATTGAAAGGTAGCTCTGGTGTTTTTAAGATCGAAAGGCCTCTTTCGATATGCAAAAGTACCCTAAGGAAAAATAAATGTAGTTTTATGTTGATCCTCTGGTTTGATCTGAATCTAATTATATCCGGAAAAATGGTTCATGAAGGAGAATACCTCACTTCCTGCATACTCATCCAAAATCTGATCAATAAATGGTGTGGGAAAATTATCCTTAGGACAAGCACGATTTAAATCACAGAAATCAGTGCATATATGGATCGTTCCCTACTTCTTATAAACCAAAACAAGATAGATAAAACCGACCTTTAATAGCTTCTCTATCTCAGCCTTAATAGCGGGTGATTTTCTAGGATTCACCACACACAAACATTGTCGAATTGGCTTCGCATTCGGATAGGTATTAATTTCATGTTCAACAATACGAGGGTCAATACCTAGCATTTCCTCGTATGACCAAGCAAATATGTCACCAAACTCTTTGAATAGCTTGGTATACTCCTTGATCTCATCAAGGGAACAATCTGCCCCAATGTAGACGTTCTCAATTTTTCCAGGATCATGAGAAATATTGATAGGAATAGTAGGGGATAAATTCGCCATGTACCCATCATCCATCTGACCAGGAGAGCTCAATGGAACCACATGACTACCAATCTTCTTGCTAAGAATCTCCGTAAATTCTTCACGCTCCATATGGTCAAGCTTAGGAAGAAAATATGATTGATGATGTAACTCTTCCCAAGGTGTCTCAACTCCAGACATGGCCTCAATAATGGCTTCATTTGATGGAAAAACATCATCGAGGAAATCATGTGCATGAGAGGACTCAACTACCCATGCAGGAAACACATACAGGTCCTCCTCCTCTATCCGTGAAGAGGAAGGACTAGGATCTGCAACACGATCAAGATTTGCTTGATATGTTATCATCGCTGTAGGAAACAACACATCTGTTTTGACAGGTCCATTCGAAGGACTCGGTGAAGGAAGAATCCAAGGATCTTCCATATGGGTAGTGCAAAAAGACACTGAATTCAATGAGGATGAAGCCCCACCAAAACTAGATCCGATCATAAGAACGGGCGCAGGACAGCTAAAAGTTCCCATAAGAGAAGGATACATACCCACACCCACACTCCCAATTGTCGGCTGAGAATGCTCAATAATCGGGATAAAAGTTCTTGATGATGTGCTAACACTCGGATTACGAAATGATGTCTGATCAATCATAAGGATATTCCCATTAAATGGAAATCACACCACTCGAAAGAGAGAAGAGGCTACGACTTGCATACTATACATCCAATTCTGACCCAGCAAAAGATTGTAGTCAAGGGGTGCATCAACCACCTCGATCTTGATTGCGATGGTCTTCCCTCCAAATTGGACCTTAAGAGAAGGAAGAATCTCGTGTGGCCTAAATGATCTACCATCAAAAGCAGTAAACATGGTAGCGGATTGAGACAACTCGAGTGAACCCAAACCCTTCCAACATGACAAAGACATCACGGAAGTAGCAATGCCTTCATCAATCACAGTGCATTTGATGGTCATATTAAGACACTCTACATGAATCAACATAGACACGTAGTAAGGCAAGCGAGGTTGTAGTCCCATGGTTTCAAATTTGATAATGAAAGAAGAGTTATCATCATTAACCCCAAGAGCAGAAAGCAAGGCTTTCCTTTATGCAGGACAACTCTGAAGTACTTCAAGTGTGGACATTGCATAAGGAGTTTGGCCCAAATCCTCGACAATAGAATAGTTTTGGGCGGCTCGGGCATTAATATTGTGCCCCGAATGCTTTAGGAATCCCTTAGGAATGCGATGTGCAATTTCAGGTTTATCCATAGGGTTTTCAATATGCAAAGGGCTCTCAGGAGGAGCAGGTTATTTTCCAAGGTCCGGTTGTGACGAACCATAATCCTTCGCACGAGTCACAACCTTAGTAGCACGCACCATATTGATGCAACCATGACTAGTGTTGGCTTCCGATGGATTTTGATCTCCACTCGATGCACAATGAGGATCAGTGGTCCTTTAGTTCATATTTTGATTATGGGGTAAAGGATTAGTTAGCACAGCTGAGCCCTGTGCGATTGATATCAAGGCATCTTCCATATGAGGGCACAAGTGAGTGAGGTGGTCTTCCTTACACAAATTGCAAGGAAAATTCACCTTACGTTTATACTGCTTGTCCCCCCCAGCATTACGAGCATTCTTGTCATTAAAATTAGCATTTTCATTCTTGTTCCCACCCTTACAATTATTTTTACCCTTTTCTTATTCCTTCCGGGTTGCTGGTTGCACTTCTGGTCCAACGATTGCATAGAAAGTACACTCTCCGTTTGGGTGGGTTAAGACGAAGCTGTGGCTTGTCTTGAGGTAGATTGATTAATAGAAAATTGGCTCACTTGTTTCATAACCAAACACATAGCTTTGGCAATTGTACAACCCACAATGCCATCGACATGTGGTCCATGCTTGATCTTGGGGTTGAAACTATATTGCGTAGCCTTAGGTATAATCTCATACAAAAGTCTAGATTGAGCATAGATCAAATCCAATTATTGCACCCTAAAGATTGCTTGTTCCTCATTTTGGACTCCGGATGTAGAAACATCCTTCGGGATGTAAGGTAAAAATGACTTGAGGAACCACTCAAGGATAAATTCCAATGGTATAAATGCTTAGGAGAAATTCCAGTGGTATAAATGCTTTAATCAACCGCTTCCTTCTACGCCAATATTGAATATGATCTGAGATATGTGTGGCTTTGTCTTGTCGAAATGTCGACAAGAGTTCTGTACCAATGTCAAAATGCACGGGTAGCTGAAAGTGATTGAGGAAAGTCATGGCAAGATCATCGAATAACACGAATGCCCCCCTTGGTAACTCTATATACCATTTCACTGCAAGCTCGGTGAGGGTGCATTGAAATAGCCTTAAACGGATTGAGTCATCATGTAAGGAATTGAAAGAGCACCAAAGGTGAAAAGTAGTGACATGCTCACTAGGATCTTCTCCAGCTTTAACCTCGAACTTGGGAATGTCCGAAGGAAGCTTGTTATGGACGATCGTCTAAGATGGGTCATGAGATATCGAATCGTTCATAAGTCTCGATAAGTCAGGTAAGTTCAATGTTGTGAGGAAAGGGATCCTAGGTTGAGTCGGTCTATGCCATGCTCCTTGATAAATCTGATTCATGTAAGTCTGATTGTTGTAAATACCATGGCCTTGGCCATAATATCCTCCTCCCATTTGACCTGTGTAGGGCTGCATGGAAGAATTATGATGTGGTGTACCTTAACTATGCGGTTCTACAAAGCCATAATTGGAAGAGTAAGCAGGTTATTGATACCCGTACCCATAGGGTTGATATTTCTATCCATACTACGGTCCATAAGACTATCCATGAGAAGCTCCATAAGGTGTCCCATGAGAAGCTCCATAGTTAGGGATATGGGGAACTCCTTGTGATGGACCATTATACAATCTAGAAATAGGAATATGACCTCCCGAAACAATGGGAGGTACTTGTCTCTGAGATACGAGCATGCGAGCAGTCGTAGTATGAACATAGCTAGTAGCAATATTTTGTCCTGAAGGACCACGTCAATGAGGGGGAGGAAGGGTTGTCAAAAATTCATTTGAAGGAGTAGGGTTCGAGGACGAAGGGACATGTGAAGGGATGTAAGTGGTGTTCCCTATGGTCACTCGTATCGGTTCTAGTATCTGCATATGACTACTAACACTAGGTCTAGGAAGCACATGTGAGGTAGCTTCCACCACCGGGATGGAAGGTGCAATGTGACTAGTGCTCTCAATTCTCTTCGCATGGAAAGGAATAGGAGTTTCATAGGTGTAGTGCTAGATTCAACTTATGACTCGACATGATGTGCCAGATCGTGTCCAGGGATATCAGGCATGCTATAATGAACATGCCTAGTGCTTATGGGTTCATGATGAGTCTCGTCGCCTGATAACCAATATCGGTGACCTGTGAATGAGGGATCATCAAAAGAATGTGAACATATTTCTGGTGAAGGATCATAAATAGGAGTAGAATTTGCATCCCCAACCTCGTGAGGTAGAGAAGACATCTCAGGAATCTCATCCTCATGATCTCCCATCGTGCGTGAATTAATGTGAGAAGTAGTCTACCCAGAATATCTGTTTCTCTCTCCCAAAGGAGGAGGAGACGTGGAAGGTAGAAGTCCTGCTAACCGATGAGAATGGTGAAGCACTCTTCCTGAATACACAATGACTCAAAAAATGAAAAAGACTCTATCTAATTACGCAAACCCTAGGCAAATTAGCATGCATGGAGCATACACCTATAAAATGTAAAGCCAAATCACAAGCAAACAAGGGTAGGATATGTGAGCTCCCAAATGAAGCAGGTATGTCTCACCTAGGAGAGGCTTGAGAGTCCCATACACAACAAGCGAAGGCTTGTAACCAATTATAGTGGCCCTCAGCTTCAATGCATATAGTGACTGTGGTGTCCGACCCCTACTTGGTCAGGACACGTGTAGATTAACCTCTACGAAGTACCCCCTCGATAACCTAGGTAAGGTAACTAAGGTCACCTCAATATAATCAATGCTTAGGTGGATAGTTGCTACAGTATGGGTAGGGTAGCAAAGCCCAAAACTCTCGAAATATCCCCTAGATACGAATACAATCCTAGAAATATCTCCGGTGCTACTCAGTTATGACCAGGGGTCATCCCAATCAATAACCACTCACACTTCATCATGCTTAACTCCCTTGTAAGAGGAGGATCTTGAGAAACACTAATTATATAAAGGAATTTCACACTCTCACCTGGATAGACACATAAATGTTTCATTTAGTGGTCTTGGAGAATTTAATCACAATGAACTATTCCAAGACCCTAAAACCTAATCTTGTTGGTTCACCCTATAAAACAAAAGAGTGTAATTCATTTTATTATGCATTGATTTTAATTGGCTTATTACTCAAAAAGGGAAAATGGTCATGCAACTAATGATGTTATGACGCAACAAGAAGTAAAATGCACACCTAACAATCAATGCAAATGCACTGTGTGAAATGAAAAGCGGGGTATGCTGCTACGTGAAGTGCAAAAGTTTTCCTTCAAATGACTATGCAATCATTGCTATATGAAAATCTAACTAATACTCTCCAAGCAAACCTAATTCAAGTACCATGCAAAATGCAAAATGCAACAATGCATAATGATGCAAACAGCAAATGTTTTTGTATTTTTTGAATTAAAATGAGATAATAAAGCAAAAATATGACTCTACAACCCCCAGAATCTGTAAGCACTATCAGACAACACCCAAGCAAAGCACTAAGGTAAAAGAGATCTAATGCACTAATCCCAAAACAAAAAATAGAAAATGCAATGACAAGAACATTTTTCAAAAATTTAACCTAAAAAGCATCTCTGGTAAAAAACAAAGGTGTATATAGACTCTAGAAGCATCCAAGAAGACTCAACAATCATCCAAAATCACCTAGCAACACTTAATCTTCCCCCAAAAGGCAAAACTCAAGGCATACGCAACTGTGTGCAAAAAACCCGCGTATATACGTGGCTATTCCAGTAAAAACCGCATGTACACACGACTGTGAAGAAAAAACTCGCGTATAGGAAGAAAAAGATAAAAAATAAGGTAAACAAAAAATATGAGAGAAAATTGACTCCTATCAGACACTACTAGGCGAACATGCCCCCAGACCAACTCAGAAACAGAGAAATCAGAGCAATTCAACAACATTGAATGCCGATAAAACCCCTAAAGGAAATGACTAGGAACTCTCTAGTATGGTCTCCAATTCTATTACGGAGAAAAATTCCTATGGCTTGGGGTACCACAATAGATAGAGTAATTGTAGAAATCAATCCCTTCCCATATGCAAGAGAAATAAAACATCGAACAGTAAAGGATCTCAAAAAATACCTTATTCCTGATGGTTGATGCAGATCCCTATTGAGATTTTTCAATCTCTTTTATGTTAGCAATTTGCTCTTTCAATAATAAGCAAACAAGACAAGCATGCTATACAATTATGTTATACCTACTCTAGCATATATAATCAATAACGTATAAGCATTTAAAAGCATCCATGGATTCAATATTCATTTAAATACACATTATTGGACAGGAAAAGATATTTCTATTAATATAAATCAGAGATTACAAGAATAACAACCTCTGTCGGCACGTATGTGAACCGGAGAAACTAAGTCCTCCACCTGGGCCTCCACCACTTCAATCCTCCATCTCTCGATAGCAAGCTCACAAGCAAAGGAAAGCTTGGGAAGAACACAAAGTGCTCCAAGGGACAAAGGGATGCGGACTCAAGTATAAGCTCTGGCAACAATGGACTATAGTTTTCTTGCTCTTCAATTCCTCTCTTTCAATGTATCCATAGGGTTCCTTATATAGTGTCTCAATGGGGTAATGAAAGGTCGAATCCAAGTGATCTCAAGGCATATGGAAGGCCAAGAGACATGTGACTCAACTCCACATCAAGGAAAACTCCAAAACTATTTGGCCTTTTGCACACATCTTGATGTACACGGGTTTGAGGGTCATATCAATGTATATACACGAGAATAGGTTTTAAAGTCATGTATGGAAAATAATGCATGTTTTTAGGGATGATCTTGGAAACATCAAAGGTACAAAAATGGTCCATGGGATCTAAATAGTCTGTAGAGGGACAGGGAAGGCCATAAATGTGTGATCCACCATGTGTGGTAAAATCAGTTGTAACAAGCCCCAAACTTATGATATTTCATGCGACTTATGTTCTTTTTCCATTAAGGACTTATGATATTTTATATGGCTATGGACCTATGTTCCTTTGCATGATTAATGTGACTTTATATTTTTGCACTATTATTAATAGTAAAGTTATTAATGACATCATTTATATCTTTGAATGCTTTTATTATTGATTAAATAAACAAATGGCTCAACAAAGGAAACTAAAAGAGTATGGGGGACCATGTATTCCACAAAGTGAGGGGAAATGGGGACATTCCTAGCACATTATAACTTGTTGTTGACTTAAGTTTATCCATCCTAGTTCATATTTACACCTTGGTGACATTAGAAATGTTGGTCACCCAAACCTTGTACAATGAACCCTATTCTTGATATTTATGGACTATGGATTTAATATTACATATTTTGCACACCTTAGTGGGCCCATATTTCCTAGGGATCCATCCTTGGGAATATATTCCCTCACATTTATGTGTTTTTGGTCATTTATGAACCCTTTTCCTAGTTTTTAGGGGATGTAATTTATTTTCTAGATTCCACTCTGACATTATGAATTGATGATCCTATGTTTGTGGTTACATGATATTTATGACCCTATTGGATGCCTTATCTCACCTATTTCTCCATCCTTGATGTTTTGTAACCCCGTTATGCATTAGTGTGCCTCCATGTGCTCTCCATGGCTCCACTCCTTGGTTTTTAGTAACTCCTCCTCATGGTGCTAATTAGGGAAAAGGAATCTCCTAACTAAGCCACCCCTCCAGTAATTTAAGTTAAGTCTCCATGATGAAGCTTAAACCTTACCTCTCTCTAATTATATTTAATCCCCTTGGGTTAGAGTTGGCCTCCTTGTACTATAAATTCATATGCCCTCTCCTTATTGAAGCTAATCATGAGCTTTAGACCATGTGACTTGTGCTCTCTAACTATGTTGGGAACATTGGTAGTATTGGGAGTATATTGAGACTTAGATTTATTCTAGTTATTTCCCTTTGATTCCACTCTATCACTCTACTAGTCCAGCTTCTTGCATAGGAAGACATGGAATGGGAATGGTGATCTAGTTCATGACACATAGGTAGTGGAGACAGACATAAAAGTAGTAGTGGGGAGCATTGTGGTTCTTCGGAGAGGTAGTTTCGAGAGTTTATAGAATAAGTGAGCCTATACCCATGGACCCATGGTCTCATCTTGGGGGTGACCTGTTCAAGTAAAGAAGGATTGATTGTGTCTACGACTGGGAAGAAAGTTGTCCTATTGCAACCAGTTGCCCAAATCTTGAGACAAGTATTTCTCATATGATTTTAAATTATGTTTTAGCATATTATTATGATGATTATGTGCAATGGAGGATGGTTTTTTTTATCTATGTTCTTGATTATTGTATTTCACAATCTGGTTACAGGAAGAATCGACTCCATAGGATTCGAACCCACGATGTTATTCGTTCTAAACTTCTTTCTCTTCTTCAAAAATTGTATTCACGACTCTATGGTATTGGGAGGGGAAAAACCATGTGATTTGGTTCAAAAATATATTCTCATTTTTATGTTTTGGGACCTATTCCATTTTTTCCAGAACATTGTTTTCAGTAAGGATTTCCTTTCATTTTGTCAAAAAATATTTTTGGAGGACCATTATATGTTCGTTTTGGTCCATCAGTTTTCTTGATGCCAAGTTGACCGCACCAATTGTTAGATTGGAAATGTTTTATGCATGTATTTTCTCCTATTTGTAGATATGAGTTTGAAGAATGTAATATGAATGTAATATTGGTTGATAATTGTAGGGAGGGATCTATACAATCTAAAATATACTAGTTAAAAATGGTTGTAGGGATAGCCATCACGAGGTGATTTTGTGGGATGTGACTGAAGATGGTGCATTTTTGTTTTGATATGGTTGTGGCGTGGCTATAGGTGACAACCTACATGTGTATTGATGTGTGATTTTATTACTTTTCATCCTCACCAATAGCACACACGTAACAACACAAAAATTAACTTAGTTTGCAGAAAAAACTTATAACAACAATACATGCTATTTTTATAATAATTGTGTTTTCGACGTTAATACAAATTTTAATGCATGAATAGGTATTAGGAGCTTATTCTCACTAAGAATGTTGAATAATATTCCTTAATCACATTTTTTACAATTTTGACCATTGGTAATTAAATATTTAATTAAGTGTCGCAACATTAGTTATAATTGAATATATAGAGTTAAAAGTTTTAATTATTTGAGTGAATCTTTAGTTAGGATAATTGTAATTTCTTTGCATCCATTGTACTTAAAATTAAATTAGTATTAATTTTAGCACCTTTGGCCTTGTTTAAGGGCTAGGGACAATACAAAGTGGTATCAGAGCTAAAGGTTTCAACAGTGCGGTTGTTGGGCCTTTTGCGAAGTTATAAGTCACTAGGTAAACATGCATTTGCATTAGATAACTTGGATGCATGAACCTTAATATTGTTTCACATGTGATTTAGTTAATTAAACTGTTATCTTGGGATGGCTACGAACTTTATGTTCAATGAATAAGGATAAATATTGGAAGGATTTCTATCCCCCCTTGTCCAGTTAGACAAATTGTAACTTAGAGAAGTGGGTTAGTTACTTTATAAACCAAAAGAAAACTAGTTTTAATGATAATGAACTTATAACACATTGCAGTTCCTACTAAATGACTGAGAAAGCGGTGTGACCACTAAACTGATATTTTAATCAAACATGTGAAGACTAAATATTCAATAAGTACAAGTTCAACAGTAGGAAGTCAGAGATTAGAGATGGATTTTGAGGAAGGATGGAGGCCATATAGCCCTGAAGAGGAGTTTGTTAAGACATTCACCTATCTGAAGTCACTCCTTAGAGTGTGTGACACATGGTGATGACTAATATTCACTTTCAAATTTTTCTCCATGTCCATTTTATAGGGGAGGTTTTGTTCCCATTTGGTTTTCCTTCTTACCTTGCTTATATGGACAAATAAATTTTTGTAAGAGGTGACTTGAGCCTTAGTTTCCAAGGCATCAATTTTTGATGTGGTTACACTAAGTCAAGATTAAGGGGGGGTGTTATAAAATCATACCACCTAGTACCATGCTCACATATCACCTAGGACATAACTTCATTTGTTTTTCACTTGTGTTGCATAGTCCATACTTTGGTTATGTTGACTGCCTAAGGTAATTGGGGGTTTTGCACCAATAATTACACCCATATCCAACATTTTTATTATTCAAGAGCATGAGTGACCTCATTAATGATAGTTTGGTCTCTTGGAGGTGCTTCCACTCCTTTAAACAGAGAACTAGTTTGACTAGAGGCACCCATGCATTGTATTTGAGTGTTTTTGTCTCTTTTGGAACATTAAATGCTTCCTATAGCCACTCCTACTCACACATGAATTTAAAAACACCTAGCCAACCATTATTTATGACCTAGAAGTTTTTATCTACATTCACATGTCCATTCGTGACCATTTGAGGTGGCTTGGGAGCTCATTGGTCCACCTAGGGGGGTTTGAGGTCCAATCTAATCCCGCCACATGTATGCCACCAATTTTCATCTAAAGGGTAATGATTTTATCCTATTATTTTATAAAAATGTTCCATACATATATACATGTTGTACAGTAATAGAAAAATCTATTGTTGGCACCATCTCTATGTGTTAATATTGCTCTTTTATGCTTTTTTCTTCATGTTTTGTCAAATGATTTAGTTTTGAGGATTATCTTAGCTTCTAGATCTTGTTGTGAATAGGAATTTCACATACATCAATTGAACCAGGTCTACACCATTTTTAACCCCTTAATTCTTTGAATGTTTCAGAGGGTTGGACTTTTATAGAGGTATTTTGAGTTAGTTTTGTATCATTACATCCCAAGGCATTTGAATACAGTGGTTGATTCATTAGATAACTATGTTTTAGATTGATACTTTGCTCATGTTTGATATTTATTTTAAAATTTTGATAACATATAAAAATATCACAAAACATATATAAGTATCCATTCATATAACATGTCACATTCACACATGTCTGTAAAAAAGTTCTTTTTCATATATTTACAATAGATACTGAGGCAATATATGAATTGGCCATAAAATTTTAGTATACCCAAAAATATAAAACTCTCAAGTTTCTAGTACATTAAGAGGTCAAAAAATATGAAGCTTCAAAACTTTCAACGTATATACTACAAAATAGGAGCCACTCTGGACTAATCCTTGTGCTCATGGTAACACATAGAAGCATGAGCTACTCTACGGAGTAGCCTCCCAAAACACAATGACACCCCTATAGTGTGGCATTGATAATGGCTTGGAAGGTCATCAATAGAGATGTCAAGAACACCAACAGTTAGTATCTAGAGGTTGTCTTCAATATCTTGAAGGTCCTCCTCTGCTTCTATGTTCCTGATGGAAATATCTCTTACCATCCCACACCTCTCGATAAGAGACACTCCTATAGGTAGGGATGTTCCGATGTCTGCAAATATTATGTCATACATTAGTATCACCAAAACAAAAACAAATAATATATAATGTAAAACAAAAACACAATGAAATAGTATCTTTCTTACCTTGGTGGTCCCAGTGGTCATCCTTGGGTAATGGAAGGTCAGGGTCACCCCTAAAATTAGTCCTCGTGTATGCATAGTCCTCTACCATCAGCAGTTGGACTCACATCTACCGAAAGAAAACTAAGATATAAGTCACGGTGGAACCTCCATCACCTCCATGACAGGCCAAAGCATCTACCCACCTCAACATCCGTGGATCTTCGGGATCCAACCTGTTAAGCAGCACTTGGGGGAATAACAAAGGTACCCTCTCCATGAAGAAAAATACTACTATAGACCCAAATCCAAACTTCTTTATCTCACCTCGATGACACTTCGTGAGCTTGTCCTTGAGGCTTACTAATAACCCCTCACTCCAATTGAAGATAGTTGGAGCCATGCACTCCAACGCATATAGCATATATGCCCATGTAGTATGGTGAGAAAACCTACTACCCGCCACCTCTCTATAGTGAAGGATACCGCCCTCATTACTGGAGGAGCTATGTCAAGAGTTTGTTACCCTTTTCAATCTCATTATAAAGAAAATAGGTATGCATCCCTCAAGATGGGAAAATTAAGGGAATGAGGATACATTTTTCATTTGTAATAATGGTAGTCACCTTTGAACATGGAACCTATTTGCATTTTCATTCAAATAACTAGGTATTAAGCTTTTCATCAAGAAGATTCACTTTCATGATTCATTTCACTCCTTTGAGTCAATTCAAAGAATGCATCATCCTATATTTGCATTATGTATGGTATTTGACTCTATTGAGTCAATGATTCCAGGTCACTTGTCATTCCATTCAATGTTCTAGAGGAGTCTTTACCATAGTTTACTTCTGTATTTACTTTACCTTCCTTTGATTCAGTCAGGTCCAATTCAATTCCATAGTTGTTCCATTGTCAATATCACTTTTGTTCCAAGTTTTGACATGTCGATGATGGGGGAAACATCACGGCCCTCATTCGATGAGTCTATTCCTGTCGACATCAGAAAATTATCCAGGAATTAGTCTTAGAAACTAGTCAAGTACCTTGAATCCTGCATGCCTCAATGGCAAGTTTCCTTGATTCCGATAGTAGGCTTTCAACACTAGCCTCTGATTGGAATATTCTACCATTTGTTCAACTTCAACTCATCTATTCACATTCATAGGAATGTACTAAGGAACCTTTGGGATCATTGACATTAATGGTTATTTAAATCACACTTGTTAACGGTATACATCAATGACCGATAATCAAGAGGTTTATACCATGCTCGACATCAAGACATCTCTTCACATTGATAGAATCGTACTATTTGGGATTGGATTCAAGAACCTGAGTGGTTAGGTATTCACTTAAATATGCGCCTATACTCGGGTTATGATGGAGTATTGTTTGAGTCATTGCATGGATCCACATTATATGTTTGGTGGCTATGCTTAGGGGGCAGTTAAGATGACATGGATCTATAGTGTATATTCTATAGCTATGTCCCGATTCATGTCTTGTTGATCACGGATATACGATGTATTATTAGTAGCCATGACTTGGTCATTATACATGGATCTGAAGTGTATTGGACAGCAACCATGATTTGAGTCAGATAGCTTGTAACTGGTCTTATATCAAGTCTTCACTCACCACTCTTTTGCCTATGATCTCATACCATATCTAGAAAAGTATTTCGCCTATCACATCCCTATAGCTTCATACTTTTGGGGGAATTATGTTATATCCAATAGTTTTCTTGATTCCCAATACCTTGAAGTTTCTTGGCCAAGTAATCTTCTAGAGGATCTTTCTGCTCATTCCTAGGAGGTATGACATATTTTTCCTTCTAACATAGAGAGTCAGCCTTCTTTGATGCCTATTGAATACACATATAGTGCATCAGTGACACTTGTTTCCCAAGGACAAAGAGCGTTGGGTCCTCCTGTTAGTGCATAAGGAGCATCAATGCAGTCAAAAAGGAAAAATAAGAATATTTCAAGAACCTTCTAAATGAAATTCCTCATGAAGGCTTATCCAAACTACTTGAAGTAGGTGGAATTCATACCCCGAGCTTCTAAGGATGATCCCTTACCTTCCTCCATAAGAATACCAACCCCTTTGATCCCTTTTTGGACTATATATACACACTTACCACCATGGATGTGGGAGGGTAAGAAAACCAAGAGAGTACCTTTATATTGATGAAATCATTGTTGCTATAGGAGGAAAAGAGTGTGGTTTTGAGTAAGATTTGTAGCCTTTATAGAGTGTGTGTGAAAGTGAGTCAAATACATTGTGAGAGAAGAGCTTCAACATGAAGGATTCGGATGAAGTTTTCTTTTCTTATATTGTTAATACAAATGTGTTCCCCTTTCCCATGAATGATTTGTGTTAATCTCATTTATTCATTACTTTTCTCCTTGATCGTTCATATAGATCATTGAATTATCTTGTTTCTTTCACTATTGTATCTTGTTCCTTACATTCTTTTGCAGGTATAGTTGATTACAGGAGAATTACAAGGGAAGGATCACATTCATTTTTTAGGTAATAAATCTTGGCATTCAAGTAGTTTAACAGTTTAGGTAGAGGATGCATTGTTATGAGACTTTTGATCTATATATGCCACATGTATAATAAGGAAATAATCTTTGTCTGCATTGATTTAGAATTTACGGTAACAAACCTTCCTTAATTCTCTTTACCTTTTTGATGTCTTTCCACCAAATATCAACTTTTCCAGTTAAGCTATAAATTCTCATTTTTGCCTTTAACACATCTAAATAACTATATATCTAAAAATATTTTTTCATCCCATAAATCCATGCTTTTGCTTCCTCTCCTTTTTCAATTTCTGCATTTAACATGGAAGGATTAATCTTTTTAAATTAACTAGAAAATTATTCATATGGTTTATATTTATTTTTCTGGTGGTTACTATCACTGCTTTCACTAGAATTATTGTATTTTCCATTACTTTATGTCGTTGATTCTTCACTTGAAGGCTCGGTCTCATTATTAGAAAATTTTAATTTTCTTACCTTACGTTTATAAGGTGCAACCCTTTCCATTTCTAACTTAGGTTATTTATGATTTTCTTCTTCATTATGATTTATTTTAGTTAATATAACATTATTTAGTTTTTCTTGTGCTTTTAAGATGCGTTCATTATCTTCTTTAACACTCTACAATTATTCTTTTAAACCCTTTACTATTTGTAGGAGTTCAGATTGGTTATCATTCCTACTTTCACTTAGATTTACCCAAATATCACCATCTCTAATATCCCCTTCTTCTATGTTTTCTAGATGTTTAGTATGGGATTCTCCTTCGACGAGAATTTCAACTTCTGCCATTTTTCCTACAAAATCAAGGTTATTTTTCTCTTCCTGTTTATAAATAGAATCAACCGTAACATAAATTATTTTTCTAGTTAGCTTTTGTTTTAGTGTAGGTCTTTTTAAGGCCGAGTGTTGTAACCATGCTTTGATACCATTATTTCAAAAACCCAAAAATACCGAAAATGAAAACATTTATTTACATAAGTAATCTTCTAACAATGGCATAACTATATTATTCTTTTTATCTTATCAGACTTACTCTTTATTTTTCCATTTCTAACCTTTAGTTATACATTGCTTGCTGGCAGGGAAAGCAACCTTAATGCTTTTAGGTCCTTACTTAACCAAGGTAAAGACTCTAGTTTTCACTAAAGAGTCTCTAGTAGGGTTAATGAGAGCTTAAGACTATGTTGAAATTAAGTTATTAATGTTTGAGACCTAAGGTTTTAACCTTAGCCTTAAACTTGGATCATAGACCGTTAATGGTTTGATTTTTCTAGCATGAGAGGTGTTATTGGATTATGGTTATAAGTAATGTTTGAAATTCATACCATGCTATCGTTGTGATAACCTAACTTTACAAAGTTTTTTGGTTCCTTGTTATGGTCCTATGGTTAGGCATAATGCCAATCCATACTATACTTACAGCCATGATTATGTGACTATGTGAAAAGCATGTGTTAAAGTGTTGAATCGATCTAGAATGGGACATGAAGGGCCCATGGGAAAATTTTTTGGACATCATTGCATTTTTCGGAAATTAATCCAATGATTTAATTGTTGCACTTTTGGCTTGACCCATGGCTTGCAAGTTGACAACACAACAAGGGTGGTTCAATGCTTTTCTTTCATAGAAATAACTGTATGTTAGATTTTGGATTATGTGGGTGAATTTATGGTGCTCCATGTGTTCATATCCTCTCTCAGAGTAGTTGGATGAGATTTTGTTGGTTTTATTGCGATTTGGGAAAAGTGACATTTACCCTGTCGGGTTATTCACTGCTAAAATGTCATTTAGTTGCTTCCTCACATAGAGATGGATGAGGGTTTTCTTGATATGTGTTTACAATTACATGATAATGAGACATGATGCTCATACGAGCTATACATTAGTGTTTAAGGGTTTTAAAACAGGTTTTAGGTGTTGAAAGGAACAAAGTTCCTCAATAATAGAATAACCAGTTGTTGACGGGCGATTCTGATTCAGCCCGCAACGGGGGAAAACGACCCAGTCCGGGATCCTTAGAACAGGTTCCAAGCTGTTTCAGGTAGTCGTTCCCGACAGGTTTATAGGCTCTGTTAGCCTGGGATCCTAAAAGGGTAATTAGTGCTATCGATTAGTAGGTGCTTAAACTTTAATGATTAATTAGAGTTAAAACTGAGTTTTATGCTACTGTTATATGAAAACACTATACACAAATTTGTTATATAGATACAGCAGAATTCAGAAACAAACAAAAAATAATACACTACTGTTAACCATATACACAAATATACAGCATTCACATCAAGGAATAAGCTAAATATGTTTCTGCAGAAACATATGTAATCATATTCACAATTTTAATATCATGCAGAAAAATAACATTAAATAAATCCTAAAGTCGTACTCTAACCCCTATCCCGATCGGGAGCACAATTAAACTAATACTGATTCTCAGCAAACACTGGAAAACGTAATGTAAAATGTCATTTGCAGAGTAGTAAAGACATTTAAAGCCTGCAAATTAATACATGCATTACTAACTATCATATACCAATAATAACAATTATTAAATACATGACAGATTATACCAATATGACTGAAAACCAGAAGCAGCGAATACTTAAGAGATTACTTTCGCATAATTAATGAAAATGAATTATAACGAAAGATATAAAATTAAGAAATACAAATAATAACAACTGCAAGATGTAATAAACGCAAACCAGTTGTAAAACTTAATAAGACGTAAATCCAACATCACCAGTCCAAAACAAAATGTCAACAGGCAGGAAACCGCCTAGCAGCCCATCCGGTTAGAACCAGCAGTTCAGTACTTGCATTACAATAGTATTCCCCCCCCTAAGCATAATGCCAACAGTATATTAAATACATTCCTTTTTACCCATGATAGCATATTTGGGATCAAAAAAAAATCTTCATAATCCCTAACTAATCGCCAAAGGAAAACGACAAGTGAAACCTGTCGTTTTTCTTTTAGCCTTTAATTTCGCACTCAGTCTACAGGATCGTAACATAAAACAGCGGAACCTGTCAAACTATTTCTCCATTCCGTGATTCGATTCCAGCAAAGTAGGGATTATGCCGATCTCTTCAAAATTTGGGGAGTTAATATCTGCGATCCGCAAAAGAAATATTTAGAAAATCGTAACAGCAGGAGAAATAAAATTATAAATCAAATACTCTCCACATAACAAATTACCTGACATTCAGCCATATAACAAACCATGATTAAAAACTATATATTCACTGGGGCACCAAAGACCTGAATGTTTACTCCACTGGAGTGACTGGGCGAAGGTGTTTTAAATTGCATCAAAGCGATCTGAGCGTTCAACTCTCGTAACTTTTCTTCATTCCTCTGATTTTCGTCCTGCAATTTCAGGACACGCCTGATGAGTTTGTTCTTATGGTTTTTCAACCGCACCAAATGTTTGTCGCTAACATCTATTTTCTCCTTCATCCCCATATTATCGATTTTCAATAAATCTCTGCTAGCAGATACCTCACGGATTTTCTCCTCCATTCTACGGACCTTGTCCAGTAGACAGTTAACGAACAAAGGGTGAATGTTTCCGCCGCTCTGATGCAAAACAGAGGAATTCACTTTAACTGATTTTTCAATTATGACCGAATCGGTCACGCACTCCACATGAGCTTCTGAAATTTTCTTGCCCTCGACTGGTAGGCTTTTCGACCCAGGCGCAATTTCCACTTCTGTCTGAACGGGCTGGACTTCAACAGAAAGGAAGGGATTCTCAGAAATTTCCGACACATTCACCGTAGGACTTGGGTCGACTGAATCGGTCCTTAGATCAGGATAAACTTCATTATCATTTCCATGAGCAGACGTGGTAATCTCCTCAACGTCGATTACCACTGTCTCAACATTATTTTTATCCTTTTTAGGCCCTTTGACAGATTTGGCTCTGGCCATGCTGCGTGTTAGTCTCCTACTCAGGTTAGGAGCGTTTCCTCGTTGACCAACATTTTTGCCCCTCGCGTTTGATGGGGTGACAGGTGAGAACCCCGAACTCTTGGTGCGGCGATCATTATGCACAGGAGTAGGGCAACTATCCTCAACATTGACCACAGGAGTCTGCGAGGGTTGCGGGTTTTTAGGGCTAGGATTCGACACAGGCTTTTTAGGCGAAACTGAACCCACAACCCGATGTTTCCCACAGTCATCAAGGTTATTATACATGCAATGGCAGAACTTCGAGAATCCATTATCCTCAATGAACTGTTCCCAGGACCGACCCATTTTCCCCAATTCGCTTTCTACCAGAATCCGAACCAAACCATGATGAAACAAACTATGACTCAGGTGCTTCGGCCCTTTTTTAATGGCGTTAGACATCTTAAAGAGACTACGTAACAGATAATAGGGGAGGTTAATTTGAAAACCCAAAAACACAGCCATGAGACGTAGGTGATAAACATACGCAGAGGACAAACGCCCTTCACATGTAATATATCGGTGAATTAAATCTAAAACCGGACGCCATTCTTTGCGAAAGTACTTACGTGATACCCCGGTGCGGAACGAGACCTCCTGCGTTGGATTCTTCAGCAAGCTGTGCCACTCTGTGATTTCCATCCTTTGGTATTTAAACCATTTTTGCCCTGTTAACGGCAAATCATTCGCATGCGCGACAGGCCTCTCATCTACCCTGAAACACAAATCTCCTACCTCAACTTGATAGTCCCTTAAAGACACGACGAACACCCGGGTAACTTCCGGGTTTGAATCAGAGAACTTCCGAAGGAACTGTAACCATCCTACCTCCCGGACTTTGTGCAACAAATCGGCATTCGATTCCAGCAAAGTCAATTCATGGGGCTCGACTCGAACCACCGGGGCCATTCTTGTTAACACGCGGGCGAGACAGTGTGCACAACAGACTTGCCACCAGAGGGTTAATGACAGAGACACGAATTGAGAGCACTTAGAGCTAAAACCACAAACCAGCAAACCAGGTGACAGGCCAGCCATATGAGAATTTATACAAAACCCTCGCGGGTTCAGTCTGAGCGACGCCATCAACATTCCGAATGGCACATACAACTGACGGCCGAAACGTTTAACCCGCGATCATCACCCTGTCTTCCCACTTAAATGACCAGGGTGGCAAGTTGGTACGCATGACAGGCGTTCCAATAACCTATCGCCATGACCAAGCTTGTGCACAAGAGTTAAGACGTGGAGGGAAGCGCGATACGAGTGGCATGATTGCACTCATAATTCTACAGCAAGGTGACTTGTGCCAAAGATTTCCTGAATCATGCGTTCATTTATACGTAGCAAGGTGGCGAACGATACTATAGTCCAAACATTAACGCTGGTGATTAATTGACATGACTTTCCCTGAACCATAGCTCGACAACATTAGGATAAATATGC
>LPNX010028729.1:147366-192752 GCA_001517045.1 Pseudotsuga menziesii | reverse complement strand
AACAAAGTACGAGCAAACCCAAGTATATGATGAGTCTTCTTTTCCACAAGGGTTAGAACCAAATCCACATGAGTCAACCCTAACTCAAGAGTACAAGAACAAGTATAGAATGAGTCTTCTTTTCCACAAGAGTTAAAGCCAAATCCACAAGAGAAAACCCTAAGTGAGGGTAAAACCTAACTCAAGACAAAACCAAGTATATCATGATGAATCTTATTTTCCACAAGAGTCAAAGACAAATCCAAAAGAGAAAACCCTAACTGAGGGTAAACCCTAACTAGTTGAGACAAAAACAAGTATATAATAAATTTTCTTTTCCACAAGAGTCAAAGCCAAATCCACAAGAGCAAACCCTAAGTGAGGGTAAACCCTGGCTCAAGACAAAACCAAGTATATGATGAATCTTCTTTTCCACAATAGTCAAAGCCAAATCCACAAGAGCAAAACCTTATAAGTGAGGGTAAACCCTAACTCAAGACAAAACCAAGTATATGATGAATCTTCTTTTCCACAAGAGTCAAAGCCAAATCCACAAGAGCAAACCCCAAGTGAGGGTAAACCCTAACTCAAGACAAAACCAAGTATATGATGAATCTTCTTTTCCACAAGAGTCAAAGCCAAATCCACAAGAGAAAACCCTAAGTGAGGGTATAAAACCCTAACACAAGAGAACAAAGTTTCTCCAAGAAAGATTTACCAAGAATAAACCAATTAGAAATTAACCAAGAGATACTTCAAGAGAGAAGTCACCAAAGAGCAAGACCAAAATCCAAGACGAAGTGGGAAGATCCCAACAAAAGCACAAGGCCAAAAACCAACCCCTAAACCAAGAAATTAACCAAGAGATACTTCAAGAGAGAAGTCACTAAAGAGCAAGACCAAAATCCAAGACCAAGTGGGAAGATCCCCACAAAGGCACAAGGCCAAAAACCAAACCCTAAACCAATAAATTATTAACCAAGAGATACTTCAAGAGAGAAGTCACCAAAGAGCAAGACCAAAATCCAAGACCAAGTGGGAAGATCCCCACAAAACACAAGGCCAAAAAAAAACCCTTAGGAATTTCGCATTTCTTGTCCAAGAGATAAGTGTGAGAGTGAGTGTGTGAGATAATGAACCTAGGCCTACATCTATTTATATGAGTGTGTGTAGGAAATGAACCGACGCGTCGGATATGCGACGGCGCTTTCCATGTTAAATAATTGACCAATTAAGTGTATTTATTTAAATGATTGACCAATTTGAGGCGCCGCCGCTTAAGCGACGCTTATGAGACTAGTCGTCGCTTAAGCAATGCTTATGGCCACATTTACAAAAAAAAAAATTATCCTTGTGATTTTTGGTAAGTTTAAAAAAATAAATCCATGTGCCGTCGGATTTTTCCATCGGATTTTGGATCGAAATGTAGTAGTGCCACCAACATGCCTCAACTATTATAGACAAAGATATTAAAAGCATGTCTACCTTTACTATCTATACTTTTTAGATAATGGTTGGCTTTATTAGGGTTTCATTTTAGGTTTTTTTATTAGGATTTTGTTTGTCCTGACATTATTGATGGCAGTTCTATATAAAACAATCATATACGGTAAGTTAACTTTATTAATGTGCAATGCTTGACTACAATAGTAGGTCAACGGGATGTATAAGTACAACAAAAGCTTACCATATTTCAAGAGTGGGAGCATCATTTCCCAAAAAATTACCGATATAGAGCATCTTGGGAGAATTTTTTATATAACATATATTTCCATGTATTATAATGTATTTATATTAAAAACAAAGATGCAGAATCACAGATTAGCTACATGATAAATGAAAGCATGCATATTTGTGCAACTTCTATATGAATACTACATTATTAAGAAGTTAAAAATGTCATCAATAGTATATTAATCATTAATTATTAATCATTCGAGCATCAACCAAACAATGACAAACATTACAATTTCAAAACCAGATGATAGTAGCCAAACCATTCAATCATGGAAATAAATAGGATATCCTTCAATTTTCAACATGACCAAAGAGGTATGTTTATAAATTAGGTCATCTGCACATGTTCTAAAATGAAAATTTAACTGAATTATGAATAATAAAAGGCACAAAACACTAAATCAAGATAAAATATATGACATATATAGTAGTTAATATTAAATGAGCATCAATAAAAAGCATTTTTCAATTATCTTTGAATAGTGATTAATATAGAATTCAACTCTCTGCTCAAAGTTTAAGCTTCACCTAGATCAATTTCCTCATCAATAACAAAACAAAACCATCCACAGTCCTCTGTCTTGTAATCCAGGTTCTTCATGGGGGTAGTTAAAATTAATTTTTTTATTGTGTTAGCAGAGGCATTGTTTGCTCAAAAGTTTAGAAGTTTCAAAGTCTTATATCATCGATTTAAAATTATATATTATATTATATTTAAGGGTGCTAGCCCAATGGAAGAGCACCTGCCTTACAAGAAGGAGGTTGGTGGTTCGATTCCTCCATTCCCAATTGATTACTAGTGCATCTGAGCACCTCCTCAAGTCACTATGTTCACTTGCATTGGATCCTTTCCATTACTCTCCTTCCTTGGTTCAACATTCACCATATTACAACAACCTTTCATGTCTTCCCCCTTATTGAGCAAGTCTAGGAAATCATATATCACGTTTTCTACACAGTGAAACTATGTACAGAGTGTGTAAGGATTGGTCTAGAATATTTCCAAATGACCTATATCACCACAATTAAAGAAATTTACTTATCTTCAACTTCCACCATATCCTCGTCCACCACCTTGGAACCCACTGTGTTGTCCTCTCATGTCAGATGCTATGTTTTCTTCTGTTCCTTTAACTTGGTAGGCATGTGTTGTATTTCCATTCATCAATTGTAGAGTACGACAATTATTCATATCATTTCCTACTAAGATGTAAAAATCACAAAATAGTGCATGCACAGATATCTGATACTTATGAAATATTGGCCCAATTCGAAGGTGAGTGGTCTGATACATGACATCTCTTATGTGACATTCTTATCAACCCATATTTCCTCATGAATGAACTAGTGTTTTTTTGCATCATATTTTCATGTCCCATTAAAGGAAGGAAATATCAGGGTGGGATTTGATGTGGCCGCCATAATTCTCAATGTAGGAAAATTGCTACTTGTATGTGAAAATAGTGGATTAATGATATTTCTTGGACTCTACATAACATGATAATTGTCTTGGATAGAATTATATTCTCTTACTCTAACTTCTATTTCAGGATTCACTTCTTGCACAAACTCAAATTCTAACTGGTCTTCTTTATTAGACAAAATGCATTGAGGGGTTGGGATGAAGTGTGGGTCATTTCTTGTCACGCCTCTTCTGAAAATACTGATTCTAAGGGAGCTCAATTTTGGTTGCATATCCTCTTTCACGATCATGAAAGTGAATCCATTAGTCTTCACTTTCACTTCTTGCACATATTCTTTATTTTTTCTTTCTTTTGAACTAAGGGGTATGATATCACTACTCTCGTCGGAGCTCTCACATTCTTCCATTACGTGCCTCTTGGGAGGTATATCATCTTATGAGAACTTTTATTTCCCAACCTTTGTGCACCCTTCTAACATAGAGGGACCTTCTTCACATTCTCATTGCATAGTTCCATCTCTATCATTATTCTTTCCTCTCCTATCTACATTATCTTTTCCCATCACCTACTTTTATTGTTTCTCTCTTTTGACTATTTTCTTAATATCTACCCTTCATGTCTCTTAATATCAGGGCTTATGTTTCCATACTTCTTCATTAGCCCCTTCTCGAAAAATAACAACTTAAAACCACAAGGAATCTTCTCCAAGAAATTCTTTCTTGGTCCCTCTTCAAAATTTTCTTATTTGTGGTTATATGACTAACCGCATCCTATAGAAAATTCTATAGTGTATCCTTCTTTTATCCACAAGAACTAAAAATCAATTTCTCTAGATCAGGTATTATTAATATTTCATAGTTATTCTATATCTTCCTCAGTCCATAGAACTAGAACAAGTGTGATCCATGTGGTGTTTATCTCAAATTTCCTCTTAGTCCATTCCCATATAAAAATAGGAAGTTCTCAAAAGAAAATTTCATGCATGTCTAAATAAATATACCTTTCTTTTCGGTCTAGATGTGAGATGTGGATTCCACGAATCTCTTCTTACACAAACTCATCCTCCTTTTTCTCCATCCATTATTTGATTTCATCTTTTGTATGCTTATGCCTCATAACTTCAACCTCCATACACAATCCCAATTAGGTCCTTTCAATGGAACCATAGTTGGTTGTAGTCCATATGACACAGTATTCAACTTATACAACCAACAAAAACCCCAAAGAGATCATATTTTTGAATATTTTGCAAGAAGAGTAAGGTATCACCCAATAAAGGTTCAGGAAATTACACAAAAACCTAAATTAAGGCTTCACATGGAGGAATGGATTCTTACTACTCAACATGTTAACAATTATGTATTGAACTATGCATAAATATCATTATTCTACTAACCATTTTTTCAACCTAATTCCAAACATAGACACAATTTGCTAGAACAACACATATGTGAAAACAACTTCTTGATATCACGAGAAAAACAAGGAAAATGAATTTGGTTCATACAGTTCAATGCTTCTCCACCTAAGATCTGCGTACTAATCTTATGGATTCAACGTACCTATAGTTTATCAACACATATATCCCTTACACTGCCATTTTCCTCCACGCTCTGCACACAAGTCTTTCCTCTCCCATAAGCTCTGACCTCTCTTTTCCCCCAATCTCAATTCCATCAACCCTGCATGGAAACTATTCCCCATGTAGCAAAGTGTCAAATGACACCATTTAATCCCTGCTTAATCCTCCACTAAGCACCCCTTAAATATACTTGGCAATAAAACAAAAATTAAAAGGTAAAAAAGCTTTAACACATGATTAAATTAACAAAAGGTGAAAAGGGTTCTTCTTAAGGTTATAAGGTTGACAGGGTTATTAATTAGCCCCCTTCTAAGCTATACAACCCCCCCTCACTTCCCCTTGGTGAATTTACGAGTCCCCTATATGTTCAATGTCTTTGCACCACTGAAACCAATATTCTAATTTTATATTAATGAGGTGAAATTTTACGTTTGTCATGCCACTCGGGAAATACATATCGAAATTTACGTGATATAACCAGGCATCTTAGTCGAAGACATTACATTCCCCTTCCCCTTAGGATCAAAACCGTCCTCGGTGTTACATTATTCAAAACACATGAACAAAAATATTTAATACTTAATACAAATTATAGTCTTTCAAAACAAGACGAGAATACTCTTCCAACATGCAATATTTTATTCTAAAATCATATCACTTCTTTAGGGCTGTGGAGGGTCCATTGGAATTTTTTCCATCCTATGGCCCCGTCCCTTCCAGTTTTTTCCAGTTAATCTAACACACACATTGCCTACACTTGGACTTCCAATTATGGATCTGCCTTCAACTCCTGTCGTGGCTTCTCATTGATTTGCTTGTTAAATACCCAAAGCTTCACACAATTGAGATGCACTTCCACCTATATCTCCCACTATAAAATCTTCCTACACACTATACAAGCTTATGTCCAGGTTCTTTCTTTGAGTTGGGAAATCTATGACATATTTGTCTTGCTCATAGTTCCAACATTTTAATTGGAAAGGAGGTATTTTCCCCACTTGCTCTGCCACCTTTGAAACAACATTTTCAATTGGCTTCTTGAAAGAAGTAAACTGTTCCTTCTTTTAATCAAGAGGTCTAACCTATTTTTCTTTCACATCTTACCTTTCTTTCAATTTTCTATGCATTTCATTATGCACTTCATGACTATTTTTACCTTGTTCATACAAGAACTTGGACTTCCGTACACATTATTTTAATGTACAGGGTTCATTATATATAATTATGTCTCTGTAATATGTCAAAATTCCAATGAGGAAACACTAAAATTTAACTTTCTCATTACTTATGAAATTGATGTAACCTACAAGCTCCAAGAAATGATTTTCATAAACTTCCATGGAATTATTTGCCAAACTAAGTTGAAAGAAATATTGCATTTTCTTGGTATAATACTGCATGGATAATTACTCTCACTTGAATAGCCTCTGAAATTTTATCCATGTGATTTTCCTTTCATCCAAGCCTTCTACCTGCTTTAGTTGCTCTCACCATCTGTATGCTCTCCCTTGAAGATTAAAAATGGTAATGCAGGATTTCTGACTATCTAAGTTATCATGCAAACTCTGATACATTTTCATCTCTAACAGCCACATCTAAGTCACTTCACCAAACTTGTCAAAATCAAAGGAGGGAGGATTAAGCTTCCTAATCTCAACTTGAAAAATCTTTTCGTATATTTTTCGCTTTTGATGTCTTGAGGAATAATGATGATGCTGGTTATTTTTAAGCCTCTCATTCCCATTATAACCACCCTGAGAATGGTGTTGGGAATGTGCCATCCCATCACATCCATTCATGTCTCTAGAGCACTGGTATCTATCAAATATATTTATGACTAAATATTCCTCTCCTTATTTTACCACTGTAGAAGATACTTGTTGCACCTTTTCATGCAACTCCAATAAGTTATGCATCAATTGTTAGTTAATTTGGTTTTGTTGTTCCATTTACTGCAGAATGTTTCCCTTACCATCCTAAATGTATTTCATTGTTTGGAAAAAATACTTGGGTTCCATCTCTGAATAATTGATCCAGATGGAGATCGGTGGCCACCCACCTATTCCACTGGCTCAAAACAATTGTCCATTGTGGCAGTTTCCTAGTTATTTTTCTACAGTTTTTCGAGTCCTAAACTTCCGTGGCTATTTTGAGGCCTTAAACGACATTTTTTGGAGATTCGGGGCCAAATGGTTGCCATAGATGTCCATTTGGTTGACCAAAAGTTGTAAATCTTAGACAGACCTTTCCAACGAGCTATCGAACGCCCAAATCGGAGATCGTATGCAAAAGTTATGACCCCGGGAAGTTGACTGTTCAACTTACCACCGTGGGGCCGCAAACTTTATGACGATTCATCTTCTAGGGTTACGTTTTGGACTTTTGGGGTTCTCACCTCATTCTTATTATAAATAGGCCCCTTTGGCCTCATTTTGTATTCAGCTTGGCACGAATGAGCGTAGCAGCCACATCTCTTTGCAGAGATAGCTACCACCATTCTAGCAATTGTATTACAGTCTGTTCTATTTCCGCCATTTAATAGAATATGTGTTTACTGTATCTTTGTTATCTTTGCAAAAAGTATGTTATTATGATTCTGTATATGTTCTTTCATTTCGTTCACGCATAAATCCAGATCAATAATGGCCATTTAATTATGTCCTCTGATCACCCAATCCCACTTCTTCAATGAAGTGAGATACTTCAAGGTTTTCTACGATCTTGTAGTTCTTCCTGCCCACTACAGAGGAAATTGACAACTACATGACTTTGAAGATGGTGTTGTAAAATAAGCACCTAAAAGTGTAACATCAATAACAATCCAAATCCATATTAACCCACATAATCTTGAGTAATATAAACTCATTAATCATTTAATTTAGGCATTTCATTTCACATTACAGGGTAGAGGAATTTAACATCTAAACCCAAACTACATGGATGTTATGCCCAATAAGGGAAACGTTTAAATAAATCCAAATCGTTCACTGCTCAGTAAGCATTTTACACATTAAGTAGCATTAAACACATTAAAACATTACCCATAGTCTAATGTACCATCACTATAATGCACCCTGGTGCTACACGAGCACACGAAAACCATCAACCGCTAAGAAAAATCATAGAGATCTGATATGGGCTCCAAGATTTCTTTAACAAATTAATCAAATTCAAGTCATATGGCTCATTGGCGATTCGCTTGATATGATGTCATATGCTGTAAGGGTGGTCATGAGTTCAAAACACACCTAGGATTACCTGTGTCCCATGCTTACAGGCTATAGTGGGGCACCTAGGGGTATAGTAGTAGTGGGAATGGATCCCTGGACCCTGTGTCATGCGAGTACTAGTCCAGACCCTAGTTGTTGATTCCCCTATTAAAAAAACAATGAGCCACCATAGACTCAAACAATGTGAAGGCGTAGAATCAAAACACTTAAAAATATTAAACAACATTATAATCACATATTAAAAATCATTACCAAAATTTAATTACATATTAAAACTCATTAATCAATGTTAAACAACCTTTAGAAATGAATCCAACGACCTAACTCTGCCTTATAGGACATAAAACAAAAATTGTGACTATTCCATGTCAATCCAAATATTAGTAATCAAAATTCAGCATAGCTAGGAAGCCCAAAAACATAAACACGTTGATCTTGGATTCTAATCTAGACATCGAAAGATGGGAGTCAGCATGGCCAAAACACAAACATAACATCCCCAACATTTTGATCCCAACATCGAAAGTCATCATTCGACAACATCAAAACAAAACATAACACCCTCGATGTTATGATTACGATGTTCTTATATCCATATTAGAAGTTGGAAGTCAAAAACATCAAACAAAACAAAATGACTCGATGTTTTGATTATGACATCTTGATCTCGACAACGAAAGTCAAAAGTTGGAAGTCAGCACGAATGAACCAACATAATAAAATTACAATCCGACATTCAGTTTTTTATGTTGACACATTCAAAATCAGGAGTCAACACCAACTCCATGAATGACCATGACTACAATGGCATGGTGATCGATGGTCACGATCACTTTGATATTCCAAAGAAACACCTAGCCATTTTTCAATAAAAAATTCTAAGGCAAAAAAAATTAAGAAAACTATAAGGATTTATGCCATGATTTAGCATTGAGCCCTTTATTACAAAATACGTGTCAAGCCCATCATTTGACACCAAGCATAATGAATACTAGCAAATGAACTAAGGAAAATTTGCACCGATAATATAACCAAGGCCATTCCTTCGATAAACCGACTCTACAGGTTGAAAGTTTGCGTAAAAATTAAGTTAAATAGACAATTGCAGAAAACAATAAATAAGCACTAGAATTAGAACAATTCTAATAAGAAAATCCACAACGGAAATACAACCCATAAGACTAGCACATCAAGGATAATTTTAAGAATACCCCAGAAATAAATATGTATAATAAATGGGCGAATATCCCTAATATATAGGAAAAATTGAAGGTTATTTTATTAATAATATAATATGTATAGATAAATTTTTGGCTAATATTTCATTCTATTACATAATCTTGTAAAATATCAGTGAATCTTTCACTAAACTATAAGATACTGTAAAAATGTGGTGAATAATTCACTGAATTATAAAATATTGGAAAAACTTGGCAGATATTTCATCAAATTATAAATTCTTGTAATTTCTTCATGCATCTTTTGCTAGGAAGACTTAGCCTTTGATTCTACAAATTACTAAGGTATTACAACAGAAGAGCATATACTAGATCTCGAATCTCTCAACTCCTAGACCCTCAAATGAACAAATGCATGAATGAGGAGAGGAGGGATTTACTTATTCATTTCACAAGTAGTATTGGGTAACTTACAACTGAAGGTGTTGGTGAAACACAACTACACTAACTAGATTCAGGGAAAGTGTGCACTCCACTTTTTATCTCATCCCTTAATGGTCCAACAAACATGTGGGGACCCAAACCTTGACATACCAACAAACTGATAGAATTGAACACTTTACAGTATGGAGTGATTATGGCACCCACGAACCATGATTACAACATGGAGTATTATCAAGACCCAAAACCTAAATATAGTGTATGAATTCCCAATTATCATATTTTCCAAATCTCTCATTTTTAATCTACGAATGCTTATCTGTTTATAGATACGAATGCCACTTTTTCCTTTCTTTTTGTTTACAATTAAAATATGATTATGTCATTTGATTTATAATTTTTAGAGTTAGTTAGAAAATTGCAATGGTTATTAGAATAAGAGTATACACTAACAAGAATAGAAATCACATTAGTGCATCATCACACATATCGTTAGAACTTATCTATTAAAGACTACTTTTCTCAGATAAACTGAGTTGTTTGTATCCATGTCCTTGAAATTTTGAAAGCATGCAAAATGTGGTAAAATTGTTTTATCGCCCTCATTAAATGAAAGATACTAGATATCAAATAGCATAATGTCTACATCTCATGTCAAACATTCCTTGTACATATTATATATAATCATGATGGAAATTAAGTATTGTGTTCCAACTAAATCATATATATATCATACATAACTAGATCTATTTCTAGATGATTATAGAAATTATACATCAAAACAAATCACCAAAAAACACTTTGGTTCTGAATGACCCTTACAAAAAACAAAATATCGTAAAACATGTACGGAACCCAACAAATTTAGGTTATAAATGAAATTGATGAACTTTGTAAAAGAAATAAAAATATATATGAGAGTTCAATTTCTCATTACAAAAAAAAATCTGAGGTTGTACGCTTTGGACAAATCTACAAGAAGACAACTAAAATAATGGCCATTCCTTTGTATCCCCTCCACTATAATTAGTGTGCATCCATTAATATTAATAATATCCCAAACATCAACAATAACAGACGTAAAATATGAACATATTGTTAGTTTTTCTTAGATCTTGTTCACTTAGTTAGAATCTTTATTTAAAAGAATAACGAGTACAACAATATGCATAATATAGAACATATACACAAGACACAAATATTTTCACCGAGGAAATAATAAAGTAGAAAACCCCGCAAACTTCCTCAAAATAGTATAGTCATAAAGACTATGACATAAGATTATCAAACCCAGTAATAAGAAGTCTTCAGCAGCTATTTATCTCTCCTCCTTCTCTCTCACTCTCTCTCATGTGAACTTGAGTCAGTATGAGGTGTGTATAAATGAGGGAGGGTGCCTCCCTATTTATACTAATCAAGTGACTGACCTATTACATGGCTGGGGCCTGTTGGGTATATGTTATATTCTTTCCATGTGCATATGGAGGTGAGGAGTGCATGTCAGCGCTGTAGCTCGGCGATCCCAAAAGCACCTTTTATGGCTATTTATAGTTGTTTGTGTCTATTTTTAGAATTTGTCTAAAAATATGTAACTTAATCCCAGTTAAGGGATTGGAGTATTTTTCTAATCCGGGTTAACGGATTAGGGTATTTGGATGTTGCGGAATACCTATATTTTGTATTCTGAGGATTCATACTGTAATGAAGAGAATATATGAGGTGTGGCTCCAAGGTTTTATGGTTTTCCCAGTTAAGGGTTTCCAAGGTAAATCTCTATGTTTATATGTGAATGATGTGTTGTGATCTCTATTTTTCTTAAAATAATCTGTATGCTTTGCTTCTTTGCACAAGTTCAAAACTTACATGTGGTATCAGAGCTCGATTTTAGCATTAGGGGGATGCCTTTGCTGCTAAGGGTTCAACATGGTTGAAGATCTCGAGTCTATGATAAACTTGGGTTCAGTGGGAGCTTTGTAGTGTTGATTTGTGCATTGAAAGATAATGGAAAGCACTTCAATAATCGAGATCAAGAAATTTAACGGCCATAATTTTGAGCTATGGAAGCTCAAAATGGAGGATCTTCTGGTAGATCGGGAACAATGCATTATTGTCGATTTGGGTATGAAACCCACTACAATGTCACAAGATGATTGGGATAAATTAGAAAGAAGGGTAAGGATTACAATATGATTGTGCTTATCAGACTCTGTGTTGTTGAACGTATCTGGTGAAGATAGTGCAGTAAAGCTATGGGAAAAACTAGGGAGTTTGTATCAATCAAAATCCCTTGTGAACAAGTTGTTTCTGCAAAAGAAGTTGTTTCATCTCATAATGGACGAGAATGACACTGTAACAGAGCATTTGAATGTATACAATACTCTAGTAATTCAGATAACCTCTGTTGGTATTCAAATGGATGAATAAGATAATTACATTATTGTGTTCTTTACCGGATTCCTGGTACAACCTAGTTGTTGCAATAGGTAGTGCTAGCCAGGCGACCTTAAAATTTGATGAAATTGTATCATCCCTACTATCAGAAAAGATGAGGTGGAAAACCATGGATAATCATAGCATGGATGCCTTGTCTATGAGAGGTCGCCCCCAGGAGAGAAACAAAAATAAAGGATCTGGGGGGAGATCTAAATCTAAGGGTATATCTAAATCCCCAGGAAAAGGAATAAGGAAGTGTTGGAAATGTGGTAATTTTGGGCACTATAAAAAGGATTGCATATATAAGAATGTTGAGAAAGCAAAGGGATATGAGGGTAGCCCTTCCATAGAGGCGAAGAACTCATCAGAAGAAGGAGGAGATGTGTACCTAGCTTCCACGTATATTCCTTCAGAATGGCATATATGGATGATTGACTCAAGTGCGTCATGTCATATGACCCCTCATAGGGAGTGGTTCTGTGAATATGAAAAGTACAATGGAGGAGATGTGTACTTGGGAGATTATTCACTAGCCAGTATCATTGGACGTGGTAGAGTCAAGCTAAAACTGAAGGATGGAAGGATTGGAACTCTTCCTAGAGTGCTACACATCCCAAATCTAGCAAGAAACTTGATATATGTTGGAAAGATGGATGTTATAGGTGTAAAGACTGTGTGTGGAGATGACAGTTGCAAAATGGTTTGAGGATCAATGGTATTGATGAGGGGATTTAAGTATGGAACTCTGTACAAACTATTGGGAAAAAAAATCATTGATGAATGTAACAATTATGTTGTGCTGGAGGAAGGAGGTAAAGATGACAAAACCCTAACTGCATCAGGAGGAAATACAATGCTATGGCATCATAGATTGGGGCATATCGGAGAAAAGGGACTTCGAGCATTACAAGGTAAAGGTATGGTTGAAGGTATGACTAATTGCACTCTGGATTTTGATTTCTGTGAACATTACATATATGGAAGACAAAATCGAGTAAGATTTGCATCTAGTGCTACAAGAGCAAAGGGAATTCTAGAATTAATACACAGTGATGTGTTTAGACCTGTTCATGTTCCATCATTAGCAAAATATGTGTATTATGTTTCATTTATAGATGATTTCTCAAGGAATATATGGATTTATTTCCTTCGAAAGAAATATGAATTATTTTCCAAGTTTAAAGAATTTAAGGCTCTTGTAGAAAATCGGTCAGAAAAGAAAATAAAGGTGTTGAGGACAGATAATGGTGGAGAGTTCTGTGGGAATGAATTCGAGGAATTTTGTAAGAAATGCAGTATATAAAGGAAAAATACTACCCCATACACACCTCGACATAATGGAGTTGCTGAGAGGATGTATAGGACATTTATGGAAAAGGCAAGGAGTATGCTAAGCAGTGCTGGGATAGGACAAGAATTCTGGGCATAAGCAGTGGAGACAACATTTTACTTGGTAAACCGATCACCCACATCAGCATTGATTGATAAAAATCCACAATAGGTATGTACTGGTAAGAAACCCTCTATTAAGCATCTAAAAGTTTTTTGTTGTGTTGCTTATGTACATGTTCCAAAGGAGAAAAGGAGCAAGTTGGATAACAAAGCTGAGAAGTGTATCTTTGTTGGCTATAAAGATGGTATGAAAGGGTATAATATTTGGAATCCTATAACTAAGAATATTGTTTACAGTCGAGATGTTCTGTTTCGAGAGCTCAAAGAAATCCCTAGATAGGAATTGAATCCAATGGAAAAGGAACTAGATAAAATAGAGTTTAAGTTAGAAGGTGAAGAATATGACTCAATAGAAGAAGCAGAATCAGAAGAAGAAGAACCTCATACTCCAGTTTTGAGGAGATCATCTCGAGAAATAAGGAAACCATAAAGGTATTCCCTCTTGATTTTTCTCTCATTTTGCTATGTCTATTACTGATGATGATCCTAGAAATGTGAAGGAAGTTGTTAATTCAGAGGATAGTGATCTCTAGAAAAAGGCTATGGATGAAGAAATGGATTCCTTGGACAAAAATGAAGCTTGGAATCTAGTCCAGTTACCAGCTGGGAGAAAATCCATTGGGAGCAAATGGATATTTAAAAAGAAGTTGAATGTAGAAAGTAAAGTGGATAAATATAAATACTGCTTGGTAGCAAAGGGATATTCTCAGGTAGAGGGGATTGATTTTGGTTAAATATTTTCTCGAGTTGCAAAATTAACTTCTATTAGATTTCTTCTTTCTATTGTTTCTGCTTTTGATCTTGAAGTAGAGCAGATGGATGTGAAGACAACCTTCTTACATGGGGATATGGAAGAAGAAATATACATGGAACAACCAGAAGGGTTTAGAGTAAAGGGAAAGAATGAGTCGATATGTAAACTAAATAAGTCCCTTTATGGTCTAAAGCAATCTCCAAGGATGTGGTACCAAAAGTTTGACACATACATACTTGGATTGGGGTTAGGGAGAAGCAATGTTGATCACTGTGTATATTCCAAATAGGTTGGTGATCACTTCATTAACATACTTTTGTATGTTGATGACATGTTGTTGATTGGAAACAACAAAGATGTTATAAAGGAGGTGAAGTCTCAACTGTCCTCCAAGTTTGATGTGAAATATATCGGTGATGCAAACTTCATTCTGGGAATGGAGATAAGAAGAGACCGTGCCAACAAAATGATCAGTTTAAATAAAAGAAAATATGTTGATACGGTACTACAGAGATTTAACATGCAGGAAAGTAAGCCAGTCAAGGTTCCTATTCCTGTAGGTGTAAATTTATCTGTAGAGCAGTGTCCCAAGACACAAGAAGAAGAAGAAGGCATGTCACAGGTTCCATATGCTAGGGCACTTGGTAGTTTGATGTATGCAATGGTCTATACAAGACAAGAAATCACTCATGCAGTGGGAGTTTTGAGCAGATATATGTCAAAAACTAGGAAAGGAGCATTGGACAGTTGTAAACATGGTCTTCATATATTTGCGTGGAACCATAGATTATGAAATCTGCTACAAAGGAAGACCTGTACCAAATAGAGTAATAAATGTACATGGATTTGTTGATGTAGACTAGGCTAGAGACCTTGATCATAGAAGATGTACAAGTGGGTATGTGTTTAACCTATTTGGAGGAGCTATTAGTTGGATGAGCAAGAGACAAGTTGTAGTTGCACTCTCAACTACAGAAGTTGAATACGTGGCATCCACTCATGAAATCAAAGAAGTTGTGTGGTTGCAAAGATTGTGTTCAGGTATTGGGTTTGTACATAAAGGTGTAAGGTTAGATTGTGATAGCCAAAGTGCAATATTCCTAGAAAAGAACCCTGCTTATCATGCTAAGACAAAGCATATTGATGTGCAATATCACTTTGTGAGAGATATGGTTGAAGACAAGAAGGTTGTGATCTCTATTTTGCTTAAAAGAATCTGTATGCTTTGGTTCTCTACACAGGTTTAAAAATTACAGGGCCAATCGTGGGATGACCTCTTACCCTAACAGGGCTCCTTTCCCCTAGGGATAATTCAATTATACTTTACATGATGTTACACTGGGGACTATTTCAATGAATTACAATGGAGGTTATATCTCAATGTGTATACACAATAATGAAATACCTAAAGGAGGTAAACACATGTGCGATGGGGGTACAACAACATACAATGATAATATATATTATAATTTCTTCTGAAGTTACAAATACATCAACACTCCCTCTTAACTAGGAATGTATTTTCTCTCTTGCATAGTGATCAACACATCTAGTCAAGTCTTCATCATAGAGTCATCATCACAAAGTCATAGATTCATCATCATAGCTTCTTCCATCATCATCTTCTTATCAATCATCGAAAGGTACTATCTATCATCAGAAGTTTCTACAAAGCCATCCCTTTTTCATGCTGGGTGTAGGCCTAGTCCTCATCTAGGTCTTCATCACATTTGTGAGAAATCCATAGCATAGGAACTATCCATGACCTTCTTTAAATTTCCACGTCAACAACCTACATCTCCTACCTTTATCTCGTCATATCCATATCATTTCTTTTGTCCTGCACAAAACAAAATAAAAACACAGAGCACATCCCAGATGCAAACCACCTGTGTTTTATCACCATAGTAGTATTCCAGGATATTTCACGTCATTAAGACAACCTGTAACATCTACTATGCAAGAATCTCCTAGGAGCACACTCAGTGCATTACGCCGCTACACGATCAACCTGTGTTCTATCGGTAAAGGAGAACCACCTAGGTGCACTTCACGTTCTTTGTAACCTTATCATCTCCAACATGGGAACACACACATATATAGATATATATGTAAGGACTTATTACAACCGAACAACTTTCTACACCGGGGATTTTACATAACAAGCAATCAACCTCAAGATCTTATTACATCTGAACAACCTGCATCCAAGATATTTTTTGTTCAGACAACCTTCAAGGCGTATTACATCTAAGTAATATTCATACCATGCCATGGCTCTTTTTACAATCAGAAAACCCACAAGATTTATTACATCCGAATAACATGCGTACCACGCCAGGACTCATATTTACATTGGGATAACTCGTCTCATGACTTATTACATCCAAATAACCTGCGTACCATGCTATGGATCATATTTACATTCGGATTACATGTCTTAGGAATGATTACATCCGAGTAGCTTGCTTATCATTCCAGGACTCATATTTACACTCAGACAACCTACCAGACTTATTATGTTTGAGAAACCTGTTGCACCAGGGTATTTTCTGCTCGGACAAACTGTCTCATTTCCCATGTGAGGTATCATGCATCACTGTCTTCTGGTCTCTCACTTATTCTAGCATAGAAACATATCAGGACTGATTACAACTAGGGATAACCTACGAGCTTCAACGGGACTTATTGCATCAAAGGATGACCTAAAGGACTCATTACATTGGAGCAACATATAATCTTTGCCAGGGATTTACGCTCAGATAACCCATCTCTCCAACTATGCTAGAATTCATCACTACCTATTTCGAGGGGTCTCATTCTGGGTCACACCAAGTCTTTCTCTCAAGTACTCAAACTTCACTCTAGCTATAGGCTTGGTCAACACATCAGTTATCTTCTCATCTATTTCCACGTACTAGAGCTTCACTTCTCCTTTCTGTACCATATCCCTGATATAGTGGAATTTTATCTATATGTGCTTCGGCTTGTCATGGAACACAAGGTTCTCCGATAGCTTCACACAACTCTGATTGTCACAGAATATAAAGGTCACATATAACTAGAGATCAAACAAATCATACATTAGATACCGCAGCCACACTGCCTCGCAACTAGTCGAGCAAATGGAAAAATACTCTGCCTCAGTTTTACTCAGCTCCACGCATCATTTCTTCCTGCTAAACTAGAAGATCATGTGAGATCCCAAAATGAAGCAACAACCTGAAGTGCTCTTCCTATCATTGTCACTTCCTGTCAAATCCAAATCAACATAACTGTGCAGGTTAATCTTCTGGTTTGAATCATACTTGAGCCCATAATCCACTGTACCTTTTAGGTATTTCAATACATGCTTTGCGGCTATTAGGTGAACATGTCTTGGATCCATCAGGAACTGGCTCAGGGTGTTCATAGCAAATCATATGTTGGGTCTTGTATTCGTCAAATACATCAAGGATCCAATCATTTGACGATACATCGTGGCATCAACTGACTTAGATGAAGCATCACGCAGAAGCTTCAATTTTGATTCCATAGGTGTGGTTATCGCCTTACAGTCCAACCTTCTGAATCTCTTTAAAATATCCATTGTATACTTTCCTTGACTAAGGAAAATCCCATCTGCATTCTTCCACACCTACATGTGTAAGAAGTAGTGCATCATCCCTAGGTATTTCTTCTCAAACTCTGTAGAAAGTCTCTTCCTTGCATCTTTAATGAGTTCATCTTCGCCTGTCACAAATAAGTCATTTACATATAGAAGGAGCATCATTGGTCTTTTTCCTTCAACCTTGAATTAAAGGTTGGAATCCACTTTACTCTTGGTAAATCCTTAGCTCATAAGGAAGTTATCCATCGTTTCATACCATGTTCTCGGTGCCTATTTCAATCCATAGAAGGCCTTCTTCAATTTTCACACATGATTCTGTCTGTCATGTGTCTTGAATCCCAGTGGTTTTTCTACATACACTTCCTCCTTGACTACGCAATTCAAGAATGTCATATTGACATCCATTTGGTGTGTCTTCCATTTCATAACTACAGCTTATGCAATTATGCTCCTAATGGAAGTCTACCTCGCCATGGGTGAAAATTTATCTTCATAGGCTATGCCTTCTTTTTGTGTGAAGCCTCATGCTACAAATCTTTCCTTGTATTTCTCGATGCCATCATCTGTAGTATGCTTGATCTTATATATCCACTTCAAATTCACGACATACTTCTTTTTTGGTACAGGAACTATCTCCTAGACATCATTCTTCATGATCCACTGATACTCCTGTTAAAATTTCAATGGTTAAACAAGATCTAAAAAAATTTAGCATCACAAATTTATAACCATATACAAAAGGCTCTCTGAAATAAAGACAAGCACAACCACACAAGAACACAGAGATTTATCTTGGGAAACCCTCATGGTGAAGAAAAACTATCAAAAAATCCTTGATATAGATTTCAACCAAGTACAATGTAAGAACCAAACAATAAGACTTATAAGAACCCAAGAATAATATTGGACTTCCTCCTCTCTCCCAGATGGACTACTATTTCTCTCTCTAGTGCAACTGTTGAGTTATACTTCTTGTCCAAATGAGGGAGACACGTCTCCTATAAATACTGATCAGCTAAGAGGCCTAATAACCCAACTATGCCTACTTCTCCTTGTTGTTAGGGCCGACTAGACTTGGAATACTCAAAAATACATTTTAATAATATGTTTGTGGGTACTACTGACCCGACTTACAACATAGGTTTTACCTCAAGACTTTACACGACCAATTACATCAATGAAATCCCTAATCATAGGAACAACATCTCGGGAAGGGGTAATATCAATAATAATACAAAATAGAATATATTTTGTGGTTGCATTTCTTTAACACTCTACCTTAACAAGGAGGGTATTCTATAACACAACCGTACATCTATACAACTAACTGGTAAGTCTATACATCATAGCAAGTTTTCACAACTATATCAACATTATCATTATCCGTGGAATATCTCCATCATGGAACATCACATATCGATCGTTACATCAAGATCATCGCATCACATCTGGTCACATCGTCACGAGCATCGCATCTCATTGATTCTCATCGCATCATCACGAGAATCACATCGCATTGCATCATCATAAGCATTGCATCACATCTTGTTGCATCGTTACGAGCATCACATCTCATCACATCACATATCCTCACATTGCCATGAGCATCACATCTTGTTGAATCATCATGAGTATCACATCTCGTCACATCATCATGAACATCACTTCTCATCGTAGGTATCCTTATCTAAACATCACCTGCAATAAAAACAACATTGCAACTTAATGTGAAATCACCCAGAACATCAAAAGATGATGGATCATCCACAAATGAATGCAAGACCACAATGTCTACAAATGAATGTAGGACAACAATGGTTGAAAATGAATGTAGGACCACAACATCTACAAATGAATCCCAGACCACAACATCATCAAATCAATGCGAGACCACAATTTCTATAAATTAATTCCAAGCCGCAACGTCTAGAAATGAATGTCAGACCACAACATCTGCAAATGAATGCCAGACAACAACATCTGCAAAAAAAATTCCAAACCACAATGTCCACAAATTAATACCGGACCACAATGTCTGCAAATGAATTCCAGAACACAACATCTATAAATGAATTTTGGACGACAACATCTACAAATGAATTCCAGAACACAATGTATGCAAGTGAATTCCAAACCACAACGTCTGCAAATGAATGCAGGGCCACATCTTGTTGGGATATTCCTATTTGAAGCTACGACCAACCTTCTTGGGATATTCCTTGTGAGGATACCACCAACCATGATGGGATCTACCCTTAGTGATACATCCATTCATACTTGGATCCACCCTCGGTAATGTCACCAACCATATTGGGATCTACCCATGAAGACACGACCAGGCTGTCTATACAGTGACCAAATTATTGGTGCTCATTATTCTTTTCTTGTACATCAACAACGTTTTTCTCTGCATGAACATATTGGAGCTTCACGGATCCTCTCTACACCATATCCTAGACTTTATGAAATATTGGGTTCTCTACAACTCTGGTTATCACAATAAATATCAGTTGCATCTATCTCGACATCAAACAATTCCTCCAATAGTTTGTAAATCCATATTGCTTCCCTACAGGCTAAACATGTTGTAATGTACTCAACCTCTTTCTCCTAGTCCATGAGATCACACATGATCCCAAACATCCTAAAGTGATGTTTTTGTCTTCAACACTTCCTCTTTGTATCTATAATTATTTCATCCTGTTAGGTCATCTACATATCTCATTATTCCACATTCAACCTTAAAGTAAAGGTTGGAACCCACTTTACTCTTGGTAAATCCTAAGTCAATTAGGAATTTGTACATCCTCTCTTACCATGAAGAACTTGGAGATATTTTGTAGTCACTCCCTCGAAAGCGGAGTATCATCCTCCCTCTGCATTTTGCACTCTATGTATCGAAACATTCTGTACTGGAGTGACATGTAGCATCCTCTACTACTTTACTTCTATGTATCCATCTTAGGTTACTGGATACGAATATCCTCTATCTTGAAATTTGTTGACAAGTTCTGCTTACACCCATCTGTGAGCTTATCAACCTATTTAGGATTCCATCTACAAATTTGTGGCAAAGGTTAAGATATCCATCACTCTAGGTGATCTTCAAGCTCCTCATGGAATTTGATGTGCTTCCATGGGTGCCTTCTGAGCTTGTACAAAACCTTTTTGTGCACATGTGGTTCTCTGCTTGATATACACTTCTACTTTACTGGATAAGTGTGTCTAGTCAATGGATTATGTCATTCCATATTCTACTCCCTCTTTCTGAGAGAATCCATGAACCTTGCTTTGCATCCCTTGATGTTTCCATCTGCTACATACTTGATCTTGTATTTCCACATGGAATATACTATGGAATTCCCTTCAGGACTCAAAACCGCATCCTAGACATCATTCAATTGGTACCATTTCTCCTTGGCTACTTCTTCATAGCCGGAAGGATTTGCATCAATGATTTCACTCAATAATTCCATATACTAGAGTGTATCCAAGGCCTCTTAATTTCGTTGGAAGTCCTGTCATACTTTTCTTCATCTTGAATTATCTCTTGTGATTAAGATGGTCTTCATCACTCGAGGTGGATCTACCGCTCTCTTTACGCCATATCATGATTCTTATATTATTATTAATCTCTTTCTTTTGTCACAGTGTCTCTGACCCTATGATTTTCAGGTTCATCTTCATATATGTTTATTGGACTGAATATTCTAATTGAACTGTCGTCACTTGTTCTTCAGAACAAGTCTCATCCTTTTTTTCTTGTAGGTGATTGTTCATGATATTTCCTACAAGTCAAATAAATCAGTTGCATCGTTAGAAACATTTCATAATATTCAATACACATTCATAATGACAAATTCTTATGCATAAATATATAATCATGCAACTATTTTACCCAATACAATATTCATTCATATCCAGTATACACATGGAATCTTTCTAGTTACCTTCCATCTCTACCATAACATTATTGAGATTGTGCACTAATCCCAATATGTCAGCAAAGAGGTTTCATTCTAGATAAGTAGCAATGGAATGCTATATAGCGCCATATGACACTTACCCATCAAATGCATGCTAGTAGTATATTGTTCATCAATGCAAACATTTATCATGCATAATACATTTCCTTGAAAATGCATAGGTGCACAACCAAACAATGTTATTTCAGCAACTAGATATATAGGAAATGACAATTCAAATACTTATCTTTATTTGTTTGGTGGGTAGACTACTTCCTAATCCTTAAGAATAGTTGGAGCCTTCTACTTCATCATCTGATTATGGGAATCTATATTTGTTTGTTTAGTGGGTGGACTCCTTCTTGATCCTTATGTCCTTGAAAGAATAACTAGATCCTTTTACTTCCTCATCTGATTCTAGGAACATGTGTACTGGTTCTGAGTGTCACTAACTGCATTCCTTCTTATCCAAATACTCAGATGGATAAGAGTATGATCTTTGTCTTCACTAGTATAATTCATATTCCTCATCACTTGAGGAATCTTCCTTTTATTCTCTAAATATTTTGTTATATGGTTCATCATATTTAGCGGTGTGAGCATGTTGTCTTTTCTTGTTTGACTTCTTGTTTAAGGATCCTGTATTTTTGGGAAAATATCTGGATTATTATCCCTTCTCATCTCAAGTGTAGCATCGAATGTTTGAAAGGATCTCTTCTGAAATCCCTCTATCTTATGCTGTGATGATGGTCCTCCTTCTTTCTCTAATTTCTTCTTGGACTGAACTATGAGAGCTTGAACTTCAGTTTCTCTCATCTTCTCTTGTTATGAGTCAATCTTCTTATTGTGTGCATTCTTCCCATAGTTTGTTGTAAGAGGTCATCTTCCTTATTGCATGTATTCCTTGAGTGAATGAATCCCATGATCTTGGTAGGCCATTCAAGGCTGTAATATCCACTTCTACTTTTTTGACATTGTCTCCAATGGCTTCTAGTTTCTTCTTGATTTGAGAGATTCTTGTGAAGTAAGATTGAATGCTTTCTGACATTTGCATCTTTACATCCTTGAGTTGAGTTCTCAAGGTAAAATTCTTGTTGATATTATTTCCTTCATACAAGTTGGTAATTGCATTGAACATATCCTTTGGAGTCTTCAAGGATGATAGATGTGAAATCCAATGGAGACAGAAATAATCCTCTTGTCTTTGACTAAGTCCTTCTCTTCATTTCCCTCTATATATGCAGCTTCTTCTTTGACATAGTTCTCCAGGTCATACTTCTTTAGGTATGAGAAGCACTCTATGCTTCCATGGTCAAGTGTTTTTGGCTCCTTCAAGCTTGTCCCCAAGATTGGTATTGTTTTTCATCATAATAAAATTGAGAACCTCAAATGGAAATAGAGAGGATAGAACTTACCAATGATATTGCTTCAACTTGATGCTTGCTTGAAAGTTTTTCTGGAAGACTACTTCTGGTGGGCCTAGGGTTTCATAGAGAAACCCTAATTTTTCAACTTAGGTATATTTCATATCTAATTGGATAGAAATATGTTCCTCCTTAAGGTGAGCTGAGAAACATACTCATTTTCCAAAAATTGTTTACATAACTACAAAATATTCGATGCCCAAGTTTTTCTTGGCAGTAGATTTAGGTCAAAAATTGAAGATACATAGAATGAGAAAATTCTTCCATAGACATATGATCCCTCCAAAGGTGAGTTTTATAGCCTTATTTTTCAACTGATCGGTGGAGGGAAGTGGTCAGAATAGGAAGCCCTAGTTTTCTCCAATTTCTTCTGTAGAATTGTATGATCTTGTTTCTATTGTATCTATGAAATTCATGCTTCTATGAGTATGAAACTTTGTTATGAGGTATCCTGATATTTACTCTTTCCAACCCCAAAGGTTAGAGTTCTATTGGAATATCCAAGTGGTACTTGTTGTTAGGTTTTTATCATTTAAGAAATATGATCTTAGGATCTTCTATAAGAGAATAACATGCACAACAATAAACACAAGAGACAAGAGACAGATAATTTTCCTTCGGGAAACCATAAAGGAGAAAACCTTGCAACTTCCTCAGAGATAGAATGAGCACCAATGGCAGCCGTAAAACTAGAAAAACATAAATATGATCTCCAACAGCTTGTTTTCCCTCTCTCACTTGAGAGATCTTATCCTCTCTCACTCATGCGCCCCAGTGAGTGAGTGTGTGTGTGATAAATAGAGAGGATCACTCTCTATTTATATTCTTTCATTCACTTAAGTCCACTCCAACAAGTCGGCCCCACTTAAAAATTACTTACCAGGGACGACATCTCTATGAGAGTCTAATAACCCTAGTGCCCCACAACTATGGGGACTTTTCCCTCTGATCAACAAGGAGGGTTAACCTCAATGACTTTACATGAATTTTTTACATTATTGAATCTCTCGATTAGAACATCGGGGCATGACATGACTCAATTAAATTATAGATACTTCCCGGAATAAACATCGGGGTACAATACATAAGATATACAAGTGAATACATTCTGAAGTTACAAATACATCAACACTCCCTCTTAACTAGGAAGGTATTCTCTTGACACAGTTTATCAGCACAAGTATTCTTCTCTGTATCATCTGGATCATCATCAATTTATCTTCATCTTTAGTTCATCTTCATCTTCAAGTCATCTTCATCAAGTCTGGATTATCACTGGATCTGGATCATCACTGAATCATCATCAAAGCTAGATCATCACTGAATCATCATCAACATCACTGCTTCTACCATCTCGATCAACTGGTGCTATCTCTCAATTCTTCTCGTTATAGGAATTTCTACAGATCCAGCCCTTTTTCATGCTGGTTGTAGGGCTAGCCTCCATGTAGGTCTTCTTCAACACTTATATCTGACCCTTAGTCAGAACAGCCTACCCAACACTTACATCTGACCATGGGAGGAACACATCCAGTAACCATGTCAGGAAGACATGCCCAACACTCACATATGACCATGAGAGGAACCAATCCAGTCATATATGTCAAAAAGGCCGAGCACTCACATTTGACCATGAGAGGAACCAATCCAGTCATCTATGTCAGAAAGGCTCTGCACTTACATTCGACCATGCGAGGAACCAATCCGGCATATATGTCGAAAGGGCTTTGCACTTACATCTGACCATGTAAGGAACCAATCCAGCATGTCAGAAGGGCTCTGCACTTACATCTGACCATGCGAGGAACCAATCCAGCATGTCAAAAGAGCTATGCACTTACATCTAATCATGTGGGAATGCATCCCATAGTCACATCAGAATGGCTCTGCACTTACATCTGATCATGTGGGAACACATCCCATAGTCACATCAGAATGGCTCTCAGCTCTAGGATGAGTATTCCTGGTAACTGACCAGGTGCCTCCATTCTCCTAGAGAATAGCCTTTAGCACTTATATCTGATCATGTGGGAACACATCCCTCAATCACATCGGAATGGATCTGCACTAATCATGTGGAAACACACTCCATAATAACATCAGAATATATCTGCACTGATCATGTGGTAACACAACCCACAATCACAAAAAAGAATCTATGCACTTACATATGACCATGTGAAGCTCTGGCTTCCACCATGTCAGAAGGGACACAACACTTACATCTGACCATGGAAGGAGCCAATCCTTTCACCATGTCAGAAGAGCTCACGGACTCATGACTTCCCCTTGGAAGGAACCTCGATCTAGAGAACACCAACCTTCTCCCTGAAGTACTCAAACTTCACTCTGACCATTTCTAGCATAGAATCACATCAGGGCTGATTACGTCCAAGGATAACATGCGAGCTTCGCCAGGACTAATTGCTTCCAAGGACAACCTACATGACCGATTATGTCTAAGAAACCTATGAGCTTCACTAGGATTTATGTTCAGACAACCTGTCTCACTAGCTATGCTAGAAATCCCTCTTTCAAGAGATCTCGATCTGGATCACATACTAGAGCTTCACTACTCCTCTTTCGGATGTACTCAGCGCCATGCAGGACTACTTCCTACTAAACCAAGAGATCACACCTGATCTCATACTGGAGTAGCACCCCGAAGTGTTCTTCCTCTTAATGGCACTGCCCAATCTGAATCCACATAACGTTCTAGGTTAATCTTTTGATTGGATTCATACTTGAGCCTATACTCAACTGTACCCTTCAGGTACCTCACTACATGGTTTTCAACCATCAGGTGAACATGTCTCAATGTGTTCACAGCAAAGCAAATATCTGGTCTTGTATTCGTCAAGTACATCAAGGACCCAATCATCTGATGATACATCGTGGCATCAACCAAATTTGATGAAGCAACACTCAATAGCTTCAGGTTTGATGTCATAGGTGTGGTCATGGTATTGGAGTCCATTATCCTAAACCTCTTCAGGATCTCTACTACATACTTCTTTTGTCCCAGGGAGATTCCATCTGCATTCTGCCACACCTCCATGTTTAGAAAGTATTGCATCATATCCAAGTCCTTCATCTCAAACTCTGCAGCAAGTCTCCTTCTTGCAACTTTAATGAGTTCCTCTTTTCTGTCAGGAACAAGTCATCGACATATAACAAGAGCATCACTGGTCTTCCACCTTCAACCTTGAAGAAAAGGTTGGAATCAGCTTTACTCTTAGTAAATCCTAGATTCATCAATAAGCTATCCATCCTGTCGTACCATGTTGAACCTTGGGATCTTCTGCAGTCACTTCCTCTGAAGCGGAGCATCATACTCCCTCTATCTTTTGTACTTTATGAAATGAAACATTTTGTACTGGAGTGACAAGTAGCTTCCTCTGCTACTAATATTCTATGTATCCATCTAGGGTCACTGGATACCAAGATCCTCTATCTTAAACCTTTTCAAAAGTTCTTCTCGCACCCATCTATGAGCTTGTCATCCTCTATAGGATTCCATATTCAACCTATAGAAAAGGTTAAGATCTTCATCACTCTAGTTGATCTTCAAGCTCCTCATGTATTTGTTATCCCATGGGTGTCTTTTGAGCTCGTACAAGGCCTTCTTTCATTTGCACACATGATTCTGCCTATCATGTGTCTCAACTCCCACTGGCTGCAAATGTCTCTTCGTGGTATATGCCTTCTTTTCATGAGAAGCCTCATGCTATGAAGCTTGCCTTGTATCACATGATGTTTCCATCTACTACATGATGGAACTACGAAGTCCCTTCAGGCCTCGATACTGCATCCTATAAATCATTCTTCTTGAACTGGTCTTCCCTATCTTCTCAGCTACTTCTTCATCAATGATGTCACTGCATTCATCATATTATTCTTCATCTTGGATTATTTCTTGAACTGTCATCACTTGTTCTTTGGAACAAGTCTCAACCTTCTTTGCTTGTAGGTGATTATACACGATCTTTCCTACAAGTCATATGCAACAGTTGCATGGTTAGAAACATTTCATAAGGTATATTCATAATGAAAAATTCTTATGCATAAATATATGATCATGCTACTATTTTAGCCAATACAACATTCATCCATATCTCATGGAAACTTTCTAGATTCCTTCCATCTCTACCAGGACAACATTGAGATTGTGCACTAATCCAATATGTCAGCAAAGAGGTTTCATTCTAGATAAGTAGAAATGGAGAATTGTATATCACCATGAACTACTTACCCATCACATGCATAGTAGTAGTATACTGTCATTAATGCAAACATTATATCATGCATAATACATTAACTGAATATAAACAAATGCATAACAAAACAATATCATGAAATGACAATGAAATACTTATCTTTATTTTCTTCATGGGTAGACTCCTTCTTGAGCCTTTCGCTTCATCATCTTCTTCATTCATGACATCATCATTTCTTATCCAAATGCTCAAGATGGATAAGAGGCTCTTCAAGACTTGAGTCCTTCATATTCCTCATCGCTTGAGAGATATTCTTTGAATTGTGAGAGCTTGATCTTCAGTTGCTCCCCTTTCCTCTTCTCTTATTATGAGTCGATCTTCTTCTTGTGTACGCTCTTTCCAAAGTCTGTTGAAAGTAATCACTTCCTTCTGGAACAAATTCCTTGAATGAATGAATCCCATGATCCTGGGAGGCCATTCAAGGTGGTTATCACCACTTCTACATTCTCCACTTCTTCTACCACTTCAAGTTGTTCTTTGATTTGAGATACCCTTGGAAAGTATAACTGTATGGTCTCTGCATTCTGGATCTTCACATTCTTCAAATGGTTTCTTAAAGTCATATTCTGATTTATGTTATTCCCGTCAAATAGCTTGGTCAAGGAATCAACCATCTCTTTAGGTGTCTTTAGGGAAGACACTTGTGTTATAGGGTGATCCTCTTTTGAATAAAAAATGATCTTCTTGGCCTTGACCAAGTTCTTCTTGTGTAAGGCTTTAGCCTCATCTCCCTCTGGAAACGGAACCTTTCCACTTATGTAGGTGTCCAATTCATTTTCTTCAAGAACAAGTGAGATCCAATACTTTCATGCTTGGAAGTTGTCAATTTCACCAAGATTTTCATCAAGCTGGTGTGATTAGACATTTTGAAATAAGAACCTCAAATGTAAATAGCAAAAGATTACATCTTATCGATTTAAGGTGTCCGTCCTGGCTCTGAAGCTGGCTGATCTAGGGTTTGTAAGAGAAACCCTAATTTTCAAAACTTATAATCTTTTAGATTGATTGTATATAAATATATACCACTTCAAGGTGAGCTATCCAATGTACTCCTTTTCTGAAAACAGTGGAGGTCAGCTCCCAAAACAGGAAGCCCTAGTTTACCAATTTCTTCTGCATAAATGCCTGATACTATTTTTGCTGTATCTCTGAAAGTAATACTCATATGTGTTTGAAATTACTTAGTTAGGTATCCTAATATATCCTTTTTCCAAAACCACAAGTTTCATCAGAATTGGTTTCACCCATTGGAACTTATGGTAGTTTTACCAAGGTGACTTGTTTCAGGACTGATCAGCATAGTGAAGTTGTACAGACTGCCACATGTCATTGTTTCATCTTCAAGGTCTGAAACTTTTCCCAAATAAATTAAAATTTGTTCCATTTTTGGAACATATTGATAAATTTAATTTGGAACTTCATAGCTTGAGATATAGCAATTCTCCCCATGTGTCCTGTTTGGGGAGGAATCCTGGGAAAGGATGGAACCCTATCTTGGAGGAATCATATCTCCTATAATATAGTGAATATGAGGTTGAAACTTGGACACAGTGTACATTAGGAATTTATCTTCGACTTGTGAAATTTTTGGCACTTGAGCCTTCTCCAATATCAAGATATATCTAATCTACCAAAACTATCAGTTTCAGTATTTTAGGGTTTTTCCGGCCTGGGGTCAAACTAGGGTTTGAATTTCTCAGAGTTTTACCCAACCAAAAATCTCGAAATCGGCCTATAAACTTAGATTTTGATGATGAGATTAATCCTATATGGGGCTCATTCAAAAATTCCTCTTCTATACAAAGCCCTAATTTCCCGCACTGAAAATTGAAAATGCCCAGAATTAAATTTTGCTTCGACAGAAAGATGCCCCCTTCAATGGAGAATCAGCCTAGCATAATTTTTCTGATCTATTGTGTAGAGAGACCCAAAAAGTAAGAATCCCTAGATTCTACATCTGCACATTGTCTTCTTCTCAGGTTAGCTCTGATACCATGTTAGATTTTTATCATTTAAGCAATATGATCTTAGGATCTTATCTAAGAGAATAACATGCACAACAATAAACACAAGAGACAAGAGACACAAAGAATTTTCCTCGGGGAAACCATAAAGGAGAAAACCTCGCAACTTCCTCAAAGATAGAATGAGCACCAATGGCAGCAGTAAAACCCAAAAACATAAATATGATCTCCAACAACTTGTTCTCTCTCTCTTTCACTTGATAGATCTTATCCTCTGTCACTCATGCACCCCAGTGAGTGAGTGTGTGTGTGATAAATAGAGACGCTCACTCTCTATTTATATTCTTTCATTCACTTAAAGTCCACTCCAACAAGTCAGCCCCACTTAAAAATTACTTACCAGGGTCGACATCTCTATGAGAGTCTAATAACCCTAGTGCCCCACAACTGTGGGGACTTTTCCCTTCAATCAACAAGGATGGCTAACCTTGAATCAATTGTGGGGACTATTGCCTCGACTTACAATGGAGGGTTAACCTCAATGACTTTACATGACTTGTTTACATTATTGAATCTCCCGATCGGAACATCGGGGCATGACATGACTCAATTACATTATAGATACTTTCTGGAATAAACATCGGGGTACAATACATAAGATATACAATTGAATACATTCTGAAGTTACAAATACATCAATGCTTGTGTGATTCTTTCCAAGGTGACTTGTTTGAGGATTGTTCATCTTAGCAAACTTGTATGGGATTCCATGTGTCACTGTTTCACCGTCGGGGTTTGAAACTCTTATTATAGAAACCAAATTTCATGCCCTATATGAATCATCTTGATAAATTTCATTTGGGCCTTCATAGACAGTGATATAGCAATCCTTCCTAGGAGTCCTCTTTATGATTGTATTCTGGAAGAGGCTGGAACACTGATTTTGAGGAATCATATCTCTTGAAGTAAATAGAATATGAGGATGAAACTTTCAAAAAGGTACATCAATATTTCATCTTTGGCCTATCAAATTTTCATCTCTTGGTCTTTCTCCAATATTGATTTATAGTGAAAGTTCCAAGATGACTAGTTTTTTCTTTTTAGGGTTTTCAAGCATGAAACCCTAATCTCTATTAGTTGTAGCTGTAGTAGTGTTTTGGCTGCACAAAGACTTATTTAGGGTGGTTTTGATGCCATGTTAATATTTCAATGTTTATAGAAGATATAAAAACATTTATCATCATAACATCATAACCATATACAAAAGGATCACTGAAAGAAAGACAAGTGGAACCACACAAAAGAACACAGGGATTTATCCTGGGAAACCCTCATGGGGAAGAAAACCCAGCAAAACTTCCTCAATATAGAATTCCACAAAGTATAGTGTAAGACCCAAATAATAAGACTTATAATATACCAAGAATAACATTGGTCTTCCTCCTCTCTCCCAGATGGACTACTCTTTCTCTCTCTAGTGCAACTATTAAGTTATACTGCATGTCCAAATGAGGGAGGCACCTATACTATAAATAATGACCAATTGAGAGAACTAATAACCCAACTGGTCTAACTTCTCCTTGCTTCCAGAGCCGACTAGCCTTGGAATACTCAAAAATACATTTTAATAATACTTTTTTGGGTACTATTGATCCGACTTACAACGGACTCAAGACTTTACATGACCAATTACATCAATGACATCCCTAATTGGAGGAACAACATCTATGGAAGGGGTAATAACAATAATAATACAAAATATAATAGCTTATGTAGTTACATTTATTTAACAACTCCTCGATCATGGAATCCTTCCATTCTTTATTTTTTGCAGCCTCTTCATAGGTGGAAGGATCCTTGTCAATGATGTCACACAGCAGGGCCACATAGTCATTGTAAGGATTTGGCCTTTTGTTTTCTCTATGGATTCCTTCTGGAGCACCATACCTTTCTACTTCTTATATGATCTCACATTCCCATGTTGGTTTCCTCTTGTGGGATTCCTTCTTGAGATGTGTTTTTAATGGCTCTTATGGTTCTTCAAATGTCATGATCTTCATGGTCTTCTGGAGTTGATTCTCCAATTTCCATACCTCAGAGTCTTGTTTCTTCAGGTTCCTTGACCTCTTGAATAGGTAACCTCTTGGATATGAAGTATGTTGAGTCTTCATCAAAGGTTACATTATTTCTAATGTCGATATTCTTGAATCCTGGGAAGTATATTAGGCAGGACTTTGATGTATCACTATATCCTACAAATATACCCTTGGTCCTTTTTCTCCTTCGGGATATGCATGTACACTAGGAAGCCACATATTTAAAGATGGATGAATTATGTTTTCTCTCGTGAGAAATACTCTTCTAGAGTTTTGTTGTCAAGCAATCAATGAGGAGTATGGTTCTATACATACATCATTGTTCTTGATGCTTCCGCCTAAAGGTGCACAGGAATATCTTGGTCATGTAGAATTGATTTTGTTCTTCCAGTATGGTTCGATTCTATCATTCTGCAACCCCATTATGATGAGGATTATATGGAGTGATCAACTCACTCTTAATCCTAGACTCTCTACAGAGCTCCTTGAATTCTTTTGAGTTGAATTCTCTGACATTATCTGACCGCAAAGTCTTGATATTACTTTCGGTTTGGTTCTTGACCAAGGGTTTATATTCCTTGAAATTACTGAATACTTCATTTTTCCCTTTCAAAAAATATATCCAAGTCTTACATGAGAAATCATCTATAAAGGAAACATAGTACACATACCCTCTTAATGAGATAGAAGACATGGGTCTACATACATTTGAGTGTACTGTCTCTAGTATTCCTTTATCCTTGATTTCACTGGTGGGAAATGTCTTCTTTGCATTCTTTCCTTATGCACATCCTTTCCAAATGACTTCATGCTTTTCCTGGATTTGTGGAATTCCATAGACTTATTTTCTTCCTATATTTAGTGCTTTGTAGTGCACATGTGCAAGCCTTCAATTCCATATTTCACTTGGTCTAATCATGAACCAATGATTGTTTAGGATGTCCTTTTAGTTTGTACAAGCCACTGTACTCTTCTCCAATCACTTTTGCATCATCTATCATCTTTCCTTTAGGACACATTAGAACTTATCCATCGAAAAATGCAACTCGCATTCCCATTGTATCAAGTGCAGAGATGGAGAGAATATTCTTCTTCAATCTTGGAACATACAACACATCCTTCATCTTTAGGTATTTCCTGGAGTCTAGCTTGTATGAAGATACTCCACTACATTTTATGGGGTATTGATAATCATCCCCAAGGTTCACCGTGTGAGGCGACTCGTGTTCAAACATATTAAAAAATGATTCTTTGTATCTCGTCGTGTGTTTTGATGCCCCACTATCCACAACCCAATAATTGCTCTTCATGTGAGACAGTGTCCATAAGTGATGATTTTAGCACATACTCTTCATTTGAATCATCCTTCTCTCTTATGAATCTTTTGTTTGTTGGTTCATCATCTTCAACAACATGATCATGGTGTCTCTTTTTCTTTATGGGATAATCTCTTGCAAAGTGTTTGTTTTCATCACAAGTATAGCATCGAACATTGGAAGGTTCTCTCTTGATCTTCTTTTGTTTATTGTCCTTATTCTTGTTGTGGTGATAGTTCTCCTTCTTCTCCTTCTTCTCCTTCTTCTTGTAGTTCTTCCTAGTGTGAACTGTGAGATCTTGATATTTAGTTTCTCCCATCTTCTCTTCTCTTGTTACGAGTCGAGCTTATTATTGTGTGCATTCTTCTTGAAGTTTGTTGAAAGAGATCAACCTCCTTCTTGCACATATTCCTTAAATGAATTGTTGACTATATAGTTGTAATTGATGTCAAAGGTGTTCACAAATTAAAAAGGAAGAACCATTGGATATGGTGGAAGACTAAAGGTTGCAAGTATCCAGAATAACAAAGGAATAACCCTATTACATACTGCAACAGAATGAAGGCTGCTGGTATCCAGAATAAGAAAGGAATAACCCTATTAAAGGTTGCAGGTTATAAGGTGAATGACAAATGAATAACCTTATAGCAAGTTGAATGAATAAAGATCGATCATCCAATGTTGTTGCTGAAAGAATTGTCATAGAGGATGATCGCAAAGAAATTGTACAGATCCGCAAAGTCATGGTGAGATTCGAACTCGATATGAAATCAATGATTAGGAAGCATCCCAACACTAGATCTAACGGTGAAGATAAAGTTTACATAAGTTAGGAGGAAAATCCAAATTTTCATATTAGTTCTAGAATGAAAGGTCAAGGAGCGACCCGCACTAGATCTGGCGATGAAGATCAAAAGTTTACATAAGTTAGGAGGAAAATCCAAAGTTCCACAAAAGATCCAGATGGACAGTTAAGGGTAAATCCAGAAGGAAATCACCGGTCCAGGAAAATGCGGAAACAAAGTTGCAGAAGGAAATTGTGGAAGTCCAAAATAGGAAAGTGTGATTCCACATCCCATAATCAACAATGTGGAAACAAAGTTGTGAAAGGCCAAAATAGGAAAGTGTGATTCTATATCCTGCATCCCACAATCTGCAAGATCAACGGTCAGGAAAGACTCCGTAAAATATCGACGGTGTGGAAGAAAAAGTTGCGAAAAGGAGCTTGCAAAAAGTCGAAATGTTACATTTTCGCATCTCACATCTCACATCCCACAAACTGGAGAGATCATACGGCCGAAGTTAGTTCCACTAAAATAGATCAATAGTGTGGAAAAAGAATTGCAAAAAGAAGATTGCAGAAATGAGTTTACGGAAAGGCACAAGTGGACATTTGACATCCTGCATCCTGCATCTTGCAATATGGAGATCGATGATCAGGAAAACCCTCGGTGAAGATCATCTGTGGGGAGTCATTGATGAGAAAATCTTGGTGCAAAAAGGTGATTTTGAGGCAGAAATTGACAGTCAGATCGATGGTGTTTATTGACTTAGAGATAAGATCAACAACTATGATTGGATCAGGAAGTTAATCCTATGGAAATAATTTTTGCAGTATGGAAACAACTGCAAATGTTGAACAGAGGTGCATAAATTGTTTCCAAGCTGCAGAAATGATTTCTTAGGCACAGGTTCAATGGAAGAACGTGAAAGGACGTTCTGGAAGGTGTGATCTTCATATTTGAAAGGGAACAATAGTGAAAGGTGTGTTTCTTCAATTTGAAGAGACGCAAATGTTGAAATAAGATTAAACACTTAGAAGTATATAAGCAGCAGCCTGAGTAAGAAGGAATTTGTCTCTACAGTTCAAATTGCATGATCAGAATTAGAGACCAGTGGCTATTACAGAATTTAGTGGGAGAGAAATCATGAGAAACATATCAGGGTGGCAGGGTGGTGCTAGGGCATGCCACGGGTCTGCAGGGGGTCAAAAACTCCTTCAAGTCGTACCTGGATAACAAGGTGTCGTAGCATCCTTGTCTTTTATAGCAGCAAGAAAACCATAAGGGTGTTGTAGCATCCTAGTCTATAGTACCCACATGACTCCAAATCCAAGAGAATATTATCTAGGACTTCAAGATTTGAATGGGAGACTTCCAAGATCTAGAATGAAGCTCGAATTGGCTTGGTAGATGACTCCAAGACCTGCAATAATACTCCATTAATGGTTGCACCAGCTTCATGAAAAAATATGTAACACAATTGCTAAGGGGAACATCACCCAAAGCTCAGTTGAGGCACATCTCTCTACCACTAACTAGAAATGCTCTTAAGACAAAATTACAATGACCAAAAGTTGGAAGAGGGGTGTGCTCTCATTCCCTTATATGCAATTTAGATTCATGCTCAAGACACCTTGAGCAATGCGCCTTGATGAGTGAATGAAGAAACTTGCTTTCTTTCTTGCTTTTTCCTTGACATGCCTTTTCTTCGTTTTGGAAACTGTACCCTACTACTTTTAGACTGAATAGCCTTTATCCCTTTTTAGAAACTATGACCTCCAAGAGTTGCATGATTTTCACCCTAACAATTTTTTTGTACTTTCCTGCTTTATCCTTGTTTTTTTCTTTTGATTGTTTTTGGTATGCTTCTATCTTCTTTCCTAGATTTTTAGACCTTCTTGATTTGCTCCAAGTTTCCTTTTCTGGTTGAAAACCAGATTGTTCACATGATTTTATGCGTCCACCTTGTCACCTAGTACATTTACTTAGTGCAAAATTTAATTAAACCATTATGAGAATAATTTAAAATAAAAAATTGCATCATATGTCTAAGAAGTTTCACAATCATTTTTTTTTTACACTTAACCCCTCCTAGGATAGAATTACTAGGGGTTATGAGCACACAACATTAAGTAGGTCACTTGGGAGGGACATTTCAGTCCTCCCTTACCAAAATTCGCTTGTCCTCAAGCAATTGTATTCCAGTGTGTTGCAACACCTATTCATTTTCCGATGTGGAATCCTCATTGGGTATCCATTTCCACAAGACTGAATACTCCTTGATGGTTTTATTCCTTATTCCTCTCTCTGTAGCCTAAATTTTTTTATCTGGTACCAATATTAACTTCCCTTCATCATCCAAGGGTGGAAGTTCTACTGAAACTATTACTTGTTGCCCAACTGCCTTCTTTAAACATGAAAGATGGAAAACTTTATGTACCTTATTATTTTTGGGAAACTCCATCTCATAAGCAGTTTCACCTACTTTCCTCACTATTCTGTATGGGCCATAGAACCGTGGTTTTAACTTTTGAGCACCTTTACTCTTCAAAGTTGACTATCTATAGCGTTGCAATCCCAAATACACTAAGTTATTCACCTAAAAGTTCCTCTCAGTTATGTTCTTATCTGCATATATTTTATCTTGGTTTTGAGCAGTTTGCAAATTTTTCTTCAGTGCTTTCAAGATATCTTGACTATCTTGAATCTAGTCCTTAGCTTTTGGTGCTATCTTGACTATCTTGACTATCTTGAAAATTTTGATCCACGTAACTTGTAGCTTCATACCCATACATGGCCTCTAAGGGAGGCATTCCTATTGACATATGATAAGTAGTATTGTAGCAGCACTATCCCAAATGCAACCGTTTGATCCGTGTCTTTTGTTGTTCTATGACATAATTTATGAGATAACCTTCCAGCCACTGATTGACCCTCTCAATTTGGCCATCAGTTTGGGGATGATAACTGGTATTGAGAGTCAATTATGTCCCCACCAATTTGAATAATTATTTCCAAAAAGCACTAGTAAACTTACTATCTCTGTCACTGATTAATATTTTTGGCAATCCATGTAATTTGAACACCTCCTTAAAGAAGAGTTCAACAATTTGAGCTCCTGAATTGGTTGAAGGGACAAGAAAGAAGTGTACAAACTTAATTAGTTGGTCAACTACAACATATATGCAACCCTTACCTTGTACCATGGGTTGGAATTCCTTGGCATGATGGATTGTCTTGGATGGAATTGATGGTTGTTAGAATGTAGTACAAGCAATGGGATCCTAGTATTGCTTGGTTCAAACTCTGTTGGAGCAGCAATTTGGTTGTTGTCTTGAGAGAGTGAGTCAAACTTCATTTACATGAGCCCGTCTATGTACAATAGTGGTTTGGATACATATGTGGGAAACCATTTGATGGATGGAATTAGTATTCTCATGCTTATTGGTTTAGGAGTCTTCAAAATAATCTCTTTGTTAATACTATGCATGGCAGAGGTGGATGCAGAAGGCACCCTGCGTTCCTCGAAATCATTTGGGACCCTGGGATCATTTTCGGACTCGGTGATTTCAATTGGGTTAGTGGAAGGATAGTTGGTTGGATGTATTTACCTCTTAAGTGGATGATTATGATTAGAGTCGTGCATCAATAGCATGGAGGACCCTCTCATAGTTTAGTTGGGTTTTTTAGCAACACAATTGTTTTGTACATTTCCATCAGTAGTTTTAGGATGATTGGACCATTGGTTGAGCAGTTACAGGAAAAATACATCATTCTTGTTGGCCATGATTAGAAGGTTTCCTATTACCATGATTTGCATAGATCATGTAATGAGTATTACATATTTCACTTCCATTCATTTGGTTTAGACCCATACATTTTGGTGAGATCCAATTGTGGTTCATAGAGGTGGTGATTTGATTCATCACTAAGGTTAGAGGTAGGGAATTCATGTGCATAATTGGGATAGTGATGTGTTGATGCTTCATGATTTACATTTCTTGAGGACAAGCAATCTTAGGAGGGGAGGAATTGTAATGTTCCCAATTTTTTCTATGGACTTAGTAAGGTCTTTGGCCTAATTCACCTAGTCATTTTCTCTTGAGGAATGATCTGGAAGGTGGAAAAGGTTTATAATTTTCCTAGGTATTTTTTCCGAATGTTAAAATTGAAGATAAATGGGACAAGGTGGGCCACATGGAAAGATAAAATTCCTAATTCAAGTTCCTAAGGGAAAACATTAATATTTTTGCAAATGATTGGCCAACATAATTTTGTATAAGTTATTTTAATTAACGTTGGTCTAAAAATGTAAAATAATAATTATTGATGAATTGATTGGGTAATGAGAGCACATAAGAGTTTAGGTGGAGCCTATGTGTTGTATTCCACAAGGAAACTGGAAGAAAAGTAGTGCAAAGCAAGAAATCCTATAAAAATATGGAAAGCAACATTAATGTAGGCAAGCACCAAAAAGCAGGAAAGCAATGAAAAGTAGGAAAGCGACAGGAAGCAATGAAAAGCAAGAGTTTCCAAAAGTAGGAAAGGCTAGAAAGCAAGGAAAAAGTCACATAAAATTGCAAGTCCTAATTTAGACAAAGAAGATGCAATAGATGAGGCCAGAGGTCCACATGGAATGCATCTTATCCAAGAAGTTAATAGAGTTTATAAAAATAGGTTGAATGCACCCATTGAAATATTTTGTCAATTTTGATTGTTGAATTGAAGAGATCTGAACTTTTCAGGACTTGGGAGATGTGCACCTTACCACTAGTTGGGATATGCGCCCCTTATGTTCACCATGCTAGTTGAGGAATCAACTAGAGTTTGAGGAGGATGGAATTCAACCTTTCTCTTTGATTTTCATTGTAGGTATTCCATAAAATTGCAAGTCCACTTGTAATCTAGATAATGTGTTGAAGCTCCAGCAGTTTGAAGTCCAAGAGTTATGTGTAATTATCTAATGAGCTAGTTGTATTATTGAATAGTTATTGTACTTATCCATTTTTATATGGCTTCTATCATTGTAGATCTAATATGAAATCCATGCCTTATTGAATGATAATATTTAGTGTTTTCCTTTCATTCTACAGAATTTTATATTCCATTGTATATTTTCTCCTATGCTCTAGTTATTGTCCAATTTTGACTACTTTATATTTTTGAAGCAATATCCAAACTTTTGAATCTCCAAATCACATGAAGACACAAATTTGAACCCATACCAAGACTCATACTTGAAATTTGTGACCTTATAGTGTTGTTTGGATCTTAAACATTGGAAGTTGTGGAAATGAATTTAGATGTAATGTACCCAAATAGAGTTTCAGGAACACTAACTCAGTTTTGACTAGTTTGGACAAGGAATTTTAAAACTATTGGAAGGAAGAGTAACATTCCATATGAGTGACCCATCTCGAGGGGTTTGAACCATCTAATTTCATGAGATTTACTTTAGGAATTATGTGCACATGCGAGTCATCAAATCATGGACAAGTGGAGTGGAGTGATGTCCACTAGGATGGGATGATTCATCCCCTTCCTTATGGGGAGTCTATTCTGACTCTAACTATCCTAAATATGGTGAAGGAAAGTGTGTCATGAAGTGGGCGAAAAGTCAGAAGGGACTCCATTTTGGTAAGATTGGCATGGATTTCATTAATATTTTGCTATGTAGATGAGTGGCTTTGTCCTAATTTGTGTTTAAATTCATCATATTATGTTACCAATTGTGTTATTTTTTGGGATAGCTCTCCTCCTTAACTGTTGATCCAGATTTATGCGTGAACGAAATGAAAGAACATATACAGAATCATAACAATAGAAATTTTCAAAGATAACAAAGATACAGTAAACACATATTCTATTAAATGGCGGAAATAGAACAGAGTGTAATACAATTGCTAGAATGGTGGTAGCTATCTCTGAGAAGAGATGTGTCTGCTACGCTCATTTGTGCCAAGATGAATAAAAAATGAGGCCAAAGGGGCCTATTTATAATAAGAATGAGGTGAGAACCCCAAAATTCCAAAACGTAACCCTAGAAGATGAACTGTCATAAAGTTTGCGGCCCCACGGTGGTAAGTTGAACAATCAACTTCCCAGGGTCATAACTTTTGCATACGATCTCTGATTTGGGTGTTCGATAGCTCGTTGGAAAGGTATATATAAGATTTACAACTTTTGGTCAGACAAACGCATGTTAATGGCAACCATTTGGCCCTAAATCGCCAAAAAACGTCGTTTAGAGCCTCAAAACGGCCCCGAAAGTTTAGGACCCGAAAAACTGTAGAAAAATAACTAGGAAACTGCCACAATGGACAATTGTTTTGAGCCAGTGGAATAGGTGGGTGGCCACCGATATCCATCTGGATCAATCCTCCCTCCTTAGGAAGCAATGGTCTCCATTGTGTCGAATACCGTGTCATATCTCGAACTGTGTGTTGAGTTGATCTCCTAGTGCGACATTTGCTGAAGTGAAGAGGCTTCCTTTCTTTGACATCCTGAGAGGGTTGTAATTGCTGTGTGGATGATTTGTTTTTGGATGAGCACCTTGAATGCATGGCCTTGCATCGTAGAGGTACTCGGATAGATGAGGAAACAATGGCTCTGTCTTCTTCTTATGTCTGATGAGCAGAGACACCCTGTGCAGAGGGTGTGGAGGTCTCTGTGGTCTTATGTTCTCCTTCAGACGCAATTGTGAAGAGGAATAATTTTCTGGTGTGGGAGATTATCTTCCTACCCTGCAAGATTGTGGTAGGTGCAACTGTCTCTAGGATCCGGTAGAGTTGTCCTCCCAAAGTGACAATGACACTGTGAGGCCGTGACTCATATACAGCATGACGCTTCCACATATATGGTTGTCCTAAAAGAACATCACAGACTTCAAGTGGGGCCACATCACACAATACCTCGTCTTTGAAAGGCTTGATTCCATATGGTAGGAGGCATTGTTGAGTAATGCGAATACTTCGTCCTTGGCTTAGCCAACCGATATTGTAAGTTTGTGGGTGTGGTGTTGTCGAAAGCTCCAATCTCTTGATGACTTCTGCTGAGATCAGGTTCTTTTGGCTGTCGTTGTCAACAACAAAATGTAGAGGCATTCCCTTCACCCACATCTGCGAGTGGAATAGGCGATCCTCTGCCTCTGACTCTTTAGGATCCTCTAGTTGAATCTGTGTGGTAGCAATAGTGGCAGTGGGGTCTACATCAATGATCTGCCTCCCATTGTGTGCGGCTATGGCATTGGGTTTAGAATTAGAATCAGGATCTGATTCTAAAGATTTGATCTCGGCCACTAATGACTGCTTTGAGCGACATTCATCAGTGTTATGCCAAGGGCTTTTATGAAATTCACACCACTTACCAGTGTCCTTCTTTGTCTTTCGATCTCCCTTCTTTGTTTGTGGTGGGGACTAGTTGTCATTTTCTTTTGCGGTGTTCTATGGGCTAGGGTTTCCCTTGCCTTGCTTCTATGGTGGATTCGTAGGTCCAGAGTCTCGCTTATTCTTTTGTCAAAATTTCTCCTCGATTTTTACAGCATACCGATACATGGATCCAAGTGAAGAGATTTCAAGGAATTCCATCTCAGTTCGGATGTACCGATGTAGACCACTTCGATATTTCAGAATCAGATGTCGCTCAGAGTCCTTGATACTCAGCTTTGTAGGCAAGGTATGAAATTTGTTGGTGTACTCCGACACCGTCTGGTCCCTTTCTTGACGCAGAATGGTCCATTTTGTGTACTGGTCATCATAGTTTCCCACAGGGTAATACTGTTCCCTAACGACATCTATGAAAGAGGCCCAAGTGGGATTTATTTCAAACATTGCAAACTCGTCTAATGAGTTTTGCTCACAATAAGTACCCCACCAATTTTGGACATGGCGTACTGCCTTAAGGAGCGCAAAGGTGATCTTTTCTCTGGCGAAAAAATTGTGGACAGAGAAATACCCTTCTAGAACATTCAACCAATTATCTAGGGCATCTGCATCGATATTGCCTTCAAATAAAGGAATATCAAAGTTAACTTGTACCTTGAAGGGATTTGTATCCTTGAACCGGCTGCTTGTTGAAGATGCACTTGCCGCTGCTGGCATTCGTAGAAGGATTTGGGAGAAACTATCCATCATCTCGTTCCTCTGTTGCTCAAGGGCTTCCTCGAGCAGTGACTTGTTAGGATCTCCTGCTTCGCTGTCTCTCTTTTCTTCCACCATGGGAGGTCATTTGGGACGGCGAGAATGATCAAGTGAAACTAGTTCAAGACCAAACTCTCTATACTCAGACCTCGTCGAGGACATGCGCCGAGAAACAATCAAAGAGAAGATTGCTCTGATACCACTGATCTGGATTTATGCGTTAACGAAATGAAAGAACATATAAAGAATCATAATAATAGACATTTGCAAAGATAACAAAGATACAGTAAACACATATTCTATTAAATGACGGAAATAGAACAGACTGTAATACAATTGCTAGAATGGTGGTAGCTATCTCTGAGAAGGGATGTGGCTGCTACGCTCATTTGTGCCAAGATGAATACAAAATGAGGCCAAAGGGGCCTATTTATAATAAGAAGGAGGTGAGAACCACAAAATTCCAAAACGTAACCCTAGAAGATGAACCATCATAAAGTTGGCGGCCCCAAGGTGGTAAGTTGAACAGTCAACTTCTCAGGGTCATAACTTTTGCCTACGATCTTTGATTTGGGCGTTCGATAGCTCATTGGAAAGGTATATATAAGCTTTACAACTTTTGGTCATCCAAATGCATGCCATTGGAAACCATTTATCCCTAAATCTCCAAAAAACATCGTTTAGGCCTCTAAACGGCCCCGAAAGTTTAGGAGCTGAAAAAATGTAGAAAAATAACTAGGAAACTGCCACAATGGACAATTTTTTTGAGCCAGTGGAATAGGTGGGTGGCCACCGATATCCATCTGGATCAATCCTCCCTCCTTAGGAAGCAATGGTCTCCATTGCGTCGAATCCTGTGTCATATCTCAAGCTGTGTGTTGAGTTGATCTCCTAGTGCGACATTTGCTGAAGTGAATAAGCTTCCTTTATTTGACATCCCGAGAGGGTTGTAATTGCTATGTGGATGATTTGTTTTTGGATGAGCACCTTGAATGCATGGCCTTGCATTGTAGAGGTACTCAGATAGATGAGGAAACAATGGCTCTGTCTTCTTCTTGTGTCTGATGAGCAGAGACACCCTGTGCAGAGGGTGTGGAGGTCTCTATGATCTTATGTTCTCCTTCAGACGCAATTGTGAAGAGGAATAATTTTCTGGTGTGGGAGCTTATCTTCCTACCCTGCGAGATTGTGGTAGGTGAAACTGTCTCTGGGATTCGGTAGAGTTGTCCTCCCAAAGTGATAATGACACTGTGAGGCCGTGACTCATATACAGCATGACGCTTCCACATATATGGTTGTCCTAAAAGAACATCACAGACTTAAAGTGGGGCCAAATCACACAGTACCTCGTCTTTGAAAGGCTTGATTCCATATGGTAGGAGGCATTGTTGAGTAATGCAAATACCTCTTCCTTGGCTTAGCCAACCGATATTGTAAGGTTGCGGGTGTGGTGTTGTCGAAAGCTCCAATCTCTTGATGACTTTTGCTGAGATCAGGTTCTTTTGGCTGTCGTTGTCAACAACAAAATGTAGAGGAATTCCCTTCACCCACATCTGCGAGTGGAATAGGTGATCCTCTGCCTCTGACTCTTCAGGATCCTCTAGTTGAATCTGTGTGGTAGCAATAGTGGCAGTGGGCTCTGCATCAATGATCTGCCTCCCATTGTGTGCGACTATGGCATTGGGCTCAAAATCAGAATCAGGATCTGATTCTGAAGATTTGATCTTGGCCACTAATGACTGCTTTGAGCGACATTCATCACTATTGTGCCAAGGGATTTTATGAAATTCACACCACTTACCAGTGTCCTTCTTTGCCTTTTGATCTCCCTTCTTTGCTTGTGGTGGGGACTAGTTGTCGTTTTCTTTTGCGGTGTTCTGTGGGATAGGTTTTCCCTTGCCTTGCTTCTGTGGTGGATTCGTAGGTCCAGAGTCTCGCTTGTTCTTTTGTCAAAATTTCTCCTCGATTTTTATAGCATACCGATAGGTGGATCCGAGTGAAGAGATGTCGAGGAATTCCATCTCATTTCGGTTCTATCGATGTAGACCACTACAATATTTAAGAATCAGGTGTCGCTCGGAGTCCTTGATACTCAGCTTTGTACGCAAGGTATGAAATTTGTTGGTTTACTCCGACACTGTCTGGTCCCTTTCTTGACGCAGAATGGTCCATTTTGTGTACTGGTCATCATAGTTTCCCACAGGGTAATATTCTTCCCTAACGACATCTATGAAAGAGGCCCAAGTGGGATTTATTTCAAACATTCCAAAATTTTTTGATGAGTTTTGCTCACAATAAGTACCCCACCAATTTTGGACATGGGGTACTGCCTTAAGGACCACAAAGGTGATCTTTTCTCTGTCGAAAAAATTGTGGACAGAGAAATACCCTTCTAGAACATTCAACCAATTATCCAGGGCATCTGCATCAATATTTCCTTCAAATAAAGGAATATCAAAGTTAACTTGTACCTTGAAGGGAGTTGCATCCCCGAACCGACTGCTTGCTGAAGATGCACTTGCCGCTGCTGGCATTCATAGAAGGATTTGGGCGAAACTATCCATCATCTCGTTCCTCTGTTGCTCAAGGGATTCCTCGAGCAGTGACTTGATAGGATCTCCTGCTCCATCGTCTCTCTTTTCTTTCGCCATGGGAGGTCATTTGGGACAGCGAGAATGATCAAGTGAAACTAGTTCAAGACCAAACTCTCTATACTCAGACCTCGTCGGGGACATGCGCCGAGAAACAATCAAAGAGCAGATTGCTCTGATACCACTGATCTGGATTTATGCGTTAACGAAATGAAAGAACATATAAAGAATCATAATAATAGACATTTTCAAAGATAACAAAGATACAGTAAACACATATTCTATTAAATGACGGAAATAGAACAGACTGTAATACAATTGCTAGAATGGTGGTAGCTATCTCTGAGAAGAGATGTGGCTGCTATGCTCATTTGTGCCAAGCTGAATACAAAATGAGGCCAAAGGGGCCTATTTATAATAAAAATGAGGTGAGAACCCCAAAATTCCAAAACGTAACCCTAGAAGATGAACCGTCATAAAGTTTGTGGCCCCAAGGTGGTAAGTTGAACAGTCAACTTCCCGGGGTCATAAATTTTGCATACAATCTCTGATTTGGGTGTTCGATAGCTCGTTTGAAAGGTCTATCTAATATTTACAACTTTTGGTCTGCCAAATGCATGCCGTTGGCAACCATTTATCCCTATATCACCAAAAAACATCGTTTAGGGCCTCAAAACGGCCCCGGAAGTTTAGGAGCCGAAAAACTGTAGAAAAATAACTAGGAAACTGCCACAATGGACAATTGTTTTGAGCCAGTGGAATAGGTGGGTGGCCACCGATATCCATCTGGATCAATCCTCCCTCCTTAGGAAGCAATGGTCTCCATTGTGTCGAATCCCGTGTCATATCTCGAACTGTGTGTTGAGTTGATCTCCTAGTGCGAAATTTGCTGAAGTGAATAGGCTTCCTTTCTTTGACATCCTGAGAGGGTTGTAATTGCTGTTTGGATGATTTGTTTTTGGATGAGCACCTTGAATGCATGCCCTTGCATCGTAGAGGTACTCGGATATATC